>BPTQ01000006.1:25306950-25850033 GCA_019973895.1 Chrysanthemum seticuspe
TTGTTTGGGACAGCGGCTAAGAGCTACAAAGGAGCTATCAAGAAGCTTGTAAAGCTTTTAACAAACTACCTAATCTAATGTGAATCTAAATAAATACTTGGGACAACAAATAGCAAAAGGGAGCATTAAAAAGTAAAAAAAATGAAAAGGGAACCACTGATGTGCTGTTTAGAACAGTGGACAAAACCAAAAGGGATACTAAAAGCTATAAAAAGCTACAAGAAAAACTACTAAAAAGCTAATCCTAAGTGAGATAAGCTACAGGTACAAAGAAAGCAGTGGGGGCACAAGTTAACACTTAAGCTAATCCTACCTAAACTAATCTAAATAAGATAGTTGAGTAATAAACTAGGCTGTCTACAACGAATGAGTAAAAAAATGAGTGACCTGTGAGGGTGATGGCTGCAGGTTCGAAACAGCTTCAGGGACTTCTTTGGAGCTTATTTTTAAGCCACAAAAAGCCTTCCAAAGCAAGACAAGCTACAGGAAATCAAAGTCAGCATAGCCAAGATTTAAATCAAACTTATTGGAGGCCAAGAAGTGGGCTAATAATAGCTTAAAAATAAGCTTTTATCAGCTATTTTCGGCCATTTCTTCACTGAGACAGAATCTAAATTAGCCTAAAGTTCAGATTTTAACACTAAATTAAACCAAACTGATGAGGATTAAGGCGCTAGTAAAGTGGACACAAACCAAGATTGGAATATAGAGATTTGAGAAGACCAACTTTTACCAATTTTGGAAATCAACTAGGCTAAAAAAAAGGGCTCAAGAACAGCAGCTATCGCTACTGTCCTGAGTGTAACAGCATTTTTTTTCTTTTCTCTTTTTTTTTTAAAACTCAACTTTCACAAAATTTTTCCGAACACATTGCGGGTTTGTAAGCATGACTCATGAACTCAATATGAGTTTGACTCTAAAAGTCAAACGCGTTGAACTATTCTTTGACTAATTGAAAAGCATAAACCAAAACACCCTTTAATGGTATGAAACTGCTTGCAACTGATTATCTATTCCAAACAAATATGATCTCTTCTTTAGGAATGTGGGATTAAAACCTGTAGTAACTGAAAACTAATAAACAATAAGCAATTAAACTACACAAAACTTGAACCAAAAAATACTTTCATTAACTGGAAAATATTACAATAAAAAAGCTGAGAAAACATTTAGACTAAAACTAGGCGTCCCTACTACTACTACTGGCTCTCTTTATAACAAGGCTACAACACTATTTATATTACAATTACAAAAATGGGTCTTCAATCTTCTCTTCCTTGTGTACTTCTGCTGAGACAAAAGCAAGCCAAAGGCACGCTTGCGTGCTATCTGTCAGTCCAACGGGGAGACAAGAGATTCCCAAGGTGCAGTGACTCCACGTGAGGGGATGGGTTTTTTCTTGGTTTGTGTTTTCTTTTTATTTGTGTTGTCTGGTTGTGAGGTAAAAGAAGAAGGGAATGGGAGGGAGGTGTTAATAATTGACCGGATTGGGGTTTGACATGGGTGGGTGTTGAAATGGGCTTTAGTTGGGATTAGTTTAATGGATTTGGACTTAGGATTTGTTTTGGACCCATGGTATAGCTTAGGTACTAAACACGTAAAATCTGATTTTTTAGGGACCAAACATGTGATTCTGAAAATGTCCTCCAAGGGTTGGTTTTGACAATCTCTGAAAATTCCAAGGATCAAACTGCAAATCTCTAATATTCCAGGGACCAAATCTGTAATTTATGAAGTCATATTCCAAGGGCCATTCTTGACAAATGTGAAATTCCAAGGATTAATTTTGACCATTTTTGGATTTTCAGGGACTAAACTGTAATTTCTCAAATATTTTTGGATTTTCCACCAAAGGACTAAATATGATAATTTATGTTTCCAAAAGGACCTTTGGTGATTTTTCTTTTAAAATAAGTGCTCAGGGACTATTTTTGATAATTTTAGAAACTTGGGGGACTAAAACTGCAATTTTTGCAAATTTGATATGTTTTTCATCTGATTTTGATATTTTTGCATTTAAAACACATAAAACACTGATTTGTGATATTTTGATCATTTTGATGTGTTTCTGAGTGTTTTCAGATGATTTTGCAGTTTATTTTGTACAAAAATGATGAGTATTCACACACTCATCAGTAGGTAATCGTCGAGTTTACAGAATGTGTGTGTCTTTTGAAAACTATCTATGCATAGACCAAGAAGAGTTTCTTGGAGATCACTACTTTTTTTAAAATCAAAAGATCAAATCTCCATCACTGATACTATTTGATCCAAGAGTGTGGATTAAAACCGGTATTTAATTGAAGACTAACTAAATATAAAAAATGGACGGACAATATTGTGTTTCACATAACCCACCTAACAGCTCACCATACATTCAAGTCATTTGCGATATTTTCAATTACAATTACGTGATTTATAATATAATGACATGTGATTTTACAATTCAAACTAATTATATATGTCACAATATTTATATGAACACATGTGATTTCCACATTTTGAGAACCAAACATAACCACATGTGATTTTATTTTTAACCACGCTTGCATCTTCTTCTAGATTCGGATATGAATTTATTTTATCCGTAGCCCAAATTTCTTCAGCAACAACATAATTTTAGTTAGTAACATGATTTTTGTCATCCATAACCTGATTTTCATCCTCCACTTTCTGATTATCATTTATCTAACTAATCAATTGTTATTGATAAATTCAGACCTAAAATCGAGAAAAGAAAAACTAAAACTTATCCCTAATTTTGTAAAAATACGAAGAATGGCGATGATTTATGATGAAATCTACAATTCTTAATTGTCTTTGGGGTTGATTTGATGATTGATTTCAATCACTTGTTTGTGAAAATGAAAACCCCTATTTTTGTTAGTGAGTATGAAAAGAGTTTGGGGATTTTCGCTTTTATATGTGACGAAATTTCTTTATAGTGTAAAATACGATTTAATTGGAGTTATTAGATGAAAATGAAATGGAAGATGAAAAAACAAAAAACCCTAAACCTCTGGTGATTCCTTTCTCCCCTTCAATTATAATCGATTCTTCTGCTTCTACCTGATTTAATATCTTATAACACTCAGACTATTGTGGATTAATCGCTGATTACTTCCCCTTAGTCAGTTTTTTATTTGGTTGATGATCTTGTAGTTTTAGGGTTTTGTTTTTGTTATTTAAGGTTTCGCTAGTTCTTTTTTCGCTGCTCATTAAATTTCTATATGCATTTATTACTAATCATTATGTAGGTCGATTAAGGTTGCTGATGTGACGAAACCCTTTTTAGGATTTATTTTTTTATTTGTTCTTAATCGTAGTTCTTTGTTGTTAATGTTCTTGTCGTCTTTGATTGTTTGTGAGTTTTAGGGTTTCATTTTTTCTTTTATAGGGTTTCGCTTTACTGATTATTATTGCTTATAATGATGAATATTGGTGATTCTAGTGTTGATGCTCCAATTCTGAAGTCGCATGGTAATTTTGGTACTAATCCGGTTTGTAGTGCGTCTAGTGCTCAAGCTACGGTAGCTAGGGAAGGTATTGTTAGCGACCAGTTGGAATCACCTTCTCTGGTGAACTCCACAACGGTTGCTAGTGGTTATAGTAGTCCAACTAAGGTTACTCAATAGGTTCCTCTGGTGAGTTCCACACCGGTTGCAAATGTTTCTAGTGCTTTAACAAAGGTGAGAGAGTGGTTTATATGGATCTAACCTATGTATAAACCTAGTCATAGAGAATCATGAAAGATTAGTCATTTAAATATTCTAGACTACATATATTGTCCTTCCTTCATTTAGACTAAGGATCTAAACCTAGTGATAGAGAGACAAAAAAGATTTTTCATTTTGGGTAAAAAAAAATTTATAGTGGGTGAATGTATTAGTCTAAAAACGTTTAAGTACAAATTATGCAGGTGAATCCCAGATCCCAGTCCGTTACATAGGCGATAAAGCTTATATAACAAGACTCTACAATTCCTAATCAAAATGAAACAAACGAATAAACTCTTGAATACATTTGAATCAAGACCAAATATAAACTAACGTCTAATATGAGTATGAAGTCTAATATAAAAAAACATCACAGAATGCCAGTTGCTCTTCAGTTAAGACTTCACATTCATCATTGTCTTATGGGTTGTCATCATAGGTCTCTCTCAAATGCTGATATAAACTTGACTTCCGAGTTCTACCTCCGCCTTTAGAGGAACTAGCTGTTGGAAATGTATATATTTATAAATACGTGAATGTCCGGATTCGAACTCGTGACCATGGGATTGCACACATTAGCGAATGAGAATTAAAGTTAAATAATTAATGTTAATGTTTATGATTAATTATTACACATAAAGTCCATCTAACGATCGTTAAGTATTTAACGAAAATGACTAACGACCGTTAAATGTAAAAAATGGGAGAATATATGGTGAATATCTTAAATTTGGAAAAGATTCGGGTTCCCTCTTTTCTCCACCATTATGGCCGGCCAAGGGGGCTATTCCTAGCCCAAAACCCTAACTTTTCCTCCAAGGTATTAGTTCACTATATATACAAAGGCTAGGGTTAAGGTTTTTCATAACTTTGTGCATTGAATTAACCCTAGATCTTTCCATCTCCTCTCTTGCTTACATTCGGCCGAACCCCCCCCCTCCTATTGGGTGTTTTGGTTTTGTTTTTCATTAAACAAAGGCTTGTGTTAGATCTAGCAATCGCTTTGATTCGCGGTTAATTCGTGTGTACAAAACTGTAGTAGTAAGACACTATTCTTACACCAATTGGTTTGAGTTGTAAAATGGTAAGGGACAACTCTTTAAACCACTTCATCTTCTTTGTTCAAGAGATCTAACCAAATTGCAAGAGGTATGTTACGCATTCTTCAGTTAATTATTTATTTGTTATGATCCTAAGTCTTCCGCTGTGTACTCTATGGTGTCTATATGTTTTATTGTATATCATATATCATAAACTCAATAGTGGCATCACGAGCCTTGTATAACAAGTAATTAATTACTGAAACACATAAATAAAATAAACATGAATGTGTTATTATTTGTATGCGTAGATCTACGGTTTGCAAAACCTAAACCCTAATTTTTTAGGGGGGCGTTTTTTTTTTTTTTTTTTTTTTTGGTGCTCTTATTAGGGTTTTGTAAACTTCAGTTTTAATTGAATTAGAAACCCTAGGTTGCATGCAATTTTATGTGTATTAAATTGCGTAACTCTGTTTAATTGCATTAATTGTTAAATGTGATTTACATCCATGATAATTACATGCATGTTTTATCATGGATCTGCTTTTATTGTATGCTTTACTTGGTTAAGTGATATACACTAAATATTAATGATAGATCTTTAATTGGGGAAGACCTCAATAATTATTAATTTAATCAATTATGTGCTATGTGGTATGTGTTTGATTTCGACTCACGCAATCGATGAATCGATGCATGTGGCTCACCTTGTACATAGATGAAAACGGGTGAAAGTCTTAATTAAATATATACATATTGACAGATCTAGAATTGATTATTAATAGGATTTATCAAAAAGGTTTGCATGTGGCTATTTGATATGCATGACCTATTTTTTGTTATGCATTCATTGTTTATTTATTTATTTTTAAATACTTGCTTGTTTGTTATGTGTAACAAGGGTATTTTTACAAGAAAAATAAACTGACCTAAACAATGGTGAAAAATGTATTTTTAAGAATAGTAATCATAATCGTTTAATTGATTGATTTTTTGCACAAAATAGTTAGAACGGCTCACCCATTAATGACAAACTGTGTGATGGGTACAAGGAGGGAACGCATTAAATTGTGCCGCCCTAAAGATGAGGGTTTTTAATATGCTTCGCGCTGACCTGATTCTCCACTCATTTGTGCGTCTTAATGGAGCTACCAAGTATTCCTATATGTGTGGAGAAAATCTTAAGGGTGAATTACTTTAATTTCTACGCACCACTTTTGTGGTAATTATCCGAATAACTTGGGTCTTATGACTCATGCAGTAGTAGGATATAGTGGTAATTAAGGTGATTCTTTAATTGGTTATCCAATACCTCAATTAAAGTTTGATGATGAAAAGCTTATACATTAAAACAAGATATATAAATGTTTTAATAAAAACTATGCTACGAAGATGAATGCATGACATCTTTGTACATATTTGATTTGACATCAAAATTATTACCCTTAGTTTAAGTTATATGTCATCCAACGAAACGGAAACACCTGAGATTACCTTTTATTTGCGTGAGAACGTGATTTAGATCGTAATCAACGGGTAAAATATCCACGTGACGTGAGAACGGGCATGGATGATTTTGCAGTTTCTTAAGTTGGACAACTTAATTGAGTTTTGTAGTGAGAACTGGTAACTCAAGGCATAAGATGGGGATAAAACATGTTTACATGGCAATTGAAATTGGCTAAATGTAAATCCCATAAATCTAGGAGTTGCAATTTGAAAATTGGCAATTGAGGTTCGACTCGTACCATTTTGAATACTTTCATTACTAGCAGATCAACTGATGTGATGAAAATATATCAATTTGGATCCTAGTTTTCAGTGAAAATTAAATGGTTATATGTTTATGAACCATGGGTATTTAATTTTCTTGAAAAGGTTAATTATCGAAAATACTAAAATTGAATTTTGTAATTCTTTTGTATGTATAAATGCAACATTTAACCGTAAACGAGGTTTAGTCTTTGATTAGTAAATTGATCCATTCTAATTTCAAACAAATGTTTGATCGAGAATAATTTACCGAAAAGACAAACAAAGTCTCTTTTCTATGGGAGAAGCATGAGACTCAATCTTATTCCTTTTCATGAATGAGAAAGGTATAATAGGAACATTTGAATTGTCTAAATTCTAATGTAACTCATAGCAATGAATTGCACATCATATTTTCCACAAAGATTTCATTACCCTCATTTGGTGAATGAATCCTTTTACAACAAACATGACGTTTGGTTAAGTAGAAAACATGTATATGAGTTACTAAATTAGAAGCTAGACTAATTACCGTGAAAATTGGTAAAAGGCAAACTAGCATTATTTGTCTAGTTGTTTTGCTTTAACCTTTAAAGGTGCTACATGCCATTATGGGCATGGTAGGCCTGTTAAGGAAGAAATTGCATACCCAATTTTTCGAGTTAATAACATTGATGGATAACCTATCATTCATAAAGTAGAATACACCTTTTAGTACCTTAGTAATGATTACGTATGGTTCTTAAAGGTGTAGGAAAGTTAAAAGCAAGCAAGTTGTTTTCACTGGTTATGAAACATTTAAAATGTTGTCAAATTCAGTGGGAGCATTGTGTTGTATTACTGAATAAGAAGTTGTTGAAACGATTTCTAATTCAGTGGGAGCTACAAGCCTTATTTGCTGTGTAGTAATCTAAATTATCTCTTGAATATCATGTAGATAATTACTTTCCAATTGTAGGCACTTATGTTTTTAAGGATTGTCATGTGCGTTTCCTTACTAAACAATATAGTCTTGCATCTACTTGTTATATCTATGACACAAATCATGTTAATCAAATAAACGAACGTGTATCGTGTTGTTTATCTGCTACATGATGTTGTTCCATGCACAAGTGGGAGAAATCTTTATTGTGTGCAAGGTACAACACATATAAATATGATTTAAATGGATTTTCTTGACCGCAAGGTAAGAGAGTTACGTTCTAATATGAATTATACATTTAAATATGTATGATTGCGCTATTAAGAACATGTGTCAAGATGATAACAAATACTACTTTAAATATTTATGTCATTCAATATTTAAGAAACACTTGTAGTTACAATTTACACGTTACGTGAGAACGTGAACTAGATTGTAGCCCAAGGTAAAATATCCACGTGTCGTGAGAACGAGCATGGATGATTTTGCAGTTTCTTACGTTGAACATTTCATGGAATGACATAATTAAATGAAATAATCTAATACTACTTTGAATTTAAGTATTCGTTGAATGACTTAAATATATGTAGTAAATATTAACTTGAAATCTTAATTGAAACCCGATGTGGTGTTCAAAATTACTTTAATTATAAATTTTTATGATTTTGTAAAGTCACAAACATGAAGTCTTTTAATACAAGACTTACAATATAAAGTAAGACGTTAACTTGCTATGTTTTAAGACATATGCATGAAGTCAATGAGTTGATCAATGACTTACAACGTATAGTGGGATTATAATTGTTATGACTTTTGACTTGGTCAAAAATACTTGTGTTATCATGCATGCAATTGACTTGGTAATTCTATTGTACCATTAAGTTTTACTTTGTTGGTAAATAGGTAAGCCAAAGAGTAGATGGTTATCTTAAATATTATTAGATTATCTTACAATATTAATTCTAATGAAATATCATAGTCTTATGGTATGTTCAGTTAGAAGAATCAAAATGTATTGGCACTGTTTGATTCAAGATAACTATAGTTTCTTCCAAAAGTTATCAAGGTTAGTAGATTGAGTATAGATTGAATATACTCAATAAGACTCCAACCTAGAAGATTGATAAGACACCATTTGTTTATGGAATGTGATGAATCACATTAAGTCTTATAATGAAGTTCCGAATTTATTAAACTACTTGTAAAGTGGGTTGTAACAAACTAAAGTCAGGAACTGTCAATGTTTTTTTTTAATATCCCAAAAAAGAACAATGTATTGTTGCTCTACTTGCTAAACTATTTAAAGGTAATCTTTAAATTGTTAAAGGCAAGTCGGAGTTTTGTTTAGATCTTGAAAGATTAAATTACAAAATACATAATCTTCTAAAATGCACTAGCAAATATCATGATGAGGCTAAACATGTAAATGATATTGTCATTCATAGATCCGTAAGGATATCTCAGATATTTAATATGCTGAGGAATTATGAGTTACATGATCATGGTAAGCATGTTAATCATGATGATGAATTTACCAAATGTTGAATTGTGGTAAATCAATCATACTATGAATGTTGAGATGATGTCCATAAAGATAATCAACTTTAGATACTTGGTTTATCTTAATAATGAAAATGAGTTTCTTCAAAGGATGGAAACCCTAGTGGTTTAAATCTTCGTGTAGAAATCATATGGACAATATTGTACACATATTTAATGCATGTCTAGTGATAATAATATTAATCATATTTAAGCAATTAACTATGATTGAGTATTCTTTTCTAGATACATTAAATAAAAGTATAAAGATTATAATTGTCATACTTAGTTTCATTGATATGAAATTTTGACAATGAATATCAAAACTCTTTGTTGTGGAATTACTTTTGCGAGGACGATAAGTAATACAAAGTAGTTTATGAATTCAAATAAACTTTCAATATGTACAAACTGCAAGAATCCATGAATGGATATATGCATGCATCTAGGAGATGATTCTTATGTTTAATAATTAATCCATGTTTGATTTAATAATTAAAATAAGATAGCTCATAAGTATTCCTGAAAGCTAGTGGGAGTATTATTTTTTATTTTCTTAAATCTTATATGTTGTATGGGCAACTACATTCCACCAAAATTAAGTTTTAGTTGGGAATGAAACTTCGTCTATAAGATTTGGAAATAAGACATACAACCTTGGAATAGATGTTTATTGCTATAAACATATGCGGTAAATAAATGAGTCTAATAGAGCATGATGGATATATAATGAGATCTTAAAGTCTAACTTGAAGATTCATCATGTATATCATGTTGTAAGATTGTTGTGTCATGCTTGATTACAAGATGATTTGACATCATTGAAAGTTGTTAGTATAATAAATATTTTAAAAGGAATATGTTTTGATTTAGAATCACATTCCTTAGTCTGGAGATGCTCATAGATTCTATGGATGAAAATATGGCAATTGTTTCATAATTGTCATTGCCAACAAACTTGAGTTTTGGTAGGCGCCAACATTACACTATAACTGTTCAAAGTTTACGGGTTTTTAAAGAGCATATTGTTGTACACAATGATGCTGGTATAATTGAGATGACACTCAATTCTAGTCACGGTCCTTGATGATGACCATGTTGACTAGTTATGCTCAACTAAGAGCATAGTTGCATTATACATTAAAGAATAAAGAATACTTTAAACTTTAAAAGTTTTGAAAGATGATTGTCATATAAAGGTGGTTCAGGTTGTCACGCACCTTATGGAATGATATGACAATATCAAGATATGTGTAAACACATACAAAAAATTCAATTATTGAATTTTTGAAATAAGTATTCTCAAAATTCCTGTAGATCAAGTTAGTTGAAATTATGCCTTGTCAACAAGTATGAGTTGCATGACTTGTGGCAAAATTCATTAACTAAGAATTATCATGCATTGATCTATTTAGTATTTGGATAAAGGATGTTAAACAATTATTATTTATAATGAATTAAAGTACGGTATACGTTTAATTTCATTTATAATATTGTGTCCTGTATTTGCAAGTTTAAATCCTTGAATAACTTAAGTTATTCTAAATAGACCGTTGTCGATCAATAACATAGGAATGATATTGAATTAAGACAAATCTGAGTATTAGTTAAAAAATACTTGAAAGTATATTGATGCATAGCATGACTAATTTCAGATGATATTCAATGGATTGAGTATAGGACTTATCCCACCCACATGATGGTACTTTATGGATCTTAGTCATTAAGTACATCATGAATATTTATCCTCTGACTTGAGATACCAGAGATATGTCATGGATGTAGTGCATTTTTGAGAAGCAATCTAACGCTATACGTAACTGGTAGTTATAAGGGTTGTTTTCAGAAGTGTTGCGAAATTTATGATTTCTGCTTGTAGTCAAAACGGGATTTATTTCCTTCAAATTTATTTTGAAGTATAATACTACTGGGCCCCTCGTAGGGTTTTCAAGATGTTTGCATGGCCATGCCCAAGGTCTTCTGGAGTATGTTCAGAAGAATTGGTAATCTTGATCAATCATATAAAGCGAGAAACAGAATAGTTAATTAAGAAATGAGTGAGATCCATATTCTTATTAACATGGTATTAGAAACAAAAAGATGAATATGATGATGAATCATCAAAGTGGTTTTTCTCCAGAAAATCATACACGAGTTGTACCGGGAGCATTGCCGTGTTGCTAGACGCTAACCAATGTTATTTCACTTTTTGTAAACATATCCAAGTGGGAGCTGTTGGAAATGTATATATTTATAAATACGTGAATGTCCGGATTCGAACTCGTGACCATGGGATTGCACACATTAGCGAATGAGAATTAAAGTTAAATAATTAATGTTAATGTTTATGATTAATTATTACACATAAAGTCCATATAACGATCGTTAAATATTTAACGGAAATGACTAACGACCGTTAAATGTAAAAAAGGAGAGAATATATGGTGAATATCTTAAATTTGGAAAAGATTCGGGTTCCCTCTTTTCTCCACCATTATGGCCGGCCAAGGGGGGCTATTCCTAGCCAAAAACCCTAACTTTTCCTCCAAGGTATTAGTTCACTATATATACAAAGGCTAGGGTTAAGGTTTTTTATAACTTTGTGCATTGAATTAACCCTAGATCTTTCTCCTCTCTTGCTTACATTCGGCCGAACCCCCCCTCCTATTGGGTGTTTTGGTTTTGTTTTTCATTAAACAAAGGCTTGTGTTAGATCTAGCAATCGCTTTGATTCGCGGTTAATTCGTGTGTACAAAACTGTGGTAGTAAGACACTATTCTTACACCAATTGGTTTGAGTTGTAAAATGGTAAGGGACAACTCTTTAAACCACTTCATCTTCTTTGTTCAAGAGATCTAACCAAATTGCAAGAGGTATGTTACGCATTCTTCAGTTAATTATTTATTTGTTATGATCCTAAGTCTTCCGCTGTGTACTCTGTGGTGTCTATATGTTTTATTGTATATCATATATCATAAACTCAACACTAGCCACCTTAGGATGATTATGCTCTATAAAATTAGACATTTCATTATCATCCTTAATCACGTCACTGTAACTATCCTCATTATCCAAGGTAACTTCCTTTTGTGTTCCATGTTTACGTCAGTCACATTCATTTTTGAACTCTCAATATAGCCAGGGGCATCCCCAAACTCTTTATCAACCATATTAAGAACCTCAAAAGGATTTGAAGTCTTTATATTCGCTCCATCAACATTAGCCACAAGAAACGTATTATGTGTGCCACTAATACTAGGTAAATCACATGTATCAGAACCACAAACCACCTTATTAGCATTCTTCTTCGGTGTAGCATGCTTAGAATTCTTTTCTTAGTATGCTTAGGTTGAATAGGTTTGTACACAAGATGATTTTTAGGACCCCACCGGTAACCAAAAAACATATAGCCTTTTATTTTTCACATTCTTCAAAGCGTCATATACGATTTCCTTTGGACAAACGTCCAAAGAATGTCCAAAAACCATGCACGTTGGACATCTGTGGGTTTCCACTCGTACTCCACGCGAATAGAAGGCAAGATATATCTATAACCTTCAACTTTAGGCACTGCCAAAATAAGAGTGTCTTTCAACACAATATCAGCACGAAGATCAATCATGGTCCTCGCAAAACTAGACCGACCCCATGATTCCATGCACATGGAGGTTGTATATGTATCTATCATTAAAAAGGTGCGAAGCTTTGTAGTAATAGCACTCAATCCATCCTCCGTAAATGTTGTGATAGGCACATCATGGAATTTAACCCACATTGTGACACTCTTTAAATCCTCCTTAGAAACATTCGCCATATGAGACCATTTATGTAGAACCAATGGCATGTTACCAATAAACCATGGTCCTCTTTCAAGCATTGCTTCCATACCCGTGTTTGAGCTGAATTTAAAGAAGAAAGTACCTTTTGCATTCATCATAGTACGAAAAAGCCCAAAACTACTCCACACATTCTTAACATAGTTTTCAACCACCGGATACGCAACTCTCTTGCCCAGAAAAACCCATAGACATTATTCTTGAAACGTTCCTTACCCTCCATGATTTATGTTATGTGATTGGAAACAACAGCCCTATTACCAATCGGGGCTATTAAGGTAAAAAAAAGTTTGAAATACATGTTTCGCCATTAAAACTAGTTCCAGCGTTACTCGGCTTATCACCTCTTGTGTTTAATTGCTTCCGATCGTCACCCAATAGCACTAGTTTACCTTCCAACATTCGTTTTTTTAATTTTACTAATCTTATCATCTAAGGAAACATTAGTGTCCACCTCAGCATTCAATACATTGGCATAAGATGGAGACTGTATACCTCTGTTTAGGTTTTCTTCATCATCATTGTTTGATACATTGATAGGAGTCGCAACCGATCATCCATCCATGGTTTCCAAGGGAGGAAACGCTATGTTCGTATCATTAGATAGTGACTCATTATGTGCGTTTTTTTGCAGCCACATTAATCTCAGCAGTAGCACTTAAAAGAATATGCTATTATGGTTCGAATTAACCCCACAAGCACCTTTCTTGTTATGGTTGCTTCCCCTCCCTCCCAAATCAGAAAACCACTCTTAATTACACCATGAAAACACAATCACAATACTACCCAAATCTATCAATGTTCCCAGTAAACCAACAACAACCCAAGTGATGGCCAATAACCAAGAACAATAAAACCGTACTGACAAATCATAAAGGCAGATAAGATTGACAAAACCTTAACAAGAATTAGGGTTAAGAAAAGTGTAAACACAAATAATAAAATTAGGATAAAATAATTAAATACCATGAAGAAAAAGGTTAGTGAATTAATGGCTATCGTTGAAAAAAACCCTAACCCTAGAAAACTTTACAAAACCCTAAAGCACAGTCACCAAAATTGATGAATGACTCAATAGCAGGTTTAGAATTCAGTAAACGTTTGTAGTATTAAGGGAATAAGCACGATCAATTATGTTTAGGGTTAATTCGTTGTAGCACAACAAACTAAAAGGTTTGTCATATAAATATTTTAGGCTACATATATTGTCCTTCTTTCTTTTAGATTAAGGATCCTTCATTTGATGATTGATTTCAATTGCATGTTTATGTGTGTTTGTGAAAGTGAAAACCTTATTTTTTGTTGGTTGAGTATGGAAAGGGGTTGGAGATTTTGGCTTTTATATGCGATGAAATTGCCTTAAAGAGTAAAATACAATTTAATTAGAGTTATTAGATGAAAATAGAATGGAAGATGATAATTTTATCTTTTTATCTTTAAAATAAAGAAAGTGATTTATATGGATGTCACCTATATATAAACCTAGTAATAAAGAATTAGAAAAGATTACTCATTTAAATATTCTAGACTACATATATTAATTGACCTTCCTTCATTTAGATTTAGATTAAGGATCCTTCCACAAGTATCTTCAATGCATTATGTGCATATGATTCAATGCTTTATCACCTTTATATCTCTATTTAACAAAACAATTTTTTGTTATTTAAGTATCTTTATTTATTTTATATAACTATGATTTACCAGATAATTGGGTCTATTCAAGTTTAGCTAAAAAGCAAGTTAAAAGGTGTAAAATGCACACTCGCGTTATCTAACTTGGTGTTGCCATGACAAAAAGTGGGGAAAAAAGGAGTCGTGTCCCCTTGTGGTGTTAAATTAAGGACATGGCCATACCATGGTCCAAAGCTAGTTTACCAGAGTTATAGTCGATGAAAAAGGGTTTAGCTTCGAGATTATTTGAACTTAGTTGCGTTAATATGATTTATGATATATTAAATTGTTAGTTTGTCAACATCTTTTTTCAACTTTTTGTATTAAAAAATGGGGTTAAAGCCATTAATTATAAAAAAAATGTTTAATTAAATATAAATTTTTATTACTTATATCGTAATTTAACTTATTTTAATGTGATGTTGCTTCAAATATGACCATTTGAAAATATCCACATCATTAAAATAATATTGAAGTATACAATCTTTATTTTTACATAGGTTATTTTCACTTCATTTATCATTTTAAACCCCATATATAGCGTTGACCCCAGTTAAACCCACATTATTAAAAACCTCGTATTAGCCTTAAAACCTTATTCACATTAACAAT
The DNA here is from genome assembly GCA_019973895.1 of Chrysanthemum seticuspe. Lineage (NCBI taxonomy): Eukaryota > Viridiplantae > Streptophyta > Magnoliopsida > Asterales > Asteraceae > Chrysanthemum > Chrysanthemum seticuspe. The sequence continues at coordinate 25,322,042 of BPTQ01000006.1, forward strand.
TTCCCCCAAATCATGTCATTTCTTTATTCATTTCAATTTAACCAAAATCATGAGTTACTTAAAGAGTGTAAGCTTTTACTAAAGGTTTTAAGTTCATGGTGTCCTACCAATCATGCAAGACGATTCCTTGTTTGTCGTGGAACTTTATGTGTTTCATTCATGACTGATTATTGGGTTTCAACATTCAAGTCGATGGATGGTTCGGTTCTGTTGTGTTGTCCAAATTTAAAGGATTCCTCGTGTGTCTTATTTGAAGTAATCATTCATGCGCTCACATTCTTGTTCTTGAATTAACCTTTATTAAAGCTTGTTCCTCAATAGTTTACTTGAATGCTTTGATAAAGAAGATTTTCAACCTCTATGTAGTGTATCTAATCACTGTAGAGTAGTATATGCAAGTATCTGGAGGAAGTTTGTTCTCCAGGAGAATAACGAGGAGAAACTGAAGACGGCTTCCTAATGTTCTAATGGGGGAAACTATTTTTGGTATTTTGGGATTTAATGAAAAGCAGTAAAATCTTAGGGCTTTGAATTGGATTAATGAAAAATAATTATGACAATAAATTAGAAGGATGAATTACTATAGAGATAGAAGCAATTACTTAAGGATAGTCTACCTACATTTTGAACAAAATTAACTATTTAATCTTGCAAGCACGTGAGTGATCTCAAATGTGAATGTCCTCAACGTGGACGGTTGAGAAACACCACCTATCGATATACGCAGATAGAGGGAAGATAGTTTAACCTAGCATTTCTAAAACATGTATTAATTATAATTCCTAAATCAATCAATACAAACCTCGAACTAATTGTGAATCAACTAACGCTATAATTAAGCCTTAGATTAGGTAGCATAGTTAGCTTATGCCTACTAAAGTACATTAGTAAACCCTAATTCAATTGCATATCACTTTTAATTGGATATGTTTGATTTTAAGAATACATAAAGTCAATTACCAACTTAAATTCATAACTTTGACTAAGCTAGGTGTCAAACAAATGATTAGTTGCATGATTAGTAGTAATTACCGTACTAACAATAGATTACAGACTAAGATATTAAGATTGATAAGAATGGTAAAAGACGAAGCACTTGCAAAGATCATATTATCACTAGTTATTAATTCATCCTAAACTAGGTTTGATATAAACTAAGTAGTTTCTAACAAGTATAATCAAGCATATTAATGAGTATCACACACATAAACATTGCAAAAATGAAAGTAGAAGATATGATAAATCAAATTGATATATAACTGAATTGATAAACAAGTGTTCTAGGACGATCACTTGATGTTTACACTTGATATGACTACAAGAAAAGTTTGCTAAAAAGCTTAAATGAGTTGCCAATAAAAGTCATCTAACCATAACTGAAAGATTTATGGATACATTTTAATATATGTATGATCGGAATCAAACACGAGAGTTCGTGATTGCACACATTACGTATGAGAGTCAATGTAAAATAATTAATATCTAAAATGTTATATTTAATTAATTAATCACGAATAAAACACTTAACGAGAGTTGGTATTTAACGAGGTTTGGTTAACAGTCGTTAAATAACAAGTTAAAGTACTAAAGATGAAATTAGTGATCGAGAAGGTTCTAGAACCTGTAGGGGATCTCAAAACCGGTCGAACCATATGGGCTATGGCAATCCTACCCTAACTTGGACTCCAAGATAGTTTTAGTATAAATACAAACCCCTTGTATTCATTCTAAACAAATCTTGGTGACTTTCAAACATAATTTCTCTTCTCCTCTCCTCCCTTTTGTGCTTGGTCGATCAGTTACCACCCTAAACCCTTAGGGTTCAATTTTCCACGCTCAAAACAAAAGTTTTTTGAAGTTGTGCCCATTCGTAGGTCTAAAAGGACTATATGTGCTCTTGAATATCTATATCTTAACATAGAAGTTGAGGAGAATATGTTAGGGGATCTTGGTGAACCTGCTAACTATAAGGCTACCATGGATGATCCTGAAAAGGACAAACGACAAGTCACAATGAATGGTGAAATGCAGTCTATGAGAGATAATGAAGTCGGGATTGAAGTATACCTTCCTCTCAATGCTAAAGTCGTTGGAAGTAAGTGGCTCTTCAAGAAAAAAACTGACATGGATGCCTATGTACACACCCATAAAGCTCTTCTCGTATCCAAATGGTTTCCTCAAACCTTTGGGGTTGACTACGAGAAGACTTTTTCTCCTGTAGCAGACATTAGATCTATTAGGATTCTTATAGCTATAGCGGCGTACTATGACTATAAAATTTGGCAGATGGATGTCAAAATAGCCTTCTTAAATGGTCGCCTAGATGAAGACATCTATATGGCGCAACCTGAGGGGTTTGTGAATCCAAAGTTCACCGTGTATGCAAACTTCAAAGATCCATTTATGGATTGAAGAAAGCATCAAGGCAATGGAATAAGAGATTTGATGAGGAGATCCAGAAATTTGGTTTCACTTAGAATCTTGATGAGCCATGCGTATATCACAAAGTTAGTGGAGTAATGTTACTTTCCTTATCCTATATGTTGATGACATATTGATCATGGGAAAAGACATTCCAAGTTTACAAGATGTTAAGTCTTATCTTGAAAAGTTCTTTTTTATGAAAGATTTAAGGGAAGCATCATATATTCTAGGAATCAAGATCTACAGAGATAGATCAAGACGGTTGATTGGTTAAGTAAAAGTACTTACATCGATAAAATATTAAAGAGATTCAATATCCAAAATTCCAAGAAATGATATTTGCCAATGCAAGTAGAACATGGCTTAAGTAGTGAACTATGCGCTTCAACACCTATAGAGGTGGCACACATGAAAAAGGTTCCTTATGCTTCTGCTGTAGGATCTATCATGTATGTTGTAAGATGTACAAGGCCCAATGTGGCATTTTCAGAAAATATCACCAATCGATATCAACAAAATCCAGGTGAAAAGCACTAGCATGCTGTTAAGAACATTCTTACGTATCTAAGGGCTACTAAAGATATGTTTCTAGTGTATGGTGGGAATCCAGATGCAGAACTTGAAATTACAGGGTTTTGCGATGCGTCTGTCCAAACTGATAAAGATGATAAGAAGTCTCCGACGGGATATATCTTTGTCGTTAATGGAGGAGAAGTAGACTGGAAGAGCAAGAAGCAAAGTACGACTACAATGTCTATTACAAAAGCTGAGTACATAGCTGCTTCAGAAGCTGCGATGGAAGTTGTTTGGATTAGGAAATTCATTTCGGGACTTGGATTTATGCCCTCAATTGAATTACCTATAAATGTATATTGTGACAATTCTGCTGCAATAACATTTTCCAATGAAGCTGGAGTCATGAAGGGCACCAGACATTTTCCTCAACGATATCACTATGTTCGAGAACAAATCAAAATAGGAGAGATCAATCTACTCAAAGTTCACACAGATGACAATCTAGTTGATCCCTTTATGAAGAATTTATCTAAGGAAAAGCTTACTCACGATGTTGATGAGATACAACTTCGTTTAGCTAGTAGTTTCATGCAAATCTATGATTAGTATTTGGATAAGAGATGTTATGAACAAATATTATTTTAATGAAATAAAATATCATTTATGTTTACTTTTCATTTCATAATATTATATCCTATATTTTCATGTTTAATCTGTGAATAACTTATGTTATTCCAAATAGTCCGTTGTCGATCAATGATGTGGGAATGTCATTGAATTAAGACAAATCTAAGTTTTTGTAGAATATACTTAAGTATATTGATGCATGTGACATGTCAAATTCACATGATTTTCAATGAATTGAATATAGGACATATCCCAATTTAACATGATTGTACTTTATGGATCCTTGTCATTAAGTAAATCATGGATATTTGTCCTCAGACTTGAGATACCAGATAATTGTTATGAATGTAGCACACTTGTGTTAAATTGTCTAACATTATCCGTAACTGGTAGTAATAAGGGTTGTTTCAGAAGTGTTGTAAAGTTCATGAGTTTTGCTTGTAGTCAAGAGAATTTGTTCCTTTGAATTTTTTTTCAAAGCATAATACTATTTGGGCCCCTCGTTGGGTTGACAAGGTGTTTGTATGGCCATACCCAAAATCAATCTGGAATACGTTCAGATAATTTGGTAATCTTGTTCAATCGGATATAACGAGAAACATAATATTAAGTATTAACTTATAGAATGACTTGATCCACATCCATCGTTAATGTACTATTAGTAGCAAAAGGATAAGTATAATGATGAATCATTGAATGGTTTTTCCAGCAAAACATACTCGGTTCGATCTGGGGGCATTGGCGTGTTAAGCTAGACTAAACCAATATCATTACTATATTAAGAAATATCCAAGTGGGAGCTGAAAGGTTTATGGATACATTTTAATATACGTATGACCGGATTCGAACACGGGACTTTGAGATTGCATACATTACCTATAAGAGTCAACGTAAACTAATTAATATATAAAATGTTATATTTAATTATTTACTCACGAATAAAACACTTAACGAGAGTTAGTATTGAACGAGGTTTGGTTAACGGCCGTTAAGTAACAAGTTAAAGGACTAAAGATGAAGTTAGTGATCGAGAAGGTTCTAAAACCCCTAGGGGATCTCAAAACCGGTCGAACCATATGGGCTAGGGAAATCCTACCCTAAATTGGACACCAAGATAGTTTTAGTATAAATGCAAACCCCTTGTATTCATTCTAAAATAATCTTGGTGACTTGCAAACCTAATATCTCTTCTCCACTCCTCCCTTTTGTGCTTGGCCGATCGGTCACAACCCTAAACCCTTAGGGTTCGATTTTTCAAGCTCAAAAAAATAGTTTTTGGCTTGTTTGTGATCAAGAACCTAACTTTTCGCATTGGATCGTTAGTAATACGTGTGTACGTGAACGAATGTCAAACGCACTTGTGTTTGAATTCTTGGTAGCTCGACTTGGTGTTAAAGTCGACTAGTTCAAACCCTAGTCGATTAGAGTTTGTTAGTTCTTTTTCTTTTGGTTCCTTGTTTAGTTAGGAATCACTAAAGGTACGCATGTTCTTTTATATTTGGTTAATTAGTTTACACGTATTGATCTTTACTTCCGCTGCATGCTTTGATGATGCTTTAATGATGTTTATGTGTTTTATATAATTATTATGAATTGAAAAACTCAACAATAACTACCTAATATTAGGCATAATAATGAAAAATCTAAAGCTTATATTTATCGTTTTTGACTGCGGACGGTGTCAGCCCTTTTTGTCGACGGCGTCGCTAGTCAATTAGCGATGGTTTTGGGTTTCATTTGGAGACGGCGTCTTGAAGTCTTGGCGACGGTGTTTTGGATCTAGCGATGGTTTTGGGAGGTCTTAGAGACGGCATCTTACTCACATGAAAGGTCCCGTCGCCTAATATGGCAACAACGACGTCTTGCATATTTTAGCCATTTCTGAGCATAATTTCACTTATAGTCCGGAAGTCATCAACTAGTAACAATAATAATAATAAGAAAATGAACAAGTAAACTAGGAAAGTGAGCCAAAAATAATATCAAAATCAGTAATAAAATATCTCGAAAATTAGTGCATTTTGAGCCTCATCATGCTTCATCTTCTAACTTTGCTTGATGAGCTTCTTCAGTCGACTTCCTATTATCCTCATCCTCGTATATCATTTGTTGAGAAATTCATCTTGCATGCTTTTTATGATTTCTTCGTGATACATCAACGGAAATATGCAATTTATAACACTCTTGGTAAATTGAACTATTAAATTTGTAGGAAAATTAAATCATCAAACTTACTATAACTCAATTAGAAAAAGGATTTTGAGTGGTTATGTTTATATACTACGTTTCCTACTCTTACATTATAAAAATTAACATAATCAAAATGTTCTAATTTGTGACAGATTAAGATCCTTTCAAGTTGATAATAACATAACCGATAATATTCCTCACAAAAAGAAGAGTGAGGCCAACTAAGGGACCTATTTTTTTATTTTATTTTTATTGAAAAAGAACATTACCGGCCATGTTCAAATCAACTTAAAAAGATCTCAATTAATTTGTGACATCATAGTTAAAGTGTTAAACATACAAGTCGACTATCCAACAACTCCTATAACGTGCCCTCAAAAAGTCATAAACACCACATTATGATCTAAGTTCTTTTATAAGCTCAAAATTTCTTCATATTACTTAAGAAATTGCTACACAAAATTATGACCACTAGATGATGTGGGAAAAGTGCTTCTATATCAGGTTTTTTTTTTTTTTTTTTTTTTTTTTTTTTTTTTTTTTTCACTTATAAAACAAAACCTACATAATATAAAAACATTCTCACTCATGACATGGACTCGGAAGCTTATAGTTTTTAAACATTTTATTTTATTTTTCAAATAAAGCACCACCCCTTATTATGAAATTGAAAAATATACACTAAATAGTTAAAACATACATTAAAGAAAAAGAAACATTTGACGATATTCTAGACGGATTTTAGGTTTGGCTGCCTCGATCAAAGCCACATCTTCTGGGTCCAGCCGGTCGGTACTTGTCAGAGGCGGAAATAAAGAGGGGTCCGGGGGTTCATGTGACCCTTGGCGAAAAAAATTGAAGTGTAAAGTTTCAAAATTTTCTGATTATTTTTGTAATTTACCCCCTAGCGAACCAATTTTAGTGTAGTTTTTAAAATTTAACATATTTTGCCCCTTCGACAAAAACTTTCTGGCTCCGCCCCTGTACTTGTGAAAAGAAATTTTAAGTCTTCATTTTCATTTTTTATCAATATTTTAAAAACGTGTTTTTTTATTGACCCAGACGAGAGACCAGGCGAGAGACCGGTTCACCAGGTTACCAGTTCAACCAATTAAACCACCAGGTCGAACCGATTTTATGAGAAAACGAAAACAAAGTAATATATTTTGTTCGAACAACTTTTAAACACCGAAAAATCAATAGAAACATCAAATTGTAAGAGGCCCTTAAACAGCTCCAAGATAATAGGTATATAATTTATGATGATAGTGTTAGTTTTAAACATGTAACAATTGTTAGTTTCAAGATACTTTAGATAGATGTTTTAGATGTGTAGTGTTACACTGTTATTAGGGACGGAACCAGAGGGTTCTCGCGGGTTTCTGGAAACCCCACGAATTTTTTTGATTTAGTGTTAATTTAAAAAAAAAAATTAACATTTTTTTAATACATCATAAATGTACCCGGTCCATCGAAATATGTAGTATTATTTAATTAGTATACTTACAAATAAAAAAATTTTACCCGATGATATTTGGTTCTAAATCCATCTCTGACCGTTGCTATATTTAAACCAATTTGTTTTGGTTAGCATTGAACGCTACACATTTTTATTTAACTAGTATTCTTGTTGTGCATCAAAATTAGTGTTTTTATGAAGAACAATTTACATTATTAATTGTATTCAAAATACCTTTAGTCAACTATTTAATGTATTACTACTAGAGGCATCAATCTAAGTTTGAATATGATCATCTACATATTCTTTTTTTTTTCGTTCTTCAATTTATTAAAAGCATGCAAAATTTAAAGGAAAAAAAAGCTTTTTATCATACTTTATTGTAGGGCTGAGCATTGAAGGTTCAAAACCGAACCGGACCGACGAAACCGACCGAACCGACAAAAACCGAGCCGGACCGACAGCCCGTCGGTTCGGTTTCGGTTTCAGGTCCTACATGCTTTCGGTTTCGGGTCGGTTCGGTTCGGTCCGGTTCGGCCCAAAACCGACAAAAACATGCCAAAATACACATAGACCGACAAAACCGAACCGAACCGACAACATTCGGTTCGGTTTCGGTTCGTGTTTTTCACGGTTTTCGGTCCTCGGTTTTGTCGGTTCGGTTCGGGTCGGTTTTTGACCGACGCTCAGCCCTACTTTATTGTGAAACCAAAGTATGATCCTACCAGGTTAATCAAACTGGGTCGACTCAAGTCAACCGAAAACTGCAGGTTCAATCCGGTTCTTAAGCAAGCAAAAACCGGTCACATCCGGCCCGGTCATCCATCGTCCGGCCGGGTTGACCCCGGGTTTTAAAACATTATTTTTTACCTTTAAGGATTTTTATATATGTATTCCACTTATTGTCTCTTTTTATTTAAACCGTCAGTTATGTCATGTATCACAATTTTCTAAGTAGGATGATTAATAAGAACACAATGCAAGGACTAAAAGGCTTGTATCCCAATGGTATCTCTTGTTCTGTGAGAATCTTCCCAACCAGATAGTTGTGGATTCAAGTCATGCTTAGAACATGAGAGATAGTTTGTGGCTATATAGCGTGAGATAGTTAGTTGTCGTTCTAAAAAAAGAACATGAATACGAGGAGAAATATCATTTCTCATTAATTTGACAGCGAAGATTTATCGTGAGACCCGCGAAGTATTATGGAGTATAGTGTCTTGAACTAAACTTGAGAGAAAAGAAAATAATAAACAACATATATTACAATGAAATTACAAGTAGCTTTAATTGCATAAATGGTCTTTGTGGTCTATTGGGTTTAACGAAAATAGTCTTTAATCTTTTCTTTTCGGATCCTTTCTCCATGGTTCTGAACCGAGTTTGGTCCATATTGCTAACGATCGTTAGTTTTATTAACGAAATCGTGTCACATGACCATCATGTGTGGGGTATTTTTGTCTTTTCAGTTTTCCCTTACTAGTTTATATTCCCTTTTCACCTTTTCTTTCACAGAAACTAAGTTACAACACTTGATTCACACATAAACATGAACACAGTGGTTTGATGCCATAGCTGTAGAGCACCATCCACCATTCGAACATCATGGACTGCAATCAAACCTATGAAGACACGTTTATTGTTGTGCAAAAAGAGTAAGTGTAATATTAATTTTGTAAAAAACCCTTAATTTCATGTTTGACCTATTTCTCTAATAAGGAATATATTGTGGGATACTTGATTGGTATGATCTACCTATGTGAGGATGAGCTGTGCAAATAATTTCAGGTTTGTTGCGTTCAATGAATGAGCTACAAGGGGTAGCATGAGAAAAAACTGTCAAAGCTAAGAGAATGAATAAGATGCTTCTTTTTAGTTGGTTGGTTTTTCTTGTTGTTTTTGCTTTCAAGTAGTGAATGTATGAAACTTGATGTTTGAAGTAAGTGTTTAGGTGGTTATGTTATGTTTAAAAATGTAAGCAAGTCTAACAAGTTGTATTTTGGCTTTACAATGAATGACAGATGCAATTTCAACTTGAGGTACATGACAAGATGTTAAGTCACTGTCACAGCTAACATCAAACTATCATTTAAGCTACATTTAACCTTCACTCACCAAACAAGCCATAGAGTAGCATTTAACCTGCACTTCCAAACAAGCCATAGAGTAGAATTTAAGACGCATTTACCAAATCCACAACTTTTATAATAACAAAGTACTAAATCCACAAGTTTTATAATAACAAAGTACCAAAACAAGTACCAAATTGCCAAGTCTAAAAACAACCAGGAACATGAGATTTTGTCAAGTACCAAATTACCAAGTCTAGAAACATAGGAAATTAACAAAACTTAGACATGCATAACTGAAATTAGACCCCAAACATCAACAAGTACTCATTATTCTTGTAGTTGTTGCCTTTGTCATCTTAGTTGGTGATGCATGAAGTTGTGAAGGATGAACTTGTGCAGTTTGAGCATTCTGTGATGATGTTGTTGGTGCAGTTTGTGAAGCTTAGGTTGTTGCTGGAGCTTGTGAGGACTTCTTAGTTTGAGTTGCTTGTCTAATTGGATCCTGTGCATCACTTGCAGAAGGCTCATTTGGGCAGCTCTTTTTGTCATGACCAATTCCCTTACACTTGCTACAACTTATACTCTTACCTGCTCTCCTCAACTTATTTCCTCTAACCATTCCTTCAGACAATTCACCAACACTCTTCTTTCTTTTTTTTGGTCGCCTACCAATTTTTGGTGATGATTTGGTGGGATAATTGTGTTTGGGATAATAGATTTTTCCCAAAAAGCTGGAACATTGGGTGGATTAATATTAAACCTATACTTTTCTTTCCATGTTGATAGCCAATGGGATTGATGACAATAAGATTCTGGTATGCCAGTTTCTTCCCCATTACTTGTCATGTTCCAAATCGCAGCAACTGCATGCTTGAAGGGTATCCCGGTCAACTCCCACTTTCTACAACACTCCTTAGTCCTCATATTCACTACACGCTGATCCCCACATACAACATTAGCTTATTATAAGTCAAAACCATTCCATTCAATGTATAAATCATACGTTACCTAGTTACAAAAGTGAAACACCTATAAATCATAAACTAAAATACACCGTTCGTCCCTAAACTTGTACCAAAACATCATGATGGGACAAACTTTGCCTTTTTCATCATTGGAGGTCCAAAACATGGGTTTTATACTCTAGACAAGTCCCTTAACCAATTATTTGTTAGTCAACGTCTGTTATTTTCCCCATGTGTCTTGCACATGAGGGCAAAATGGTCATTTTATTGTTTTGGTTAATTATTAGACTGGTCCAATCTTAGGGACTAACGGTGTATTTAATCAATAAAATTATACCATCACCACCACTACCACCACCCTCCCTTTATCTCTTTTTCTTGCTTCTCTCTCTAAATTTCTACTTCTCTCTCTAAAAAGTTAACACCATCACTATTCTCAAATCTCATAAACTCCTCCACAAAAAAACATAATCTCAATCAAACACCAGGCGTTGTTACTGAAAAAGAATTTTCTTTCAAGGAATGAAAAGATTTTGAGGATTGACACAATACAACCGCTGCACCATTGATCTATTTTTCTGGCGAGTTTTTTTTTCTAATGATTGTATGTGTGTGTGGGAGGATAGACTTTCACACCATTTTACAACTCTTCTCCTAATAATTTTATACCAGATTTCATGCTTCAAATCGTTGCTTTTTTTTCAACCAACATACTCCCTGAGTCGACTCATTATCTACTCAATCTGTCTCTTCCAATCAATCAGGCTTATCCTGAGACTAAAAATATCATTCTCATTTGTTGTAGCCAATTACTGATTCAATGTCACACGCTTTGAAGTCAATTCCTTGTTTACATGAATCCTTCCCTTAAATAAAGAACCTTTTTCATCTTTATGGTCAACATAATTCTTTATTTTTAGTGATTTATTGTTGTAGCTAGAAGTAGATGCACCTTCATTTGTCTTATTGGATCTAGCACCATACGACATATCTGAAACACCATCACTACCAGAACAACCACCACCGCTCCACGAAAGATGCGTTGTAGGACTATCACGATGGTCTTTATTCGATGACTTTGACCTGATTTTCTGGTTACTCCATCCCGGCAGCGGTAAGAAAATCCTTCTTAATGGTGTTGTAACATCTTTTGATGCTATTGTTGTAGTTTTGAATGAATCTGAATCCGAAGAGTTTTTTTTGGATTTAAAAGAAGCTCAACGACTAGTGTATCGTTTTTCAAAAGGTGTATTTTCTAATGAGTAAATGGAGAGAGGCAATGCTTTTAATAAAATTAAGCTTGCTGGAAATGATAATACATGGTTGTCGGAAACGAAAATGAGGAAGCCCAAGAGAATAAAGACTAATTCTCTTTTTTAACAACATTGGTAGTAGTGTAGAAACAGCAAAAGAGTTGCGTCAGGAATATGGGAAATTTTAGAGATACACAAGCCCGGTGTTTGATTGAGATTATGTTTTTTTGTGGAGGAGTTTATGAGGTTTGAGAATAGTGATGGTGTTAATTATAGAGAGAGAAGCAGAAATTTAGAGAGAGAAGTAGGAAAAAGAGATAAAGGGAGGGTGGTGGTGGTGGTGATGGTATAATTTTATTGATTAAATACACCATTAGTCCCTAAGGTTGTACCAGTCTTACCACCAAAATAATTAACCACAACAAAGAAATGACCATGTTGCCCTCATGTGCAAGGCATATGTTGAAAATAATAGACGTTGACTAACAGAAAATTGGTCAAGGGACTTGTCTAGAGTATAAAATCCATGTTTTGGACCTCCAACGATGAAAAGGCAAGGTTTGTCCCATCATGATGCTTTTGTACAAGTTTAGAGACCAACGGTGTATTTTAGTCTAAATCATACTGAAAGTTAAATGAATGTAAGAGTTGGGAAATGTACCTTTATCTGTCCTACATATTTCACAATTGTTTGGAAAACTCTAGCAGCATTTGGTGTAAGAGGACCATCAAACTTGCTAATAAACCTCCGTACATTAACAATTCTTTTCATTAGGTATTCTCTTATGATTTCCAAACATGTGATGATAGGTTTGTCCCTCCCATCTGCAAGTTGTCTGTTAAGCACTTCACATATGTTGTTCAACAAGACATCACAGTGTGCCCTTCCTAAAGTTTAATTCATTCAACTTAAATTCAGTCAAAACAAGTTAAATTCATTGAATACAGTTGAATGTAAAAGTAAGAATACCATAAAAGTGAGACCTAGCCCAGTGTTGCGGTGGAACCTTTTTCAGCCATTCATAAGCTTCTTTTTTAAAACCTTTCAGTGTTTCCATGTGCTTATCAAACTGCTGCATTGTAGTAGCTATTGCGCATCTCCATAACATTTATTTGTACATTTGACCTCTCCAAGATAGCTTCATAGTGTCTTGTATGTGTTTACGGCAAAACCTATTGATAAGGATTTAAAACGTACGCTTTTAGGGGGTCTTTTAAGCCCTATTTAGACGCATTTTATATCGGTTACTGCTTAATTTCGTTCCTTTTCACTTTTTAGGTCTTTTGGAAGCAAAATGCTGGAATGAAGCACATTTGGACTAAAATGAGCAAAAATATGAAGAAAATGGCAAAGTCAAGATCGAAGCCACTCAATACTGATCAACAGAACCTAACGGCGTCCCATCTAAAGGGCAACGCCGTCCCTCTATGAAGACTTGATCAGAATGTGCCCAAGATGGCTCAGTGAAAATCCTGGTCCTAAAGCCTGATGGCGTCACGCTTTAAATATGAAGGGCGTCACTCACAGTTTCCACTTCAAATGGCCCAGATCTAGAACCAAGATGACGTCTCAACTAAAGACCGACGGCGTCACAACTCTCAAGTGACGCCGTCCCATCGAAGACTTAGCCCAGACGAAACTCTAATGACAGCGACCTGACGGCGTCCCATGCAAAAGGTGACGCTGTCGCGATTGTAAATCTATATATAGAATTCGATTTTCTGTATTTTAGGAGGTAGAATTTTGGAGAGCAAACCCTAACTCAGTTGTAGTCCGACTTGGGCAGTATTCTAGTGTCCCATACCCTATTGTACACATCAAGATAATTTTGTTAATCCAATTTATCATTATGTCTACCCTATGTTTGATTGATTGTGTGTATGCTTGCTTGTTCAACATGTCTAGCTAAATTGCTTGTGTGTTTTCTTAGATCTATGAAACCTAGTTATTGATTGTTGTTAGGTTGTTTCTTTTTTTAATTGATATAGGCTTAGTTGGTGCGATTAGGCTTCCGTTGTATTTAATGCTTGAGTATGCTTAATGATGATATGGTGTATGGATGGAATAGTGTAGGTTTGTCGATTCCATGAATCATATACGAGAGATAACCTCATAGAACTAGGGGATCCGCACACCCTACGACTTTTAGGAATACAACGTGTTAAGATAAAGGGCGTGACAACTCAACCAGTCAATAAAAGATAACTAGGGAGTAATAGTATCTACATGAACACATTCTTAATCATCATATGAGCACACCTCAATTAAACATAGCTATATGTAGTAATTAGATAATTAGACAATTAGTTAAAGTAGAGAAATAGGTAGAAGTACCACCCCCCAACCAATTGCCCCGAGATTTTACCTTGGCTTTCTAAAAAAAAAAAAAAAAAAAAAAAAAAAAAAAAACCATCCTAAACCCCACTTTCTCGTCATATATTTCTTACTAGCATTTCTATTCCCCTAGACAACGATATCAATCCCCGAGGCTTACCCCCTACTACACTACAACGATTAGGTTCACTCCCTAGAGGGTTGAAAAACTTGCTCGGAGAAAAGGAGGTTTTCTCGACCCCGAACGCGTCCTTCTGCGCGCATCAAGTTTTTGGCGCCGCTGTCGGGGAATAGAATAGCTAGTTTGATCTCTATCTCATTTAGGTTCCCTTTCTTGATTCCTATCAAGTAAGATTTTTTCTCATTTTCATTAGCTTCCTTGTAGTCTATCCCCCTTCTTTGTGTTTTTGTTCGTAACCTTGTCACTTATCACCATGGGTGACAATCCACCACCAAACGATAATCCACCACCAAATCAACCACTTCCACTCAACCCAACACCAATTGACCTGCCAAGAGGCTGTAATCTTGGTGAATACTCTAGACCGAGCCATCAAGGCTATAGGAACACCATTGAGCTCCATGTTCAAGCTCAAACTACGGCCCTGTGATCCGACACCATCCGGTTAGTGCAAAATGGATGTGCATTCCATGGAATTTGTTCCGAAGATCCTAATCAACATCTCAAGGACTTCTTTAAAATCGTAGACTCTATCGACCTTGATGCTACCACACGGGAGACCACGCGCTTGCGTCTCTTCCAATTCTCTCTACGGGACCAAGCTAGTAATTGGCTTGAACGACTTCCCGCCGGATCCATATCAAGTTGGGATGATCTTACTACTCGTTTCCTCGCCCAATTTTTCCCACCGGGGAGAACTACCAAACTAAGAAATGACATCTTGATGTTCCAACAACGTCAAGGCAAAAATCTCTACGAGGCGTGGACTCGATTCAAGGACTTTCTCCATAAAGTTCCTCATCACGGCATCAATCTTTGGCTTCAAGTCCAAATCTTTTATGATCATGTCAATATCTAAACTAGGCAAGCTATCGAATAAGCGGCCGGTGGAAAACTTAGTGAACTCACCGCGGAAGAATCGTGGGGTACAATAGAGGGCCTTGCCCTCTATGACAACGAATGTTAGAATGACCCCCGTGAGTTGCCCAAAACCATCAAGGAAATCTCTTTGCCTCCCATTGACTCACAACCTTCCAATCGTAAGATGCTTGAACTAGAAGATCAAGTCAAATTCCTAATGAGCTCCTACGAAACTCCTAAGCCCTCACGCCAAGTGAACAAGGTCTCTTCCTTGTGTGAGTTATGTAGTGGTCCCCATGACACTCGTAATTGCACGAGACTCCCCGAACAAGCTTCTGTGGACTATGCATCCTCGCGTACCAATGGAGTGGGAGGAAGATTCCCCACAACACCCAGACCTAGGACTTTCAACGAAGCGCGAGAAGCATGGAGGGGCAAACCCGACTATAATTGGGGTCAAACCAAATAATTCACCTCTAACGACTCCCCATGGCCCCAAAAACACAACCAATGCTCTCATGGCATTAGTCAACAAAACCTAGAAGGGATGATGCAACACCTAGTTACATCCCAAGAAGCCTAAATAGCCAAGCTTTCGAAATGCTTTAACCAACAACAAGCCGAGATGAATAGGAAGATAGATAACCTTTTGAAAGCCATAACCAATAATGATAGGAAGACCACCAAAAATTTAATGCCATCTCGACACATTCTCCCGAAGCTTCCGTTGTTAAGATTAAGGACCCGAGCAAGTACTTCGAAACTAGGGACCCGTCTTCATCAAAGCATGTTCACTTCGTCAATGCCATCACCCTAGTGAAACCCAATAGGAATAGTGATGAAGCGAACCATGAGACGGTACTTGAGGTTAGTGAGACTCCTAAGGATGAATCAATCAATGAGATAGACGAAATAGGTGATGAATACTTCAATAAGTTTCCTACGGAAGAGGAACTTTCATGCCACCCACACCTAGTGCGCGACCTTCGTCACATGTATATTAGGGGATGCCCACGAATCACCTTTGAAAATCGTAGAAATCTCAACATACCATGTTGCATAGGACATCTTTTTGTGGCAAATGCCTACATTGATCGGAAGTCCCCAATAAACATCATGACTAGCACATACTATAATTGGGTGATGAAAAAACATATCCCAAATAGGCAAGACACCAATGATCCTAGAGTTAGATGCAATTTCCTTGGTAGAGTTAAAGGACTGCCCGTCTATGTAGTTAGCTTCACATACCTTACGGATTTCGTGATTGTGGAGGATATTAGTACGGCTATAGATCCTAGCTTGTCCCATGTAGTTCTAGGAAAGCCGTTCATAGAAAGCACCGGGATGACTTATGATCCGTCATTAGGGATAGTTAGATTCAAGGATGAGACCGATGACATTGCTTAGCAAATGCCATTTAAGATTGAGAAATTTTCATCACTATCCAATGATGAAAAGGAACTTAAGCTATCGGTCTACTATAAGAATGAGGAGGATAAAAAGAGAGGATTAGACAATGTGATGAATAAGATATTTGGGTTCTATAAAGAATGTTTGAAACTAGGACCTGAATATAGAACCAATTGTGGGCAAGATGACTTCTTAGAAAGGTGCATGATAGGGCATAATTATTCCATGAAAAACCCCAATAGAGATTGTTAGGTTCCCATATTAGTAACACAAGCATCAATAGAAGAAATAGAGAAGAGATGATCGGTTGAACCCTTATCCAAACACACGAAATAATGAGAGAAAGGTTAAAGCAAAGAGTGAAATAGAAAAGAGAACAACCAACCTTCAATATAAGGTTTACAAGAGGTATTTATAGGGCAAGGAGCTAGGGCAACACATCTAGACTCATTCCCTTCTTATGGGCTTGGGCCAAGGCTTATGGGCCTTCTACATAAGCCTTAGCTTAATAACAAACATAAAGGCCATATTAAGCTAACTATTATATATGAATCACTAACACTTAAAATATAGTTTAGGAGTGATTTTAACAATCTCCCCCTAAGTGTTAGTGATGAATGATGTGAACGGTGAAGGTGTTGATGTAATAGTAGCTTTGACGTCTTCTGACATTCTTCTTTCTTGTGAGAAGAAATTGCCTTGATTCGAACAATCTCCCCAGTGTAGAGAAATTATTTCCTTTGAAAAATTCTGCTTTGACGTCATCATTTTCTTTGTTCTTTGATCTTTGTTCTTTGTGATGGTAGTGATAGTATGTTGTTGTTATCTGCATCAGGTCTGCTTCGTTGCTCCAGTGTCTCCACGTCTTTCTCCAACATGCTCACAAGCTCTTTGACGTTGGATTTCAGTACTGATGAAGTTCTCTTTGTCTTTAAACTTTGTAGATTCTTTGACTTGACGAAGAATCATTCTGACTTTGTGTTGCCTTTTGAGAGAACTTCCATTAGTGTTGTTGTTGGTATGAGCATGTGAAGAATCTGCACGATCAGTCCGCTCCAGAGCTTCCATAAGAAGAAAACATAATAAAGGTTAGTGATAAGCGGATTCCAGCACTTACAAGTTTGAACTTCGAGAGTGTTAACAGCATAGTGTGAAAACACAACTCTAATTCTCACAAAGGCCGTTCCTGAACCGGAGTCCCACAAGTGAGATAACGCAATATACCAAAGTACACCTACAGTTCAGATGAGTCGCTGAGGTACACCGAAGCATCATCTCATGATTGTAGATCGTTTGAGACACACTAAGCATAATCCATGGGGAGTTACCAAAGTGACCTGCTGTCAGGGCTGTTTGATGTTGACCCTGGCAGGAGTTTCCATTCAATCACTGAGGATCACATGTGTGAACCTCTAATAAATGTTCTCGACAGATTGCTAAGATCTGTGAAGGACACGATAAAGAATCACTTGCGTTCTTATTGTTGAACGACAAGCGATAAAATGTCAAGTGTACCTAAGAGATCTTTTGATGAATCTCGTGGCTCTAGACTCAATAGTGCACTTTGGTTTTCCTGAGCGGAGACTAGGGAGAGGGTCTCCTTCTTCAATACCAGCTATCTCTAAGAGAAAGCCGATAGTTTACGTAGGGTTCCCTGTGAGAATGAAACAAGCTTCTGGTGAGAGAAACTTGAGTGGCTAAGAAGGTTTAGTGCATGCGTCACTGGGTCCATGACAACTTTTAATCTTCAATACCGGTGTCATCAAGTGACAACCAGTAGCATATGAATTGAACCCGGTGTCTGCCCTAAGTTGAATAATCTGGAGGGCTATTTCTTTTCACCCATTTCTTTGCTTTTCTTTTAAATTCTTCAACTCCTTCTTTCTTCGATTCTCATTTTCTCCTTTTTATAATCATACCTAAGGACTTCTAATTCTAACTATTGGTAGTGTCCTTGGGTAGATCCCTCCGGCTCTGGCGGATCATAGGACGGTTATTCCTAACCTTAATCACCTTATAACTCCATTGCCATAAAACTATTTTCATGAAAATCTCTCGAAGTGTTTGTGAATGAAAAACATGTTTGAACACTTCAAGAGTTTTAGATTTTCAGAAATACTCCCCCTCCACATATGCTTAAGAGTTTTGACATAAATCTGCACAGTGAGGAAAGAGCTCGCACTTTTGAATTGATCAACTAAAGATAGACAATTCCTTGCGGGACACGATTACGTTGCATAGTTAAAGAGATACATTGTCAGCTTTTTGGTGACAACTAGCTCTAATAACTACCTTGAAGATGTGGACAACCCCGAAAGGTTGTCAAACCTGTCAAAGTTCATGTCTATCAAGAGCTTCTCGAATAGGTACAATTTACTTGGATAAGTCTTAGAAGACAAATCTTTTCAATGTATGACTGTTCAGTTCCCATCAATTCATGGCCTGAAGTCTTTTCACACGAGGATTCAATAGCAAAACACAACATATTTCTTATCACATAATTTTTCTCCCCCTCAAAAATGGCATACAAATATGTTATTTTTGAAGAAATGTTGAGAATAAATATGACCATTTTGAGTTTTGTGGGAAGATTACACGAAGAACAATTTGTGAACAAAGTTTTTGATCAAATAATCCCCCTCAACAAGTGATATTAACGGTTGAGGTTTTGAAAATCATAAGGGGAAGTACTTGTTCTTTTGAGCAAAACCTTTTAAAAAATGAAAGGTTTAATAGGTTTTACTCAAAAGTAAGAAGCTTTCGCTCTTTTTATAATGATTGTGGCACTGAAGCGTACCACAGGGTCCTTTCATTACAAGAACGGGTTGTACACTGTTATGTGTGCACAAACCATTGTCAGATAATCAAACAAACAAAATCACAATCAAGAGAGTACCCAATGATTACAGATGATCAGCTACTTTCTGAGGACGTTGGAAAGTCAGAATCGGAAAGTTTGGTCATCCTCCCACATAGCTCTCCAACCGTTGCATCTGATCCCGATGAATCAAACATTCATCAATCCTAGTGATAAATCAATGAACATCCTTGCGATCCTTTGAATTCCATCTCTTCGTCTGAATTATACCCAACTCAATGTCCTTCAATCGATATGCCAATCCATCTCGAACCATCGCCAGGGTGGCGTCATAGAACTTAGTGAATTTCATCGAAAGCCATGAAGCAAGTATGATGATTTTCACTTTGATAGAAAAACCCAAACTTTTGTTTATGAACGATTTTGTACTGAGGTTCTTGATTGATTCCGATAAAGTGTAGAATTTAGGTAAGATTCGACCCCGAGGTGGAGAACTTCAACACGCTCTTTGATTTGATGCGTATGAAAACAAGGAGTGCAGTAATGTACTTGATCTAAATTTCGGTTGAGGTTCTGGTTGGGACTCAGGTATGTCGTGATCCTCACTACCAGTGTATGTAAAGTGATCAACGGTTTTCTTCATTGGTGGTGTGGTTTCTGAATCCCTTGGTTGATCAGATGGTGGTGGTTGTGTAGCTTGTTGTGTAGTGGTGATAACCTGCTTAACCATTTGTCGAATCATTGGATGGAGTTGCCTTCTTAACAGATTTTGTTGTTGACATAGGTGTTTCTTATGTTGATGGAGGTGATGATTGAGATGATGATTTGGGTTTGGTGGAAGTGTCAAGAGGTAGTTCAGAAGACTGTTGAGGTATGTGTGCTGGATTGTCAACTATGTAGTTGTCTGATTCCTTCTTTAACTTTTCCTCTTCAGCTCTAGCAGCTTCTTCAGCCTCTTTTCGCATCATTTCCTCTTCAGCAACCAAATTATCATCAGTGACTCTTTCATCCTTATCATGATCGTAATTTCCTTCGTCATATATTTCCACATCTTCACCATGATTTTCTTCTTGCGGTTGTATTAGTTATTGTTGTGGTTGCTTCATTTCAATAGTTGTAGTGACAGTGAAACCCTGATCCTTACCGGGTTGATTAACCGGATCGGATGGGGTAAGAGATGTTTGCAATGGATCTTTCATAAGTGAAGGACTACTGCTTGACCCTCCTGCCCCACCGGGTTGATTAACCGGAAAGGTTGAAGCATGGTATTCCATCCTTTTCTCCTTTAATGTCTTATGAAATTGTATTTCCTCTTCCATTGAATCATAGTAATCATCAGGATGACTTTGTGAGCATGAATTTGAATGGATGTTGCAGAAGGATGTCCACAGCAATTCTGCAAGATGATTATGAGCATATGAAGTTGTTGAAGATGACACGGAGATTGTTCTTGCCAATTGTTTTGTCGTATCTAGCTGGGAATGTGATTGCCATCAAGAGCTCTACTGGGGCATTGATGATTTCTTGATTTGCAGCCATTTTGTGATCTGAAAGACATTAGACAAAAAGACAGACATATGGAAACACAATGTGTTTGTTTTAGTCTGATTTATTATCTAATTCCTTGTTTGATGGTAACATGTTTATGTTAGTTACAAGTCCTAAGTCACATTATTCCAATTGATTGAAGTTGATGTGATAAGTTACGTGAACATTTAATTTTGAAATTTCAAAGTCCAATTTTTCACTTAACACACAACATATTAACTTTTGTAAGCTTATACGAAACATCAGGTATTTGTGACTTATGCGTAACATTTAACAAGTAACATATGCGTAATAGGCCAAAATGTAGTGAACAGTGGGTTATGAGTAACAAGGATCCTTATGCGTAAGAAAGGAGTTTATGCGTAGGAGTAAGCTAAAGCGTAAGACCAAGCTTATGTGTAAGAGTTTCTTACGCGTAAGACAAGTTCAAAGGCTTTAGGCTTACGCGTAGGAATAAGCAAGTGTTACGCGTAAGGTTTACTCGCAAGAGTAAAGCTTATGCGTAGCAAGCCTTGTTTACGAATATCTTTCCAAGATACGCGTACTCCACTGTAGACCTCTTATGCGTAACATGTTAAACATAAACATGAAAACTTGATTGCAGTTAATTCCAAACATCTTTTAGATCACAAAACAAGCATAAGAACATATCAGATACACACAGAAAGACTTAGGCGTATAATTACTTAAACCCTAAACCCTTAATCTACGCGTAAGAGATATAGCTACACAAATCAAACAAGAATGTTTCTGGAGTGTCCTAGATGTCATATGAGTGCAATGGAACAAGATTTAACACATTTCCACCACATAATCAGAAGATTCATGGGAGATGAACCCTAAAAACCTAAAACTTCAATTCTTACAGTTTAGATGTTTCCGGGCTAATTTAAAGGTTCAAAACATGCATATATACTTATTCTAACACTTTCTTGGCCACCTAATAACATATCATAGAATAGAAAAACCCTAGATGAGCGCAAGAACCCTAGAATTCAAATTAATGAAATTTAAGATTCAGGATGGTTTTGGACGATTGAAACAAGTTTAATAGACACTAAGAAAGGTTTTAACACAACTCATTTCAATCCAAACACTTTTATGCATAAACACCCAATTCGTTCGAGTGAATAATTTTCCAAAATCAGTTTAAAGAGTTTTAACTGTTGGATTTGAAAGATTTTTGAAATCCTTATTTAGAATCTTGATCAAAACAATTTAGAACTTACAGATTATGAACAGCTTGAACGGATTTTGAAGATTTGATTTGGGCCGTTTGATCTTGGTGGTTTAGGAGTAAATGCACACGAAGTGGTGCATTGAATGTGTTAGGTGAATGATTTTGTTAAAATTAATTTGCCAAGTAGACACATTCAGTCCCTCAACCTTAAAGAGGTTCCAACCAAGATCCTTTAACTTCCGTTTAGGTTAGACAAAACACATGTAAGGCAAGAAACTTAATGATACTCCCCCTCGACTTTTGAAATAATGAATTTTGAAGACATTTGAGCCGAGGACAGTATTTGACAAGAAACGTATCCATCATTTTAGAATAAACAACATATTTAAGGTAACATGCAAGTACAAGGTTTTATGAAACAGAAAAATATTTACTTTCTCCCCCTCAACACTTGTTCGGGAAAATTGTGAAAAGTTTGAAAGAACAAAGTGTTGACTGAAGATTTGTACTTGCGATGTTTGAAAGAATTTAGATAGAAGAATATTTTTGAGATTTTCTGATTTTATATTTTTGTATTTAGTTTTTGAAAAATATTTACAAAAGAGATTTTGGTGTTTGACTGATTTTAAGAATGTTTTAACAGTTCACCCAGTTCCTCTGGAGTCAAACACCGCATACCAATCCGGTGGACCAACTCATTAAACTTAGCAGGAGCTAAGGCTTTGGTGAGAAGATCTGCCAGTTGGTATTCAGTACCCACAAAGTATAATTCAACAGTACCCTGTTCCAAGTGGTCCTTGATGAAATGATATCGAAGATCGATGTGCTTTGATTTCGAATATTGAACTGAGTTGCACGAGATCGCAATAGCACTCCGATTGTCGCAGTACATCGGTATTTTGTCAAATACATAACCTTAGTCTTTGAGTTGTGTTCTCATCCAAATGACTTGAGCACAACACGCCAGCATGGCTACACATTCTGCTTATGTTGAGGACAACGATGTACAATCCTGCTTCTTCAATTTCCATGACACCAGTTTATCACCAAGAAATTGTAATGCTCTTGAAGTATTTTTTCGTGAATCTAAGCATCCTGCGTGGTCAGCGTCTCAAAAAGCTATTAGTTCAAAACCAGAATCCTTCGGATACCAGATCCCCAAAATAATGGTTCCCTTGATGTATCGGAGGATTCTTTTAGCCTCAGAGAGGTGGGTTTCAGTTGGTCTCGACTGATAACGGGAGCAGATATATACGGCAAAAACAATATCAGGTCTGCTAGCTATTAGATACATGAGAGACCCAATGATACTACGGTATTTGGTAGGGTTCACCAATTTCCCATGTAAATCAGCGTCTAGCTTCTTGGTATGAGCCATTGGTGTGGCATAGGGGTCACAGTTTTGCATTCCAAATTTGTTTAGAATTTCAAGAGCATATTTGGACTGACTCAAGAAAATACCACGGGGTGATTGATGAACTTGCAGTCCTAGAAAGAACGTAAGTTCACCCATCATGGACATTTCAAAATGTTTCTTCATTAATTTTGGAAAAGCGATTGAGTACTTTTTATGTGTTGACCCAAAAATGATGTCATCCACGTAAATTTGAACAATTAAGATATGTCCCCCGTGATATTGTATGAAAAGAGTTGGGTCGACCGAACCTTTGGTGAAATTATTGGCAATGAGGAAAGATGATAACTTATCGTACCATGCCCGAGGAGCTTGTTTGAGACCGTACAGAGCTTTGTTCAGTTTGTAGACATGGTTCGGGAACTCGAGATCAACGAACCCTTCTGGCTGGCTGACATAAACCGTTTCTTTCAGTTGACCATTCAGAAAAGCAGTTTTGACGTCCATCTGAAAGACCGTTATATTCATATGAGCCGCGAACGCGAGAAATATCCGAATAGCCTCAAGACGAGCAACCGGAGCAAATGATTCTTCAAAGTCAATACCCTCTTCCTGTCGATAACCCTTAGCCACCAGACGTGACTTGTTTTTGAATTTGTTCTTCCAAATCCTTTTGAGACCAATGACGTAGACCCCTGTTGGTCTTTCAACCAGTTCCCATACTTCAAGACGTTTGAATTGGTTGAGTTCTTCTTGCATGGATTCAATCCAGTTGTCTTTTGTCATTGCGTCTTTAATGTTTTTAGGTTCAGATTGTCAGACACTGAGTGCATAAATGCAATGATCACCATCTGTGTGAAGACGTTGTCTCGTGATGACTGGTTGATTTGGGTTGCCAATAATATTCTCAAGAGGATCGTCTTTTGTCCAACGATGTGTAGAGGGTTGATGTTGGTATACATTGTGCAGATTTTGAGGATTCAAATGGCTTGTAGATGATTCCGCAACATCAGGTGCAGCAGTTTGATTAGCAAACGAGTTAAAGAACGCATTTGGATCAAAATCTGCAGGTGGGGGTACTTCATTCAGAACATCATTAGCTGGTTCATTGTCGTTGGATGCAGTTTGTTCAACTGTTGTTGTAGAGTCAACTGGTGGTGCTTCTTCAACAGTAGTTGTTGTAGCAGGTGTATCAGGTATATGAATATGATCAGGTTGAGCAGCGGAAACATCGGATACACCTGGAGCACGTTCATCAATATCGTCACTGAACAGCGGAGCAAATAGCTTTTCCATTTGTTGACGAGTAAGTTGAGGGCTTGGTTCAACTGATGATGGGGTTTGAGGGAAGTTTAAACGGTTGTGACCGGGTTCCAAGTTGTTATGCTCAGAAGCCATTATGAAGAAGTTTCAGAATCAGCTTCCTCCCAAACTAACAACTGTCTTTAGCAGATTAAAAAACTTTGATGAAGTCTTCATTTCCTCTAACTTTTGAAGGTTTCAGTATGCAACGGATTTTGTAGAAGAGTAGAAAACCACACAAGGTAAATCTGACTATTTGCGGAAAATCCGTTCGAGGGTAACATGCCAGAAATCAACAAGATTTTCTCACATATGTAGATGCATCACACCAAACAAACCACGAAAGACGAAATGAATTGACTTTCCCCTTAATGTTGTGGTCTTTCGGAATACTAATCACCTGTGAATATGCAATAACTCGATACCAAGACCGTGTGTGAGGCATCATAACATCATATTTGGGTAACTTCACACAAGATCACCCGTGAAATTGAGATGATAACACCAAAGTGAGACGTTTGAGCCATAGATCGTCTTATTTCTTCCCCCTAATTGAAGAAATTCAAGAAGGCATTGGGTTTTCGCAAAGAAGCATGTAGAAGAACAAGGAAGCAATGACCACCTACCCACTCTCTCCCCTCGATGTTTTCAATGATTCAGAATCATACACCACGTATGTTGATGATGAATTGAAGACAGCGAAACCATGTATAAGGAGACAGCGAAACCATGTATGTCCAATTGATCAAACAAGTGTGAAGTACCAAAAATATTTCGAAAGAGTCAACTGATGATAAAACTTCTCTGTTTATTATGTTGATCATCAGTTGTGACATTGTTGTAGGAAATACTTTGTTCTTCTGTTTTCAGAGATTCGATTGGAGGTGCAGCTACAGTAAAGGTTGTTGTTGTAGATTCAGATGTATCAGAAATTAGAGTATTATCAGGTTGTGCAGCGGAAACATTCGATACATCAGAAGCACGACTTTAGATAGAATCTTGAATTTTAAAGTGTAAAAATGAAAGCTTTTTGCGTATGAAAGATTGAAAACGTGAAACTTATGCGTATGAAAAAAACTTCAAAAACAAGAAACGTTTCACCCAACTATATGGCGAATGATACCACTGTTAGGTTCCCATATTAGTAACACAAGCATCAATAGAAGAAATAGAGAAGAGATGATCGTTTGAACCCTTATCCAAACACACGAAATAATGAGAGAAAGGTTAAAGCAAAGAGTGAAATAGAAAAGAGAACAACCAACCTTCAATAGAAGGTTTACAAGAGGTATTTATAGGGCAAGGAGCTAGGGCAACACATCTAGACTCCTTCCCTTCTTATGGGCTTGGGCCAAGGCTTATGGGCCTTCTACATAAGCCTTAGCTTAATAACAAACATAAAGGCCATATTAAGCTAACTATTACATATGAATCACCAACACTTGAAATATAGTTTAGGAGTGATTCCAACTGAGATCATCATGAGGAAGAAGATGACGGTAAGGAAGTCACGTAGGAGCACGACTTTGAGTCTAGCTACAAGACTCATAAATAAAGAAAAGCGCTTCGTGGGAGGCATCCTATGCTTAATTGTTTGCTTATTTTGTTTTTCAATTTTTGTGTATCTTATTTCTTTTTCATTATTTTTTATTCTCATGTTAGACTTTGTGAAAATACTTTATTTTGTATTTAACCTAGCCTTAATTAGATATAAAGGTATTTTACATAAAGATAAGTGTAGGGTAGATCATATAAGTTTTTGAAGAACATGAACATGAGAATTACAACTATTGAAATTGATATATATGTGTGTTTGTTAGATTCAAATGCTTGTATTGAGTCATAATGGATGTTTTGCAGGAATTTTTCCAGGTTTTAGTAATGTAATTTTTCCAGAATATTTCCAGAAAAATGCAGCAGACCACTTTTTGTCAGGACAACGTGACGGCGTCAGGATTAAAGCCTGACGACATCAGGCTATGTAGAAACAGGATAGTAAGTTTTCATTTTCTGTGCAGATTTTAAATTTTTTGAAATTCTCAGGTCTTAATTTTTCAGAAAAACTGCAAACATCCATTCCACAAGCATTATATCTTCCTTGTTTTCTAGTGAAGTTGTGTGTCATATATAGTTTTACCGCTAATTTACGCGAAGGTTTCGTTTGTTTTCTTATAAGTATGTAGGTTATATTGGGCAAGAAGAAGAAACACATATTGTATGAAGCTTATTACTTATGCATTCTTCTTGGAAGAGGATTTAACCGCAACTTTCTACATATCCTATCGAGCAAATCAGGGGAGTATTAGTTTCTTTTCCTTACTTACCTTCCTTTATCATAACTTTGATGCTTTCGGGGAACATCGAGGACAATGTTCAGTTTAAGTGTAGGGAGGGAGAATAAAACGGAAACTTATAAACTATTCACTCACTTGATCATTTGTCGTGTCCCTGATAATTTGTGTAATAAACTATGAGAAATATTCGTTAGAGCAATTTTAGCACCAAATTTAAATTTTTTTTTATGACATTTACAAGCTAAACTTTAGTCTTAAGAAAGCGTCTCATGGATAGGAATTATATGACTAGCACAAAAACCATTTACCACTCAAATTCCACCCCAAAAATGCCAGGTTCGCCCCTAGATCTTTAGGAATAAAAGCATTCACCTTTAATGCTTAGTGAGTGTACCGGTCGTACAATAGATTCTAGAACTTCTTTTGTGATGCATTCCGAGATCGCTAGTGAGACTGCACTTTTGTAGTTAAGAGTAACTAAATGATAAGAGGCATTAGGATAACCCTTGTTTGAAACTTGTATTATAATTACATCTTCCACATCGGTTGAGTCATTACCCCACACCCTTGCGATGTACTCATCTTTAGTACACGATACCCCTAGTTAACCCCTCAGAGCCTATCCTTTTCACGGTTCTCGTGATGTTTCAGTTTTCCAGAATATCAATGAAGAGCATTGTTTACAATCCACCCCCAAATGTATACCCAAATTGCGTTAGCCTATCTCGTATGCACTCATCTTTAGTGCATTATTATTATCATTACTAAACCCTTAGTTCAAATATCTAGTTACTTGCATGGTTGCTAAGTCGATTCATATCATTTGTACACAGTTTTGGGACGATTGGGACTCATGGGTAAAACTAATATTTTATGGAGTAACGGGAAAGAACGATAAATTCAAATTCTATTTGTCTACGTAATTAAATACTCCAAGTGTTTTGATCTTTTCAAATCGGGTCAATTAGTGTTAGAGAAATAAAAACTCAAGTGTAGGGATGCTCCTATAAATTCCTTATATTTTGATGTTATCGTAGAGGATGGTAGAGTAAAAACGTATGAAAAAAAATAAAAAAAAAAGAGAAAAAGATATGTCAAAAAAATGAAAAAATTAAAAAAACATACGGGCTACCATCCTACATCTATCTCCATGTTTATGTTTTTAAATTTATGTTTGTTTTGTTTCAAAGTATCTAGTGTTAGTGAGTCGAGTCTTGGCTTAGCAACGCCACACTTTACATGCTTGTAACATAAGACTTTTGACTTACCACCACTAAATATTCCCTATCCAACAAAACCCTTTGTTTCCCTACCCTAAGCCTAACGTTACAACCCTTGTAAAGACCTCTTAGATAGTTGTTCCTAGGTGCTTACGTCAAAGCGGTGGAGGTTTGATCTATTCTCAAGCTTATGATAATCTATGTACTATGCTAGGTAATGAGTGTTTATCTTCCATTTTCATTCATATAATATTTCATATAAACCCGAGAGATGAGAGAATCCAAACACCACTTGTGAGGTGCTAGTATATAATTTCCGCGCTTGTTATGACTATTGTGGCGCTTTTATTTGTTATGAACTATTTTAAACTAATGTTTCATGCCCCCTAACTTATAAATTGATTGGTCAAAAGCACATTTGCTTGAGGACAAGCAAATACCAAGTGTAGGAATATTTGATAAGGATTTAAAACGTACGCTTTTAGGAGGTCATTTAAGCCCTATTTTGACACATTTTATATCCGTTATTGCTTAATTTACTTCCTTTTCACTTTTTAGGTCTTTTGGAAGCAAAATGCTAGAATGAAGCACATTTGGACGAAAAGGAGCAAAAATTTGAAGAAAATGGCAAAGTCAAGATTGAAGCCACTCAAGACATATTAGTAGAACCTGACGGCGTCCCATACAAAGGGTGATGACGTCCCTCTATGAAGACTTGATCAGAATGTGCCCAAGACGGTTCAGTGAAAATCCTGGTCCCAAAGCCTTACGGCGTCACGCTTTAAATATGAAGGGCGTCACTCACAGTTTCCACTCCAGACGGCCCAAATCTAGAACCAAGACGACGTCTCAACTAAAGACCAACGGCCTCACAACTCTCAAGTGACGCCGTCCCATCGGTGACTTGCCCAGACGAAACCCTAATGACGACGACCTAACGGCGTCCCATGCAAAATGTGACGTCGTCGCGATTGTAAATCTATATATAGAATTTGATTTTCTGTATTTTAGGAGGTAGAATTTTGGAGAGCAAACCCTAAATCAGTTGTAGTCCGACTTGAACAGTATTCTAGGGTCTCATACCCTATTGTACACATCAAGATAAGTTTGTTAATCCAATTTAACATTATGTCTACCCCATGTTCGATTGATTGTGTGTATGCTTGCTTGTTCAACATGTCTAGCTAAATTACTTTTGTGTTTGCTTAGATCTATGAAACTTAGTTATTGATCATTGTTAGGTTTTTTCTTTTCTTAATTGATATAGGCTTAATTGGTGCGATTAGGCTTTCGTTGTATTTAATGCTTGAGTATGCTTAATGATGATATGGTGTACGGATGGAATAACGTAGGTTTGTCGATTCCGTGAATAATATACGAGAGATAACCTCATAGAACTAGAGGATCCGCACACCCTACGAATTTTAGGAATACAACGCGTTAAGATAAAGGGCGTGACAACTCAAACAATCAATAAAAGATAACTAGGGAGTAATAGTATCTAGATGAACACATTCTTAATCATCATACGAGCACACCTCAATTAAAAATTGCTATCTGTAGTAATTAGATAATTAGTTAAAGTAGAGAAATCAGTTAAAGTACCACCCCCAAGCAATTGCCCCGAGATTTTACCTTAGCTTTCTAAAAAACATAAAAAAGATTAAAAAAGTCATCCTCAAACCCACCTTCTCGTCATATATTTCTTACTACCAATCCTATTACCCTAGAGAACGATATCAATCCTCGAGGCTTACCCCATACAACACTACAACGATTAGGTTCACTGCCTAGAGGGTTGAAAAACTTTGCTCGGAGAAAAGGAGGTTTTCTCGACCCCGAACACGCCCTTTTGCGTGCATCGCCTATGCTCAGCACTAGTAAATGTCTCTGAAATTTCTAGTATCACACCCTCTTGAACATCTGTTTGGTATCCTAACAATTTTGTTGCACATCTCCATAACATCTGTTTGTACATTTGTTTGGTATCCCAATAATTCTCTTGCCTTAAATCCATCTTTCAAAGGACCTAAACATACATAAACCCTCTTGAACTTTCTCTCTGGAATGTTAATGTCATCTTACCTTTCTACCTCAATCTTAATAGTGGTGTTTGGATTACTTGATTTTAATTCCAAACAATAGTCTCTCAACTATGCATACTGCCTTGTATGATTACCATCCATTCTTTCCTGGGCCATCTTCTTAGCTCTATATACCTTCTGCTTTGAAATCCCTACTTTATATTGTTTCTGCAATTGATCTTTAAGGGCATTTAGAGGAATTTTTGGGTTAGGCTTAATACTCCCCTCTACAGATTTAGACAAGAAAGAAGTTATGCATTTTTTTTACTATTCTTGATTGTAAACATTTGTGAGTATCCTCAATGTTTTAAATGCCCATGTTTCCTCGTTAGGTAATTTAGAGCATTGCAAATACCAAAGGAAAGATTATGCCTTATCATTACTATCCCCTCCATCTTTTGTCTTTTTATTTGACTTGCCTTTTGACCCACGCACGTGACCCTTTTCTTTGGACTGGGACTTGCCTTTTGGCCCATCAAAACCTGACCCTTTTGACCCACTAACCTCAACTCCATCCTCACAACTGAACTGAGGAACATTCCCTCTGCAAATAAAGCTCAATCTCAGTTTGTCATTCTTTTTCAAATGCAATTCTCTTTTTTGTTCAACTGCAACTCTAGTAATCATCTCTTTTATCATTTTGCTACTGGTAAATTTCTGGCCAATAACAAAGTCTTCCTTCCATATAGTATCACTTATTTGTGCATTAGCCTTGTTCATTTTACTACAAATCTTTAAAGCTTTTTTCCTTTCACCTTCATACTCAGAATCACTTCCACTTTCAATATCCACATGATCAACTTCTTCATCTTCAAACACTTCTTCTACCTGTTCTACAATCTCTTTAGACCCAACCCATTCAACATTAGCATCAATGTTCCTTCTAATGTCAGCCATATCTAGTTCTACATCATCTATCCTGTTATCAGAAGTAATCATTGTCTTGGCTATTTGAATCATCCTCATTATCAGAACCATACTCACTACCAGAACCATGAATATTGTCTAAAGCATAACCCCTTTCTGACTTTGCATTAATGCTTTCATTCTGACTTGACTGACTTAACTCATTGGATGTATCAAATTGATTCATACTAGATTGTCCTACATTATCATTTTCTACTACATCCTTTTTCTTTCTACCCAACAAGCGTAATGATTTCTTCAGACATTCATCATTACTAACATCTTCAATTACATCATCATCATCATCATCATCATTGTCCCCTAACACATCATTATCTACGACATTAACAAGCAAACACTCATTTCAATCAGTGGCTCCTTAGTAACAGAATGATCAACATAAAAATCAATTACCTTGTACTTAGCAACTGATGAGTGTGCAAATACTCATCATTTTTGTACAAAATAAACTGCAAAATCATCTGAAAACACTCAGAAACACATCAAAATGATCAAAATATCACAAATCAGTGTTTTATGTGTTTTAAATGCAAAAATATCAAAATCAGATGAAAAACATATCAAATTTGCAAAAATTGCAGTTTTAGTCCCCCAAGTTTCTTAAATTGTCAAAAATAGTCCCTAAGCCAAAATTTCAAAAGAAAAGTCACCAAAGGTCTTTTTAAAATCATAAATTGTCATATTTAGTCCTTTGGTGGAAAATCTAAAAGTTTTGAGAAAATTATAGTTTAGCCCCTGAAAATCCAAAATTGGTCAAAATTAGTCCTTGGGAATTTCAAAAGTGTCAAAAATTAACCCTTGGATTATTAAAGTTTGGCAAAAACAACCCTTTGACTACTTTTCATAAATTACAGAACTGGTCCTTTGGTTTTGAGAAGTTGCACATTTGGTCCCTAAGTTGTTAAGTGTATGCAAAACAAATCCTAAGTCCAATAACTACATTCAAAGCCTAAAACCATTTCATAAGCCCAATCCATTTAACCAATACCCGGTCCAATCCCAAAACCCAACCCGTTTACCCTAACCTACCCGGCCAATTATTACCCCTTTTCTTCTTCATTTTTTCCCGCCCAACTCAACCCAGACACAAATAAAAAAGCCTACACCCTTTTTGCACACCTGTCCCCCTCCTTTTTGCCCATCACATACCCTGCTCCCAACACTGTCAGGCTCAGTTTTGCTCCCAAGAAAGCATCACAAAAAAATAAAGAAAAGAAAAAGAGAAAAAGTGGCAAGATGACAGAAAGATTGAAGCGTGCCTGTGGAATCACATGGGTAACAGACAAGAGAGAGAAGCTGAGGAGAGAAGGAGGAAGACCCTGAGCTTAGCATAAATAGCTGTTGTAGCCACTTTGATAAGGAGTCCGTTTTTTGTTTTTAATCTTTTAGTCTTAGTTGAATTTTTCATTAGAAGTTACCAGTTTTTTTTAGCTTGTCATTTTACTGTTTTCTAGTAGCTAATAAGTTTCCTTCATTGTAATTTTCATTTTCTTTCAAGTGTAATCTCAGATTTCTTCAAATTCAATTTTCATTATTGCAAATTATTTCCAAATCCTTATCTATTGTCCTTACTGTTTCATTAGACTTAAGCAGTGCTCATATAAGCTCACTTTACAGCTTTTATAAGTTTGTTAATATTTTCCATTATCTAAGTCTTCAGTTCCACAAAAGGTGAAAAAGACAACAAAAGTCAAAATTTGAAAGTCAAAACGGGTCAAATTCGAAAGTCAAGCTAATTTTGGGGTAGCTTCTGGTTTAAGATGTTAATATATTGAAGTTAATGATAATTGTTCATTTTCAACAAAGTTTGGTTCAGTTTCTTAGGTTGAAATGCATTTTAGAATAACAAAAAGGGTGTTTGGCATAAGCTTGTTGAAGTGTCCTAAAAACAGTTTTTTTACCTTTTGACTTTCGTAGTCAAAGTAAATTTGAGGTTTTAGAGTGGTTTGCATAAGTTGGAACCTGTATTATCAAGTTTTACAAGTTTTGACAACAAAAGAAAAGTCTTTGGACTCCTTCCTGTCCACTGTTACAGCAGACGCAACAGCAGCTCTGCGTCCCTTTTCTCGGCCCTCATTAAAGCTCATTTAAGCTTGTCAAAAGTTAAGATTTGCTTTTTAGTAAACTAGGGTAGGTAGGCTTTTAGTTTTGGCAATGTTTAGGGACTAGGTAACTCACTTGGCAGCTTATTTTTAAGCTCAAACAGGCCCCATGTAGGCTGTTTTTCCAGCAGCAAAGCAACTTATTTTTGTGCTTATTAGGCTTTTTCATTTAGCTTATCTAGGATTTTTATTGCTCATTAGTACAATTATATTAGGATAGATCATATTTAGCTTATTAGGTGCTTATTTGTACTTTTGATTGCTTATTTCCATGTTATTAGTTTAGGATTTTCCCTAGATAGTTCATTATGCCAACTGCTTTCCCTTTTGTTATTAGCTTATTTTAGTTAAATGTAACTCATGTTATAGCTTATTACTGATTTACTAGACTGCTTATTAGTTGCTTTTGTGTTTACAAATTGTTCAAGAGGGTGTTTGGGTGTCGACTTATTGAGTTCTCAAGTGGCAAAAAGGTTGTGTTTGGTTTGTTTTGTGCATAACTGTTACAGTAAGCTGTTCCAAACAGCTTATTGTAGTGTTTTCATAAGAAAAGTTTTTGCAAAATGTACTCATCTTAAGCTTATCTTTGATTGCTAAAAGAAAATTTTGAAAAAAAAAATAATAGCAAAAAGTGCAGGGGTGGGATTCGACCACCTGACCTTCTGCTCACAGACACAACACCACACTCTAGACCAACTGCCCTTGGGACTTTCTTGTGTTTTAACTTGCAAAATTTATTACTTAACCCATTTAACAGTTTTAAGCTCAAGATCTTATTAGCTTATTTCGTGGCTTATTTCAGTAACAAGTTATTGTTTTCTCAATTTTATTAAATTCCTCATTACTTAAGGTACTTTTAGGAAAATTTTCAGATTTTTTACAAATGTTTTAGTATTTTTTATCATTTAATTAGTGTTTATTAGTTTTTAATTCGTAATAAAAAATATAAAAGTCAAAAAAATATAAATCTTTTTCCTAAAATTTTCTTTTGTCATGTAGAACGTAGGAAAAGTGTTTTTACACTTGTAGGACTTTTATTTCACAAATTTTACGTTTTATCTTGCGCTCCAGCGTAATTTTTATAAATAGCGCTCGTTTTCATTTTTAGTCACGTTTTTAGATATTTTAAGTTTACGTTTTAGTTAAAATAGTTTATTTAAGTCATTTTGTTTTATAAAATCACAAAAACATCATTTTAAAAATAGTGATAGCGTTTATTTAATATTTTTTATCTTTTTAACTTCCTTTTAATTCGCATTTTAGCCCTTGTAGTTTATGTCCTTCTCCTTAGTTATAATAATTCAGAATCTCCTTTTCCGTTCAAATCTCCCGATCACTATACGTTTGATAATCCATTGCACAGCTCGCTGGGACATAACGACCCGGGGAAACACTATACTCCCCAGATCCTCATTGCATTCGTGCTTAGGCAGTTTTAAGCTGGTTACGGTCTGCCATTCACAAGTGGCAGGCTTGTGTGATTTAGCTTGACTGTCTGGCACGCATCAAAATTTTGGCGCCGCTGCCGGGGAGTTGTGCTGATTATCTTCCGTTTAGCAGATTAGTGATTTGGATATTCACTCTTTGTCTATACCATCTGTATGTGTTTATATTCTCTTTTCAAAATCAAAAATCCAAAAAGATTTTCATTCTTTGTTTTTGCAGCATATTTTTCAAAAAATCCAAAAATATCCATCCTTTATCCTCTAATCTGTTTAATTCTACATTTCTTTATCCTCAAACCTGTTTAATTCTCCATTCCTTATCCTCTATAACCGTTTAATTCTTCATCTCTTATCCCTCTTATCCGTTTAATTCTTCATGTCATGGTTTTCGACATGTTCCTGGTGTGGAGGTCCATTTAACGGTGGAAATTGTCGGCGATGTACCAATGTGGGTTTCGGAGACAAGTTTGTCGGTAATCCCGATCCCATTTCAAATAATGAAGCACTCGATTTTTCCTACCTACCTCCGCACCCCCAATACGAATCCCACTCATGCGAGTTTTGTGGGAATGATTCTCATTACGGTTTTGATTGTCCACCACAGGTCCCGCTTGTCTATGAGCCGGAACCATGTTACAATCAGAACTTTGGTGAAAGTTATTTTCCCAATTATCTCTGTTGTGAGAATTGTGGGGGTCCTCATGCGACTTTTGAATGTCAGCCGGTGAATCAAAATTTTCAAAATTCCAATTCTCCCGGTTTTGACAATTTCCAACCCCCACAGTATTCCATCAGTCATCAGACTTCCGAGCCTTCACATCATTTCAATGATTACGAGGAGTGTAATCTTCCTCAAAGTTCTGAAGAAATACGCATTCGAAAGAAACTGCAAATGAAAAGAATGGTGTGTAAGCTTCAGCAGATGAATATAAGAATCAGATATGATGACGACGATGATGAGGATAGTATTCAAATGAAGGAATACTATGATTACGACGAGGAGAGTGTTACTCAATTGAACGATCTTATTTTCAACTCCCTCAGTCTATTGCTATCACACCTATCTTACCTATTATTGCTTCCAAAGACTCTCTCATAATGGAGGATGATCATCTCAGCACTATTTCGGAAACGGAATCATCTAGTGTTGAGGATCTTGTCCCAATCCCAAGTGAGTCTGAGGATATATCCGATAGTGATTGTGATTTGCCTTTTTGTGATTCTCTTGACATTTCTGAGGTTACTTCAGGGATTTTCTCAAATCCTCTTTTTGAATTTAATAATGACTACACTTTTGAGAAAGTAAATCCTCTTTTCGATGAAATGTCTGAGGCCGATACAGAGACCATCACGGAAGTGGTGGAAATTGCTAGCTCTCAGAGCACACCACTTGTCCCACCTCTGTATTCTATCTTATCTCTTCCATCATGTGATGATGATTCTATCCTCACTGATGAGATTCATGATCCAAAAATCATGAATTCTCCTTCTGATAATGAGGAGTTAGTCATGATCATCATCATGATTCTCCTTCTTTTCTTCACATACGGTGTGACTTCTCCATGTCTTAACTCCTTCGGGAGTGAAGACATTATCTTTGACCCCGGCATTTTCATGTACCATCTGTGAGCCGGGTCTGTCTCTTTTTCTCTATATCTCGTCGGTGTGGAACTTTCACGTGCTTCAAATGTTTGTCCAAACATCTTGAATGAAAGTCCGATGGAGATTGTTTCTTCCACTTTGCTTCCCCATGAACCAATTAATGCGGGGTCGAGTCAAGCTAGCGACTCGGAAATCAAAAA
The DNA here is from genome assembly GCA_019973895.1 of Chrysanthemum seticuspe. Lineage (NCBI taxonomy): Eukaryota > Viridiplantae > Streptophyta > Magnoliopsida > Asterales > Asteraceae > Chrysanthemum > Chrysanthemum seticuspe. The sequence continues at coordinate 25,358,414 of BPTQ01000006.1, forward strand.
CAGTAGCACTCACCATATGGGTTTTCACCCATATTTCTGACTTCTTACCCCTTTCTACCACCTAAGTGTGGGGGTGATGCCCCACAGGTTATATATATATATATCTTCTTATAAAAAAAAAAAAAAAAAAAAAAAAAAAAAAAAAAAAATCTTTCTAAATAATGACCGTAGTATTTCCCTTTTACGTTCTTTGTTTCGGCATAACCGCCGGTACTTTGAATATTGAGGGCAATATTCATTTCTAAGTGTGGGGGGGGAATTCTCACGAATTTTATCATATAATTATACCAATTCCCCCGTTTTTGGCCAAAATTTTTTTTTTGGAGTAAGTGTTCTACACTTACTCATTTGGTTATCAGTCCGCCTTGTCTGTAAGACAAAAGGATTGGCTAATCCAGGAGCAAACGGCTCTTGGTAAAGATTTCTCAAATCCGTTTATATGGCTTGCAATTTGCCCAAAATTGTATGGTATTCGACTCACCATATCCTAAAAAGTGAAGAGTTGGCTAGCCCGCAAGATTATGGCTTGTGGTAAAGGCAGTGGAAAATCCATAATTGGTAATCAGCTCACCAAAGATAATATTGATAATTTATCTAAGAGTTGGCTAGTCCAGAAGGGTACGGCTTCTGGTAAAGACAAAATCAAATCCGTTGAAAGCTGGTGGTTTGCTCAAAATCACATGGTTATCGGTGTACCATGGTTCTTACTTGAACTAAAACATTTGGCTACTCCAGAAGTAATGGCTTTTGGTAAAGAGATTAAAATCCATTATGTTTTCTCAAATCATTGCTAGGGACTAGCAATATCTCAGTGTGGGGGATTGATGAGTGTGCAAATACTCATCATTTTTGTACAAAATAAACTGCAAAATCATCTGAAAACACTCAGAAACACATCAAAATGATCAAAATATCACAAATCAGTGTTTTATGTGTTTTAAATGCAAAAATATCAAAATCAGATGAAAAACATATCAAATTTGCAAAAATTGCAGTTTTAGTCCCCCAAGTTTCTTAAATTGTCAAAAATAGTCCCTAAGCCAAAATTTCAAAAGAAAAGTCACCAAAGGTCTTTTTAAAATCATAAATTGTCATATTTAGTCCTTTGGTGGAAAATCTAAAAGTTTTGAGAAAATTATAGTTTAGCCCCTGAAAATCCAAAATTGGTCAAAATTAGTCCTTGGGAATTTCAAAAGTGTCAAAAATTAACCCTTGGATTATTAAAGTTTGGCAAAAACAACCCTTTGACTACTTTTCATAAATTACAGAACTGGTCCTTTGGTTTTGAGAAGTTGCACATTTGGTCCCTAAGTTGTTAAGTGTATGCAAAACAAATCCTAAGTCCAATAACTACATTCAAAGCCTAAAACCATTTCATAAGCCCAATCCATTTAACCAATACCCGGTCCAATCCCAAAACCCAACCCGTTTACCCTAACCTACCCGGCCAATTATTACCCCTTTTCTTCTTCATTTTTTCCCGCCCAACTCAACCCAGACACAAATAAAAAAGCCTACACCCTTTTTGCACACCTGTCCCCCTCCTTTTTGCCCATCACATACCCTGCTCCCAACACTGTCAGGCTCAGTTTTGCTCCCAAGAAAGCATCACAAAAAAATAAAGAAAAGAAAAAGAGAAAAAGTGGCAAGATGACAGAAAGATTGAAGCGTGCCTGTGGAATCACATGGGTAACAGACAAGAGAGAGAAGCTGAGGAGAGAAGGAGGAAGACCCTGAGCTTAGCATAAATAGCTGTTGTAGCCACTTTGATAAGGAGTCCGTTTTTTGTTTTTAATCTTTTAGTCTTAGTTGAATTTTTCATTAGAAGTTACCAGTTTTTTTTAGCTTGTCATTTTACTGTTTTCTAGTAGCTAATAAGTTTCCTTCATTGTAATTTTCATTTTCTTTCAAGTGTAATCTCAGATTTCTTCAAATTCAATTTTCATTATTGCAAATTATTTCCAAATCCTTATCTATTGTCCTTACTGTTTCATTAGACTTAAGCAGTGCTCATATAAGCTCACTTTACAGCTTTTATAAGTTTGTTAATATTTTCCATTATCTAAGTCTTCAGTTCCACAAAAGGTGAAAAAGACAACAAAAGTCAAAATTTGAAAGTCAAAACGGGTCAAATTCGAAAGTCAAGCTAATTTTGGGGTAGCTTCTGGTTTAAGATGTTAATATATTGAAGTTAATGATAATTGTTCATTTTCAACAAAGTTTGGTTCAGTTTCTTAGGTTGAAATGCATTTTAGAATAACAAAAAGGGTGTTTGGCATAAGCTTGTTGAAGTGTCCTAAAAACAGTTTTTTTACCTTTTGACTTTCGTAGTCAAAGTAAATTTGAGGTTTTAGAGTGGTTTGCATAAGTTGGAACCTGTATTATCAAGTTTTACAAGTTTTGACAACAAAAGAAAAGTCTTTGGACTCCTTCCTGTCCACTGTTACAGCAGACGCAACAGCAGCTCTGCGTCCCTTTTCTCGGCCCTCATTAAAGCTCATTTAAGCTTGTCAAAAGTTAAGATTTGCTTTTTAGTAAACTAGGGTAGGTAGGCTTTTAGTTTTGGCAATGTTTAGGGACTAGGTAACTCACTTGGCAGCTTATTTTTAAGCTCAAACAGGCCCCATGTAGGCTGTTTTTCCAGCAGCAAAGCAACTTATTTTTGTGCTTATTAGGCTTTTTCATTTAGCTTATCTAGGATTTTTATTGCTCATTAGTACAATTATATTAGGATAGATCATATTTAGCTTATTAGGTGCTTATTTGTACTTTTGATTGCTTATTTCCATGTTATTAGTTTAGGATTTTCCCTAGATAGTTCATTATGCCAACTGCTTTCCCTTTTGTTATTAGCTTATTTTAGTTAAATGTAACTCATGTTATAGCTTATTACTGATTTACTAGACTGCTTATTAGTTGCTTTTGTGTTTACAAATTGTTCAAGAGGGTGTTTGGGTGTCGACTTATTGAGTTCTCAAGTGGCAAAAAGGTTGTGTTTGGTTTGTTTTGTGCATAACTGTTACAGTAAGCTGTTCCAAACAGCTTATTGTAGTGTTTTCATAAGAAAAGTTTTTGCAAAATGTACTCATCTTAAGCTTATCTTTGATTGCTAAAAGAAAATTTTGAAAAAAAAAAATAATAGCAAAAAGTGCAGGGGTGGGATTCGACCACCTGACCTTCTGCTCACAGACACAACACCACACTCTAGACCAACTGCCCTTGGGACTTTCTTGTGTTTTAACTTGCAAAATTTATTACTTAACCCATTTAACAGTTTTAAGCTCAAGATCTTATTAGCTTATTTCGTGGCTTATTTCAGTAACAAGTTATTGTTTTCTCAATTTTATTAAATTCCTCATTACTTAAGGTACTTTTAGGAAAATTTTCAGATTTTTTACAAATGTTTTAGTATTTTTTATCATTTAATTAGTGTTTATTAGTTTTTAATTCGTAATAAAAAATATAAAAGTCAAAAAAATATAAATCTTTTTCCTAAAATTTTCTTTTGTCATGTAGAACGTAGGAAAAGTGTTTTTACACTTGTAGGACTTTTATTTCACAAATTTTACGTTTTATCTTGCGCTCCAGCGTAATTTTTATAAATAGCGCTCGTTTTCATTTTTAGTCACGTTTTTAGATATTTTAAGTTTACGTTTTAGTTAAAATAGTTTATTTAAGTCATTTTATTTTATAAAATCACAAAAACATCATTTTAAAAATAGTGATAGCGTTTATTTAATATTTTTTATCTTTTTAACTTCCTTTTAATTCGCATTTTAGCCCTTGTAGTTTATGTCCTTCTCCTTAGTTATAATAATTCACAATCTCCTTTTCCGTTCAAATCTCCCGATCACTATACGTTTGATAATCCATTGCACAGCTCGCTGGGACATAACGACCCGGGGAAACACTATACTCCCCAGATCCTCATTGCATTCGTGCTTAGGCAGTTTTAAGCTGGTTACGGTCTGCCATTCACAAGTGGCAGGCTTGTGTGATTTAGCTTGACTGTCTGGCACGCATCAGCAACATACTTCAACATTTGCAAGACATCCTGATCATTAACTAACTTCTTAAGCCTATTATCTAAATTAGTGTTAGGTTCTTTATAATAATAATCAAATGAGGGATTTTCATAACTTAACTCTTTCATCATTGTGTTAACCTCAATAACTAAAAACTTATCAAAAATCAATTGTGTCTATCCAATTTACCTTCCTACCTTTATATCGCATCTTCGGAGGAGTGGTAAATGCACCACCTTGGTTGATCTTCAGACAAAAAACAGTTGGAAAATCACCTAGTTACATTAAAAAAAAATAATAAGAGTTAGCTACACAAGATTATTGATCAAAAATTCAGTTTAGAATGGACAATACAATATACTTACGATAATCATGATAGGGATATGCTAATTAACCCTTCTACAAATCCTCCATTCATACAACATATTTGATTTAGGATTTACTTTACTTAGGACAACAATCTAGGGTTTGTTTCAGATTTGGGGGTTTGGAGTAAAGTTTAGTGGTTGTGGTCATTAAAGTTTAGGGATTGATAGGGTTATGAATCGGTTTATTAAGTTTAACACGATATAAACATTAGACAAAAGCCCGCCAAAAATGAAAAGACAAAAATACCCGCACGTGATGGTCACGTGACACGATTTTGTTAATAAAACTAACGATCGTTAGCAATAAGGACCAAACCCGATACGGGTCAGAACCATGAAAAGAGGATCCAGAGAAAAAAAATAATAATAGACTGTTTTTTATTAACCTGATAGATCACGGGCACCATTTATGCAATTAACTTTAGCCCATCTTTTGACCCGACCATGAAACCCTATGCGTTGCCTTAAGACTTAAGACTCAAGACATTCCACTCAAGTAAAAAAAAACACAAACACACAGACACAAACCAAACTAAAAAAAATAAACATGGGACTATATGACTTGATATATTCATTCAGTGACGGGATCAAATTACTGCTGACACCAGATCTTACCAGCGTGAAACGTGCAACCGATGGAGCATGCAGTTACACGACAGCAGTAGTTGCAAATATTGATAAGGTGGTGAGAGTTGAGGGGATTCAGAAGCTGCCGGAATATTGGCCGGATGGTGAGACAATAAATCAGATTGGTCTTTTTACTACAACACTTGCTAAGAATGCTGGAAAGTATGCTTTCTATGAAGGGTTTAAACATATTCCTGGTATGATCATATGATCCTTGTATATATATATGTTGACTTTATATATAAGTCGTTCCAAATTGTGTTTGGGTTGGGGACTTCAAGCAATGTTTTGAACCCCGTTTTATAATCGACCCGGTTTTCTGCCCATACCAACAGCCAAGGATTCGGTTCCGGCCGTTTTTTAAAATTTTCTGTTAAGTCATAAGCTATCTTGGAGTTTTCTTTTTGAAAAAAAAAAAAAAAAAAAAAAAAAAAAAAAAAAAAAGTCCCCCGCGAAAGTCAAAAAGGAAGAACCTAAAATCATGCCCTTTTCCGAGCTTTTTAATAGTTAGTAGGTATTTGTACTTGCTCTGCTATTCTGTCCCATCCTGGCTGAGGAAGAGTTATGGGCGCATAAAAAAAATGGCTAATTCATTTGTTGCCCCAAAAGTGCACAATGACATAAATGATTACCCAAAAATATTTTAGCTTTTGAATTTGCCCCTTTGCGACTTATGCGACTTGTGCCCCAAAAGTGCACAATGGCTAATTCATTTGTTATGCAACTGACGACGTACTTTTTATGCGACTTGTATTTTTTTTATGCGACTTGTACTTTTTCTATGCGACTTGTACTTTTTTATGCGATTTGTACATTTTTTATGCGACTTGTACTTTTTATGCGACTTTTTACTCTTAAAACAATTGTACTTGTACTCTTACACACTTGTACTTAGATTTTGGCCAAAGAGTACAAGTTGCATAAGTTGCAAAGAGAACATACGTCGCAAATGGGCAAATGCAAAAGTCAAAAATATTTTGGGCAAGGAATTCATCAAGGAAGAGATGTTGGGGCATATGGGAGATTAAAAAAAAAAAAAAACCGATGACGGGGGCGTTCGTGCTATGTGTAATGCTTCAAGCATTTACGAGAAATATAAATAAAAAGGCCATTCAATTCCAAGACTAGTTTCGTCTTTTTCAACAAGTGAGTTGTTCCCGTCACTGAACTCCGGCGTCTCTTCGATTGACTTTCATTTAATATCCCATTCTGTTTTTTAATTTAGAGATGACTTAATGTATACACCCTCAGTTTTATTACTTAATATTTTCAGTCATATTTCTTTATTAAGTCACAAACAAACATATTTCTCTATTAAGTCACAAACAAACAGTTTTCATATGACTTAATGAATTCAATTTTTTTCATATTAAGTCAATTAAGTCGAATTCAAAGACCACCTAAGTTAATGAGAACATTGCCTAAATGCATTGGGGGGGGGGGGGTGGGGTAAACGCGTAAATGGATGAGGTTTTCCTGTTTAGAGTACTAGGTACCCTGAGAAACCATATTGGTTTCGTGGGGAAAAAGAAAAGTGCTGCCACATCAGCACCTTTTCCCTAACACCAGAATTTACCACAACATCAAAAACACCCCTCCCTCATATAACACCCTTGGACCCCACATATAACACAAAAGTGAAAACCGGGACCATTTGACGAGAAAACGCGAGGTCTGGTATGGGCTGGCGCCATCGCGTTGCGTTTTCCGGGACCATTTGAGCTGGTCATGACGGCCCGAGACGGGAAAACGCGAGGTCCTGTATGGGGTTGGCGCCGTCGTGTCACGTTTTGAAGGAAAACGCCACTCTTGGCGCAGGGTAGCTAGCCCTCTTAGGTTTTACCGGGAGGGTGAGTCTTTTACTCATATGTATGAGACCTAACCGATGTATCTTGTGTTTACGACCCTTTCCCTGACCATACCCAAATGTGTAGCTAGCGAGGTTTGAAAACCTATTCTGGGGAGGTTAGGTGCCTTATCACTAGTCCATTTTTTATCTTAGGTGGGTGTTATAAGATTATGTGTAAAACAACCATTTCAGAAATAGTGTTTGGATTAGCTTGGGGTGTGTTTGAGATTGCTTATTTTTCTTGCGTTTGCTTATGTTTCTACGTAAATATATAAGTACTTATAAGTTGTGTTAAAATAAGTATCTTTAAGCTGCGTAAAATTAAGTACTTTTAAGCTGCTTACAAGTAAATACATCATTAACTAGTGTTTATTGAACAATGTTCAACTCCTAAACACAAAAACCATAAAGTAACTCCCAATGCCGTCTTCCACGGGGTATGGGTACCCAATACCGTTTCCGGTGTTTGGGGGAGGTTAAGATGTAGACAGCCTTACCCTTACCTAAGGTAGAGAGGCTGCTTCCAGTTCTACCAAATGTAGAAAGGACTTCCGGCCTTTTGTAGGGAGTGAGGATCGAGGACGCCCTCTTTAGCAGATAAGCAGATAAGTAGAAAAGTAAAGCAATCCAGGACGCCCTCTTAGTACCTCAGCTTATTGTTCAGCATTAAATACCTTATTCATGGAGTAAAAATCTTGAACTTTTAGATTGGGACGAAACTTTAACATTTTCAAGGCCAACTGTTATATTTTCCTGATTCTGGCTGAAAATAAACTTTTTTTAGTTGCCTGAGTTGAACATTTCCAGCCAAATTTTATGATCATTGATAATACTGTTGGTAATAGCAGACTTTTAAAGTAGAAAATGTATGTATATGCTATGATCTAATGGCCATTGGCATATGTATGGATCTAATGGTTTCAAAACTAGATTTTATTGTATCTTATGGAGCATTGGTAGCATTAAGTATGTGGAATACGGTTTACTAATTTTTATTATCAAACCATTGAAGGATATGCAAGGTGCCATCCATCGGCTCCTTTTGTTATTTGAGCTGAAACAAGTGGTGTTTTGAGTTTACTTCTAAAGAAATTTGGTTGTTACTCATTTGATACCATGGAAATAGTAACATTTTAGATTTCAGAATGTACTTATACAGAGATCTTGTTGGCTGCGTATAGTTATATAATATTTCTGGATCCTCTTTATTTGCTGTTTTATAACAATGAAAAAATAGAATGAGTCTATTCCTCTGAATCTTTCATGCTTTAAGGTTTGTTTCAGTAGCTCGATGGAACTATTTAGTCTCATGTGTTTATTGGTGCTTGACATTCTTTCTTGGTTGTAACGAGTTTTAATATAAAACATTGTGTTTATTCTGATGAAATGGACAGGATACTGCATATCCTCAAAGACCATAACTTGATATACAGTTGATCATTTCGTGAACAATCGTAAAAAAAAAATAGCAACGTTGAATTTTGACATACGGGGCATACTTCCATACTTCCTGCAAATATACTGTTTTACCCTTAAAGTTTTGCCTGCGTTTTTTATATTTGATATGTATGAAAACGTGAACATGGGTTCTGTTGTGGTTAAATTATCTTCTGCATATTTTTCTGCAGTGTCTGTTCATTGATTGCCCTTGACGTGGTCTCATGCTTTTGTGTGTGCTGTAGGTGTAACTGTGGCCTCCAAGTTACTTTCAGACACAATGGATGAAGTGAATCAAGAAATGCGTAAAGGTGGAATGAACGAAATAGCTGAAATGCGAGCAAAGGTGGAAAATTTGGAAAAAGAGTTGAAAAAAACATCATCGCGGACGCCTGAAAATTTTAATCAAAAAGTAAACGTAAGCTCTCAAAGTGCAACTGAAAGTGGGGCTGAGAAAACTAAAGATGTGATCAACAAGTTCATGAGAACTGAATTTGTAGGAAACCACATGTTTAATGACTTGTTGGTACCTAAGATTGGTCGTATGGAGAAGAAAAATGAGTAGATCGGTGTGTTATCATGGTTTGTGTAAGTTGAATGTATATCTATGTTACGGTGACTACTGAAAAGTCGAGTAAGTTATGGTAAGAAACTGTTTCTTATAAGCTGTGGTTATAAACATTGGTGGCAATTAATTGTCAACAATTCTATGTTGCGACCTGTTTTGATGATTTCAACTTTCGACTAAGCAAGCTAGTATCAATATCTACTTTCATCTTTTACGAGTAAACAAGCCGAGCTACTCGAGTTTGGTTTGTTAAAAACTTGATTTGTTCTCGAGTTTAACCTGAAGTTTGTTTTTAAAACAAGCTCGAACCCGAGCTTGAGATATAACTATACTATAGTTACATATATATACTATAGTATAAAAACAAGCTCAAGCTCGAACCTTGTTAAACTTAGCTTTGTTATGGCTCGTTTAAGCACCTAAATACCGATCTTGAGATATAATTATACTATAGTTCAAGCTCGAGCCTTGTTAAGCTCAGCTTGGTTCCGGCTCGTTTATGCACCTAAATTTAACCGAAGTAACTGGACTGGAAACGCCCTAGCCAAATATATGTTTTAAATGGGTTAGGAATTATACTGTGTTAAAGCCCAATAGAAAAGAAATTGGGCTTATATGGCAAGCTTAGACAATGCTTAGTTACATGACACAATATGCTATTTAATGGAACACATTTAAGAGAGCCAGATGCAATGATGCCCCAATAATGGTTGGTGTGCTAACTTAACATATACTCAATAATACTTCAACAAGTAAAGCACCCTTATTAGCTATAACTGTTATTCGTTTATGTCGGTTCCATAACACACTACAAAAAAAATACACCATTTACTCATAAAAGAAATTACCAACCACGCCCATTAATAGGTTGTCAATGGAACGAATAACTATGCAATGGCACCAACAAGGGTTCAGTATGGCATGTTGTTGGATGACAAAAAAATCCCGATGTCGTGCCATTAGGTCATTGTATTGTCCACTCTAATAATCATACACTCTTTTTAAGTTTTCTTGACTAGATCAGTAAATTATTTTACATAATGATGTTAACAAATTTAATAATGTTATAGGCTAAACCAGTGATGGCCTAAGGCTAAAGCTAATAAAGTTATCGCTTTAGGCTCCTGAATATTTTAAGGGAAAATGTCACTAAATAGTAACCAAGTTTCATCATTGTTCCACTAAAGTCACTCATACTTTATTTCAATTATAAAAACCACTCAAGTTTCAAAAGTGTTTCACTAAAGTCACTCAAAGTTTTTTCATCTACAAAAACACTCAATTTTTAATATTGTCCAACTTTAGTAACTTTTATAAAGAAATTGGTAAAATTTTATCTTTCAGAGTTGTCTTTAATATGTTTAATTGTTTTACCAACTAACTTTAGTATACTATAAAATAATAACAAATTTTAAAAGTTTCTAATCCTTTTATTATATAATGTTCAATATTTTCACAATATTAGAACAATATTCAAACTTGAATGATTTATGTGGTGAAAATAAAGTTTGAGTGACTTTAGAGAGACAATAATTAAACTTGAGTGGTTTTTATAACCAAAACAAACTTTGAGTGACTTTAGTTGGAACAATATTTTAGGGCCCCAATTGTCTAACGCCCTTTATGGATATATAGTCGGTCACATATTATTTTGGGTATCATCTTGAGGTATCGATAAATAAAAAGCTTCTAACTGCTAAAATTATCAAGGATGTTTGCTTATTTATTGTTTATTTTTTAAATCCATACTATTAAGTACTTATTTGAGTTTAAGAAACACGACCAGGTCCATCTTTTTATCATTACAAAATGATGAATTGAGCTAATTTAATGCTACAAATTCTAATTACTTTTAGCTGATACTATAAACAAATTAAACGTTTCAAAAATCACTTATGAATAGGGTCTTAATAAAAGGACAAGAATAAATATGGATACCAATGTCCGTTTGTTAAGCGTTCATATTAGTTCATTTGTTCAGTTAACCAAAACTAACAAACACGAACAAGCCTCGTTCTTATTGCTTCGGTTATTTATCCCTACTTATAGATTATCATAAAGCGAAGTTTGGTTTTATCTCTTTTTTATATTATCTTTTTAATAAACTCTTACTCATTGTGTTCTTCGTTTCATAATTGGATATTCTATAAATCCAATGAATTGAAAAGTTAATATTAAGCAAAAGAGGGAAAAAATAAAAAAATCGGAAAAGCCTTATATTTGAATCTAGCTTTGGGCCTCCACAAGTCTTGAGCTGCGCCCCCGAGCTAAATTAAAACGAAAACATAGAAGAGAAAATATAATAAGAAGAATAAGAAATAGTCTTAACCACACATTTCAAATGAATAAAGAGAAATTCATGGAAGTTGCATTTTTTATTATAGGTGCATCTGAAATGTGCGGTTGTAGTTACTTCTCATTCTTCTCATTTTACTATTATTTCTCATTTGATCCTTACTCCCAAAGGTGAAATGAAAAGTAAAACATGCAACTGTGAAAGGTGACTAAAATTTAATACAACAACACTCTCTCAAAATCATGATATACTAGCTAGATAAATAGTGATGAAACAGTATTGTTAGTAATTACATAGCATTAGCAAACACAAAAATCGACACGAAATAGGTTAAAAGGATACCAAATATATAAGCCTCGTATAAGTTGAACCAAGGACATCCGAAGAAAAATCGAGTAAAGAAGGAATAACATCTACGCTGATTAGTGTTTAACTGCCTTCTTAGACAATGACAATGAAAAACATGTCCGCGGGTGCTGAGCGCGCATACAAAGTCATCACTTTCAAAGAAATGGCGACATATATGACACATATACTCCAAGTAATCCCCTTGGAGCCGTTGCAAAAAATTATCATATCGAATTGTTGGAAGATCAATATCGCTAATATCGTGCCTTTTGTATCTAAGGATGACTACAGTCAACATGTTGATGATGGAGAATAGGACGAAGATCTCCGGTAAATTCTTTTTTTTTTCTTTTTTTTTTTTAAATAGTAGCTAGCTAAGTGATGTTAATTAAGAAATAAGAAGTAACTTATATTAAAATCTATTTGTGAAAAAACTTTGTAGATATATATAAAAGACTTGACAAAATTTATACTTTACTAAAATAAAGTTTGTTATTGTTGTTAACAAAATATAGCAAAGATCGTAAAATATAAATAACGTTTTTAGACGATATTTGTATTAACAATTTTCCCCATTTTATTGAGGACAAAACATAAAATTTATTTTTAAGGAATGAGATAAAAGTGTGTAACTCTTTTAAAAATATAGATTTTAAATTCATTTAAGACTTTTAAAATGTATAAAAGTGTGAATTTGAGTTTAGTATTTTCTCCCCCTTTTTGTCGAAACAAAAAGAAGAGAAGCATAGCGAAAATGCAAAATGAGCCCGAGCTTGTGTGCTCCCTCATGGCTAATGCTCCCCCTTGTTAGGTGCCAAGTATAAGATGCATGGATTTTGAAAGCTACAAAACAAGGGTTAGTGACAATTAATCCAAAACAAGTGTGTGAAGTAATTCATCATGCAATAAGTAACAAGATAACAACCATCCCACAAGAATAATAAACATCATACATTATGTAAAATTTCATTATGACTAATGTCACAATGAGGAGACAATAATGATGATTAAGTAAAATGCAAAATAAGTATAACTTAGAAAGAAGATTCCTAAAGAAATTAAGATAGCCCTAATAGAGTTGAACTTATTATATCATCCGTCCTAATGTAATCTATTGTGGTGGAGGATGGGAGAGAGCATTGAGACGCTCAAGGATGTGAGTGAGAATGAACCTCATTTCATCTTGAAGTTCGTGAACCATTATACGGGTTTTCTCACTAATCCTAGCGGTCCTTTCACAATGTGTACATCCATGAGTAATGTCTTGTGATATAGCATGATTGTGAGGTGGTAGTTGTTCATTTCTTGGTAGAGAGGTTGTATTTTGTGATTGTTCCATGGTTGAGGATAATAGGACAGCTTGGAGATTCATGGACTCTTGAAGGTATGAGTCCACCATGTTTGAGAATGCATAGAGGACATTGAGGTCTTGGGTGATTTGTTGTTGAGATTGTGGAGGATCAATCTACATCGATTCATTGATTTTCCGATAAGTAGGGAAAAATGATTAAGGTTGTTGAGGTTGAGGTTCATCATGGAAAAACTCATTGGGCATAAATGATGCCCGAGGTGGTTCGTGAGCAATGCGCCCAATGAAGGCAAATGATGGTAGAGATGGTGGATTGGTTGACCGTGGTGGTAAGTCATCCAAATTTCCATAAATGGATGAGGGGATGTTGGTGGTGTAGCAAAGAGTTCAATAGGTTGAAGTTTTGGAAAGTTTGGTAGTGATGGTGATTTTGGTGGTTGTGATGGAGCCGGTGGTGGTGTGGTTGCCACTAGAGTTTTGGTTGGAGGTGGAATTGTCACAATGATTGAAGATCGTTGTTGAGGTCTAGGAGTGCTTAGGTTGATGACATTGTCATAATGAATGGGTGAGGATATGTTGATTGGTGATTCATCAGAGGATGAGGAATTTAAGTTGATGAAGCAACATGGTTTGACACTAATTCTAGCGGTTCTTCTTGGTGGCCTAGTAGAAGGTGATGAGTTTGTGGATTTTGTGATTTGTGAATTTGCTTGAATGTTGCAAGGATTCACAGGAGGTTGTGATGAAGGGATGAAGACGAAGATCCTGGAGGTTCTTATTTATAGTGGTAAAGAATTGTGGAATGTTGTGCATTGATTTGATGTTAATCCATTTACATTTGATCTATCCTCATGATTTAGAAGTGTTTATGAGCTTGTCTAATCAACTAAAGTCAACCCAATGGAAGTGAATAGAGTGAATGAAGTGAGATATGCAGTTAATTTGTTGTAATCATTACAAAATCCTTGATGTCAGAGACCCACGGATTGGAAGGTACCAAATAAAGGGTTCTTTCCTTTATAGAGAAAGGTACCTTGAGTGGTTTTTGAGAAATTTCAAATTTTGGTGGGAAGTACTTATACTATTGGTGCAAGTGAACTAAAAACATCTTAATGTGTGTAATAACAAGTGAAAAGAGCCTAATGAAGATAAATGAATGATCAATAGTGTGTAAAAGTAATGAAAAATAAAAGTGTGACTGCAGGACTGGCGACACCAAATTTTATAATGGGTGGAACCCAAAATTTGGTGCCGGCCAATCCGTGCTATAATTTTTGGCGGTGCCAAAAATTAATATGGGCGGAACCAAATTTTTGGTTTTGTCCCGTCCGTGGGTGCCCGGAAGGTTCACAGAGGGCATTTTTGACACTCGTAAACTCGTTCAAAGTCCGCAATTTTTCCTGAAACATGTGTAATTATACAGTTGTGATAAAGAAACAACAATAAGAAAGGTAAATACATATAAATGGGTATAGATCATGCAATGGATAGAAATTTCACTATAACGTGAAAAGTGAAAATTTGATAACACAACAAGTCAACAATGTTATCCACCTGCAAGGCATTGGGTTAGTTCAAATAATCATTAAGAGACAAGTTATTATCCTAGGAATAGCGAAATATATCATACATCATTGTTTTGAAACATTGTACCAAACACTCATGAAACCTTCAATTCTTATCTAATTTCTTGTTGATCTTGGTGAGAAACCTTCCAATGCATTGAAACATTCCTCTTGTTTGCTTGAACTCTTATGAATGATTTTCAATTTTTGGAAGTGCCTTAAAGTACTCAAGAGGAGGGAGTTTAGAGTTTGAAAGTCCATCTTCCGAGCTATTTGATGATGATGACGAAGTTGGAGGTTGTGGTCGTTTTCCTTTGGACTTTGTTTTTGCTACCCGTTCGTCACTAAATGGTACAAAGATATGATCAACAAGAGAATAGTCAAGACGTAACCCTCTAGCATTTGGTGGAATTGGTGCAAAGGCTCTATAAAGACGAGTGAGAAGCATCCCGTAGGGAAGATCAATGGTTCCTAGAGTGAGTATGCCGGCCCTCCTTTTGGCAACATAGTAGGCTAAGTTGAAAGGTTGACGGGTTGACAAACTATAGAGCATGTAGCAAATACAAGCATTGAGATGATCACGGTTTCCAATGGTACACAAGACGTTTTCCCTAAGGACTTCTTCCCATTTCTTGAATTGAGGATTGAGTTCATTGAGTTCCATTCCAAATGGATCTCGGTTGATTTCTTTTCCCGAACAGGTTGTTCTAATACCCGAAACTCTAAGAAGGAACAAATGTTCCCAGATTGTTTCATTGTCAACTAAGGGATTTTCGTAGGGAGGAGTATGATCAACGATTGTGTCAAGAATTGAGAGGGACAATTTTTCCGAGTAAAGGCATGTACCTTCGCAAGAAAGTCCAAGGACTTCACCAAATTGATGAAGAGGAATATGAAACTCATGTTGGTTTGCTTTGAAGTGAATTGACATCAATCCATTATCATCACTTTCGAGAACTACGCTAGCATAAAACTCGAGGAAAAATCTAGGAAAAATTTGTTCATCAGTGTCTAAGAGACAATCAAAGTTGATGGTTGCAAGTTCTTGACGAAGGTGTGTGCCTTCTAAAAAGGATGGGTGTATCGTTCTACCCTCATGAAAGTAACATTTTTCTAAAGCTTTGAAAATTTCAACTTATGTTGGAGTAAGTCCCTTAGTCCTATGATGTTTGGGAATGTAGTCGAGAGTGTCTTTGTGGTCATAGTGAGTTGCGGGAGGCATGTTTGTTCCTAGAGACAAATATTTTATGCTTTAATCAAAACTAATGAGAATTTCAATATAACGTTCTAGTGTGTGCCTACATGAAAACAATGTGTAAGTGCGGTTATCTCGACTCTTTTTAATGCATAAATAGTTTTATTTAGAAGTTTTTGTAAAAGTATGAGATATAACCCAAACGCTCCTAATTCAATGTAGCTTCGATTTAATGTACCTAAAAATACATATTTATTATGTACTTCCTTTAGCATTCAAGAGATATTATGCAAGTGATGTTTAAACATAACGTTTTTATTTGTATGAACAATGAGAAATTATTTTTCCTAAAAGTGATAAGCTTTACAAAAATTTGACATGGGTTTTTAGTAAATCATGATAATGTCTTGCAAGATGCAATTCCTAATTAAGGAAAACATGATTAGTTATGTAATTTACGTATGTACTTCATGATCTATCTAAGAAAATGCATAATCCCCAGGTTTTGTTTTGTGCCTAAATTAGAAGCCCTAGACTCAGAATTAAGAGAAGAAAGGTAGAAAGAAAACTTAGAATGTTGTTGGAGCTGAGATTAGTTAAAGGAATTGCCTTAATTGTGAATTTAGTGTGATGTGCAGTGAGTTTAGGTGATTGTGTATTTTTAATTTGTAGAGGGATGTGTTTGTTTTAAGATATATATTAGACCACAGTACCCCACAGATTGGACGAAACCAAATTTTTGATTCTGTCTTTGTTACCGTAAGGTACATTGGGTCAGATTTTGACTTTTGACGTTTTAGATCAAACGAAGGTTCGAGCTAAGATCTAAATTACTAAAAACTACAAATTAGTTTCCATTAGTCCAAGTCCAAGTCTAAGGAGATTAAATAGTTCTCATTTAAGAGGTTTTATTAGGATATTGGCAATGTTAGGAATTAGAAAATTCCATATTAAAGTATCGGTCACCCCAAATATAATCTAGCATAAGTTAGCTCGTAGACATTACGTTATTTATTAGTTATTTAGTTAGTTATTTAGTTTAGTGCAACACCGTGGAGGAAGGACGGGTCTTTACCCACTGTATGTCTGATCCACAGTCCGAAGGAGGACGTTTATTATGTAACTATAAATACCCTCTACCTCCCAAGGTAGAGGGTTGGACCTTTCTCATTCTTAATCTAACCTTCTATGTTTTCTTTCACTTTCTCTCTCTAGAAAGGATCCCACTTTCTCTCTCTAAAATCTATACTATTCGATCCATTGTTGAGCTTATTTGTGTGTTTATGAAATCCAATATATTACAAATGGTATCAAGAGCCATGGTTTGATCACTCATCTTTCATGTTCTTGTATTTCTAGTGGTTTTCATAAGGTTTTTAGGTTTGAATGAGTTTAGAGTAGTTTACATCATTTGGATCATTTCTAGTGTTAAAGTTTGGATTTTGATTGTACTTTTGTGTTTAGAATCATCATAAGCGTTTAGGTTTTGATTTGGAAGGCTTGAATCACTGTGGTTGGGTTGTTTTTGGATTGAAAAGTTGTGTTTTTGAACATTTCTTCCTAGCGACTTGGTTCTCGGATTAATTTTCTTCGTAGCGACTTGCTTTGTTATTTGGTAGCGACTTGTAGTTGAAGTGGTAGCGATTTGAGTCCTAGCGACTTGTCTATTGAGACAAGCCGACAAATAGTACAAGTTAGTGGATTCTCCACTACGGCTAGCGACTTGGTGAGGTTAGCGACTTGCTTCAGAAATTGTTAGCGAGTTGTAGTGCAAATTGTTAGTGACTTGGTGTTAGCGACTTGGACCTTAGCGAGTTGCTCTTTAGCGACTTGACTGTGTAGCGACTTGGTGCTTTAGCGACTTGTATCTTAGCGACTTGGGCTTAGTGACTTGGTTCAAGATTTCTTAGGGACTTGAGCCTTTAGCGAGTTGTTACTTAGCGACTTGGTGACTCTAGCGACTTGTCTTACTAGCGACTTGTTGACTTTTCTCGAAAAAACTTCAAACGGCCATAACTTTTTAACCATAACTCCGTTTTCAGCGTTCTACCCATCAAAACGACCGTGAGAACGAGGAGAATGGCACGCCGAATGAACTTGGGTCAACCTTCGAGGCCTAAATCCGCTCCGAACAGAAGTTATTGAGGTTTTTATGATTTTAGACCTAAATTTCTCCGTAAAAACGAGCATAAACCAATCCAAATCTCAACCAAAAAACATCTCTGCTATTCCTACAAACAATCCTAAGTCCTAACACAAAATTGTCTATCATTGTGACAATTCATCAGTCATCTTAACACGTTCCATTGTTCATTGCTTAACGGTTTGGTCTTGATTTTAGTAAAATCCCGCAAAAGATTCTATTTCTCGGTTTAAATCATAGACTTGTAAAATCCCGTGGATTCATCAACATCATGTCTTACACTCCTGATTCAGTGATTTCAGAAGTACTCAAACTGTATGATGCTGTAGACAACCATGAGAATATTAGCTATACTGAACGGTTACAGATAATGGAATCAATCAATGATGATTTGAGTTCTTCATGCTCCGACTCCAATGAGAAAGATTTGCACCTGTTCAGGCTACAGAATGCCATGCAAAAGGAAAGCATCATTGAACCTTATCAACAACTTCACTATCACCTCATGTTACTTCTACCCACATCAATGGAACGAACATGTATTGCCCTCTTCCGTCAGGACTTATCCACATTAACAGGAACTTTGCTATTAAACCTAGAGCAATTGGAGCTACAACTTGACAAAGAGAAGGTTCATAAGGATAGTTCCAGTGCTGCACTTCAAGTGATCTACAAACACTTTCAGTCATTCATTAGAAGGGAATTCACATCTGATTATGATCAAGACATGACTGAAATGTCCTTCAAGAGACACACTAGAATGGAAATTAGCGTGTTCACAGAGACACTTATCCATCTCATGGATAATGTGGAGAAGTATATTGAGGAAGTTACTCAGAAAGATGAAAAAGTAGATGAGAGTCGGGTACAGTTGAGAGATATTTGTGATAAGTCGGGTAATGTATCAGAAAGGTCGGGTGTTGCTGAATGCAGAATATCAGAAACAACAAAGAATGATGTAACCAGCTGCTCAGTAACTCCTCGCACACAAGAAGTGGATGCTGTGATCAGAAAGGTAAATGAATGTCGGGTACAATCAAAAGATTATAGTGTTGAGTTGGGTAAAACTCCAGATGTTGGATCAGTTGACACTGAATACAGAGGCTCAGAGATAGATAAGCTTGACACAGCCAGCGGTTCAGTGACTCTTGTTACACATGATGTGGATGCAGATATCAGACCAGAAATTGAGCAGGTGTCATGTGATGAGGTACTCTTAATTGTTCAACATAGTGCATCTGCTAATGTACCTAAACATACTGATCTTAATGCTCAACATGATTCTGATAAATGTTCCTTGGTTGAGGCTGAGTCTAATAATTTCAAAACAAATGATATGGTTGACAAAAAGGCTTTTGATGAACTTTCAAACAAATTCTCAAAACTTGAAAAACATTGCATTTCACTTGAAATTACGATACATAGTAAAGAAGAAAGTTTTCAACTTAACAAACCATGTAAAAATCCGGAACTTCCTGAATTCCGTGAACTTTTTGAAATGAACACTTTGAAAGCTCAGCTTCAAGACAAAAACTCAACTATCAACAATTTGAAGAAACATAATTCTGGTATGCATGTGGAAAGTAATTTGGTTACAAGTAATTCTGATGTTAATGTTATTGATGATATTCAAATGAGAAATGATGAATTAGCGGTTTGTGTGGCCAAATTACTAAATGAAAATGAGTTCTTGAGAAAGCATCACATAGAACTAAGTGACTCTGTCAAAGAAGCTAGAACTAAGTCAATAGAACAAACAAACTCTTTGATAGCAAAAATTGATGTTCTCAAAGCTCAACTTCAGGAAAAGAGTTTCGCTATTGTTGCCCTAAAAAATGAGCTTAGGAAAACTGTAGGGAAAAGTGTGAACACTAAGTTTACAAAACCATCAACCTTGGGGAAACCAGTTTCTCATCCCATTAGAAACCGGTCCATTGTTAGGCAGCCTACTGCGTTTATATCCGAAAGACCAAAATTTTCAAAAACACGGTTTTCCTCCCAAGTTGATGAGAAACATGTTTTGTCAAAACCAGTCACTTCACCTGAGTTACCTAAGAATAAGGCTTCTAGCTCCGTTAACCCTCAACACGTAGCCACTTCTACTCCCAGCACCTCTAGGATTAGTTCGAAAACAGTGTCAAAACCAAGCATTAAAACCCAGAATTCATATGATATGAATGACTTGTGGAAGAACTATTATCTAGAAAAAGCTAGGAAAAAGGCACATATTCGAAAAGACGGAATTTTAGGTGCAAGACCTAGGGTGAGGAATTCTACGAGATTTCAAGGCACTGCTAGTAGTTGTAAACCACTACCTAGGAACACTCAAAAGACTAGGGATTGGCGTGCATCTAAGAATAGTTATGTGCATATGAATGCTAAGCATGTAGAAAACAAAGCTAGAAATTCTGAGTCTTTTCCACAAAAGAAACATTTTCCTAATTCACATGCTAAGGTACAATCCACTAAGACTACTAATGTGACTAAGGTTCAACATGTTGTGAAGCAAAACAAACCAAAAACTTCGCCTAGATGGATACCAACTGCTAAATCTTTGGAAAATAGGAATAAGGATAAGTCTTCCACTGTGCATAAGAAGCCTAACAATCCTAGACCTTGCCATAAGTGGATACCGTCTGGTAGAATGTTTAAGGATGCTGGACTTAGGTGGATTCCTACCGGAAAGCTGTTTTCTGATGACAAAATCAAGGTTGACCGTGAAACCCCAAAGGGTTTGGATACTAATGTCACTAACCAATATATATGCAATCAAGCTTGTAATGTTAGTGCAGGTAGACCTTACTCAGTTGCAGATACTTCGATCCTTCAATACATGGACTGGTTTAAAGTATGGATAACACAAGGATTGATATCTCATAACTCACGGGTTCAAGTAACTCAATCTTGATATTCTTTCGGCTATGACGTCTGTTCACATCAGTTCAGGCCTCGTTCTTCAACACTATGGCGTCTGTAGATAACACTTCAGGCCCCGTTCCTCAAAGAAAAGAAAGGTGTACGCTTCAGTGCGCTTTATCTTCATAAGAAGAGAAATCTTCATGTTTATGACCATTCTCATCGACATTCTTCATCAACAAGCTTTATGCTTCTCCCATGCTCATTCAGTCATCAAGTGGATCTACGTTCATTGGTGTATATTCTTATTCACTTGTTAAATCAAAAATAGCAACTTCGGATGCAATTGTTGAGGGGGAGAAGAGTGAATATACTATATGATGATTGAGGTTTGAATAATGGTCATACGACTTTATGTTTAATGACTCTCCTACAACGCCTAATGTCTCACTCACTAAGGATAAATGGGATGTATTGTTTGGGTTTCGTTATTTCATGATATGTTTGTTGAGTATTTCCAACCGCTAGCGAATGTTGATCATCCAAGAAGTACAACTCAAACTACTCAAGAAGCCTAATCTCCAGTTATTCCTCAAGGCGTTGATAATAACTATCATAATATTGCAGTTTCACTCATGAATAATGATCCGCTCTTTGGTATTCCTTTATCAAATCTTTACGGATTATTGTTCATGAATAATGATCCGCTCTTTGGTATTCCTTTGCCAAATCTTCACGGATTATTGTTCCTTCCAATGTGCACTCTGTAAATCAACCAAATGAACATTGAATAAAATGACAACCTCGTCCTCTTGAAGACATTATTGGTGAATCTTCCAGATCAGACTCTACATGTATATTTCTAGGAAGAATGCATTGATGTTGAGGATTCATTTTTTTCGGTTCATTCAGTGGGTCAATGTACATCCGATTGTATGTTTATTCACGTGTTGGGCATTTGACACAAGTTGATTACTTCGGAGTTAATCATTTATCACTTATTTAAGATTGAAGTTGACTTTCACAAAGGCGTGTTCTTATTTGATAACTTGCTCGGGCTTAAGAATTTGAGTTGAAGACTTGGTTTATCTAGTTACCAGCAGTCGGGTGGATAGTTGAAGACCTGGTTAACTATCACTATTAGGAGTTACGTTGTTTTACTCAGTGTCACACATATATGGCGGTGTGGATAATCGCAAGAGGTGTTAATGTCTCATACTTTGTTTGAGTAGTGAGTACTTAGAGATTTGTTTGAAGCATAAATTCTCGACACTGTTCTTCCATCATCAAGTGCAAGCTTAAGATACAAATGTGGGGAATTCGGCTTTTGTTTCAAGTTTGGTATATCGGGTTTTTCTTCTTTTAGTGGTCACTTCAAGTTGTCTACATATGGGTTGATAAAGATAGTTAGAGAGTTTCTGTAGCAGTTGATTCTCACAGGATTCAGTTGAGCTAATTGTTTGTTCTTCTCTATTTCAAGAGTATTTGGCATGTATAATGTGTTGCTGATTCTGAGGTATCAAAACCAACAAGGGGGAAGGAGATACA
This sequence comes from Chrysanthemum seticuspe, assembly GCA_019973895.1. Lineage (NCBI taxonomy): Eukaryota > Viridiplantae > Streptophyta > Magnoliopsida > Asterales > Asteraceae > Chrysanthemum > Chrysanthemum seticuspe. Next base: position 25,380,548 of record BPTQ01000006.1, read on the forward strand.
CATCTAAACACACAACGAGTACACGTGATGAACTTAATACTTCTTCTCTATTGAAGTAATCCCGGGAAGGACAAATGTCATAACCACAAAGAAACTCAGTGTTTAACTTGTAGCCTTTGGTGTGTTATTCCAACTATTTGGGGGAAGTTATGTTAAAGAGTAATGTGTGTACTATTTGGGGGAAGGATATATTATTCCAATCATTTGGGGGGAAGTGGTCTCTAGATACTTTTGGTATGTGTTAACTCAGCTTTCAGTAGGAAGAAATATGAGAAGAATATTTGGAGCGTGAGATGATATTGCTTATCGACATCCTCTATATGGTTTATGGTAGTGCTTCCGGTTAGTGCTTCATGTACACAATGTAATGATGATTCCAATGAGATCGCAACCATCAGGGGAGAGATATGTGTACATCAAGGTCGCACAACATATTCACATGATCGAGCTTAATCAGTTATTCCGGAGTTGACATCCGTAAAGGAGATCAGTGATTCAACCAGTTACTGTGATGTCGTTGTCTCTACTCTGGATGGGTACGTGTGTACATTATGGGCTGATTGGTTATATGGGAGATAACTGGAATGCACTTGGTAAAATGAAGATGTTGATTTATTGCTCCCCTGAATAGACAACGGGTCAATCTCGAAGAGTAATGTGTACATCGGGGACGCACAACAGGTTCATGTGATCGGACTTCATCAGTTATTCCGGATTTGATAACCACTGAGACGATCAATGTTTCAACTTGTTTCTTTGGTGTTCTCTTGTTCTTCGGGGTGATGAGCTTCATTCAATGAGACCGTTCTTATTCATTTCTACTTCTTGGGGAAATGGTCTTTATAGTTTGTCGGTTTGGGGGGAAGCTACCAAAGTCTCACTTTCAGAAGGCTCAAGTTCTGACGACGATTCAAGAGCCTCGAAAGCTTTGGTGGTGAAAGTTTAAGAGATGATGACATCTATCTTCTACAAAGTGCTGAACGATTTTCTTATCTCGGTACTCGTATCATCATCTTCTTAAACTATTTCTCTATCTCTTGTAAATATTTATTCGAAAAGCAAAATACAAAAATATATATATAAAAAAAAAAAAAAAAAAAAAAAAAAAAAAAAAAAAAAAAAATCATCAGAAAATTTGAAAAAGACCAAAAATATGTTTTCTCAAGACATGTCTTCTGGTATCGATAACATCTACGGTCTTAGAAATGTCATTCAATAATGGCACGGGACTTTAGATGAAGTTCGAGCAGGAGGTCTAAATATTCTTTTTCCAAAACATGTCTCAAAATATGGCTTGCAGTTACTTCAGACTGTAACCCGTGCTTAAACCATGGTTTGCTATTATTTCCGATAGCAACCCGCTCTTTTAAAGAAAGGAAAGTGATGCGCTAAACCTATTTTCAAATATTTCGTGCACTTATCCTAAAAACAATTTGAGGAAAGTATGTCGAAGGACTGCTGTTTCTACACAAATGTTTTTCCGTCTACAATTCTTCAGAAAAATATTTGTTGTATTTCAAAATGGTGGAAAATGAGTTGCTTGAAAAATCAATCAGAATCAGAGTTTTTGTTAAAATTGAAAACTCAATCAATGACTTCAGCGCTTTCAAACTTTTCAGAAAATAAGTCATTAATTGAGGGGGAGAATGTTTTTAAATTTATATCATCTAACGGACTTTCTTAATTATCCTCATGCTTAATTGAAAATGATGTTAACCTATGTTGAAGGACTAGGTGCCTAGGATATGATTGTTAGGATTAGATGATTATAGTTTGATAAACACATAATTCCCATGCATGTGTATGATCTGATTGATATGTTGGATTGACTTTTATTAGTCGATTGTTGTTTGGGTGTTGTCGACCACCATATATCTGTATGTGTGTTCACTAACGTATGCAGGTATATTGGTATATAAGAATGTTCCCGATCCGGATCCCACAATTGAAGATGATTGGATGCCGAAAGGAAAGGGTAACTATATCTTGGGTTTACAAATGAAGAAACGGAGCTTAATTTGACTTCAATGGAGAGTTGGCATAAATGCAATGTAAGAGGTCTCACTGCATCAGCAGATGGTTTTCTTCTAAGTGATTGAAGAAACGGAGCTTAATTTGACCTTAGTTGGCATTAAAATGTAACGTAAGAAGTCTCACTGCATCAGCAGACGGTTTTTCTTCCAAGCCCTACAGCAACAACAGAAGCTTCTCAACCACCTAACGTATCTTCGTGCAGGATAATTATGATGATACCATTCTTTAAACAATTTTTGAATAATATTGTTTTGAAAAATGGAAAAATATTGGTTTTGAAAATAAATTGGACTTAATTTTTAAATTCACTGGACTTCATTTTAAACTAAAATCACTCAATCAACGACTACTGTCATGGATTGAGGGGGAGAGTGATTTCAAATTAGATATTTTCAAACGATATTTCATCTTTCAAGTCCGTTTTGTACAAAATTAAGTGGTGATCTAAAGATTTAATGTTATGTTATGGTATGATTTTTCTTTTGAATCAAGATCTTTCAAAATGAAATTTTTTCTGTTCTTGTTTGATTGTGAAATTGTTTTATTTTACTTTAAGATCTCTTTAAAAACCATCATACCTGACACTAACAATCTTTAATGTCTTAATTTGGTCCTTATCTGTCATTTTTCAAAATTAAATCTTGCCATGTCTTTCCCTAAAATTTTCTAAATGATTTAAATCAGATGGGATCACAAATCTCAAATGGTTTGATATTTTTGATCGGGGGAGAGATCGTGATTTAAATCTCAAATCTGTTTTAATGGAATTGGTTTTAGTCCTTCAAAGGCACTCCTGCCTCCATGTGCCAAATGATTTGAAATACACAATGCACATGTTGAGGAGGAGGATTTATCCAAAAACATGATGAGTATTTAAACCATGCCACATATTCTCCCATGTTTTCTAAACCTTATTAAATCACTTGGGATCCAAAATCTCAAAGGGTTTGATATTTTTTATCGGGGGAGAATTTGTGATTTAACAATGAAATTTGATAAAAGATGATCGTTTTGAATCAATTGTGCAGGCTGCTCTCTCATATGTGCTAAACGCTTTCGAATCTCGAAGAACATATTGAGGAGGAGCATTTCAAAAGAAAACAAACTTTCTAGGTACAAAGATTTCTATGTTTCAACATATTGTACCTTGATTGATTTTCTAATGGTTTCTTAATGGCTTTTGAAATCGTGGATGTGCTTCAAATGAACTCTTGCCTCTATGTGATAAAATGATTTCAAATATCCTATGCACATATTGAGGGGGAGAATTTACCAAAGAAAATCAAATGGCTTTTTCTACGGAAATTGTGATCAAGAAATTATTTCAAAGAACTCTTGCCTCCATGTGCTAAACAATTTCAAGATCATATGCACATGTTGAGGGGGAGCATTTCTAAATGATCAAAACTATTAAGGTACAAAATGCTTTGATCTCGTATCATAAGTACCTTGATTGATTTTCCAAATGATTTTTCAATCGGTTTCATGGAAGAATGGACAATACCAAAAGACCGACCAATTTACTTTATGCATGGAGTTATAAGGATGGTGAGGTTAGGTATTAGTTCCCACGATCCGCCAGAACCGGAGGGATCTACCCAGGGAAAATCCACTAGATAGTGTAGAGTCCTTAGGTATGATGAAAAAAGGAGAAAAATGAAAATAAGGGAAGAGTGCGGACTGAGATTGAGCTAGAACTGGAATAAACCCAACAAGGTTCTAGTTATGAAGTCTCGGTAAGCACTGAAGGGGTTGAAGAATGAAAAAGAAATGAATGAGAAAAGGGTGAAAAGAAATAGCCCTCCATTAATTCAACCTTAGGGCAGTAACCGGGTTCAATACATATGCTACTGGCGTTTACTAAGGTAACACTGGTATCGAAGACAAGACGTCATGGACCCAGTGACGCACTGCACTAAACTTCCCAAGCTACTCAAGTTCCTCTTAAAAGGGCTTGTTTCATTTTCACGGGGAACCGACATAATCTATCGACTTTCTCTTAGAGATGGTTGATATTGAAGAAGGAGACCCTCTCCCTAGTCTCCGGCATAGGAACCAAATGTGCAAAATTGAGTCTAGAGCCAAGAGATCATACACTATATCTCATTAGGACACTAAATTCTTGAAGACTTACTGTTTCACACAATGTGGAAAGTAAGAATATATTAAGAGTCCTACGCATTATCCTTGTGGTATTGCCAGAACATCCGAGTGATATGTAAAATATTCACGATGAAGATGGAAAGCCTTCTAGAGCCAACATCAAACAAGCTCTTGGTAGGTGACATGTGAGATCTTTTCTAAAGATCAAACTTGTGACAACTGGATAGAAACGATGGGGCGACTCACTTGTGAATCAACCTTGCAGGAAATGAATTGACGAATACTTTTGGAAAAAACCATTCGATGTGAAAATCTTCTTTTCTCTAGCACGTCGAATGTGTACTCACATTTTCAAATTCAAAAAGTATCTCTGATTGAAAAAAAAATACTTTTGGAAAAACCGTTCGATGTGCAAATCTTCTTTTCTCTAGCACGTCGAATGTGTATTCCTTTAAATACAAAAAGTATTTTTGATTGAAAATTGATCTTTCTCATAAAACCTTCGCCGTATTGCAAAACTCTTTCTTCAAGCAATACGCGATTGTTTTCAAATCAATTTTTCATCAATCAGTGAATCTCAATTCGCTGGTTCACTCACTCCGTGTTGTCTTCTTTGAGACGTTCCGGTTTGAGAACGGCTAAAACAGCTGCGAAACCCTGTCAAGGAGATTCTTAGGAATCCTACCTGATCACAGGCAGTACTTGTACTGATCAACGAGGAACCGTGGGCCGTGTACCTCAATTCAACGAAGGTGATCAAAGACACTTTAGTGCGCTTTATTGCTAACTGTTGTTTGCAGGTACATTTGGACGGTTGCAGCTGATCAGAATTGAGGAGTCAATCCAAAGCCGCATGCTCACAACATCCTCACTTAATTGAAGAAATCATGACTTGTGCTTATCTACATAACCTGGCTCTGATATTTCTATACTATGCTTCTGCTACGTTGCTGCAAATATCATGAACCAGTAAAAGTTTCCGCTACTCTGATGAAAAGATGTCATGATCCATAAAGTGTGAGCATGTCGGTCCAAAAGTCACAACATCACATGATGGCAACACAACAGAGGGTGATCCAGAGATTTACTGTGGCTGATGATCTCAAAGAAAGCTCGAAGATCATCAAGATGTGGATCAGTTCAAAGGCCTCCACTGAAAGTACAAAGCACTCGGACTATGAAGAGTCACTGCTAAAGCACAAAGATGCAGAAGTTGAAGAATTCAAGTCTACGAGCTCAAGACTGAAGATAAAATAGAATGATAGGATTCAAAATGTAAAACATGGGGTGACCTCCCTTAGGGGGAGATTGTTAGGAATTAGAAAATTCCATAGTGAAGTATCGGTCACCCCAAATATAATCTAGCATAAGTTAGCTCGTAGACATTACGTTATTTACTAGTTATTTAGTTAGTTATTTAGTTTAGTGCAACACCGTGGAGGAAGGACGGGGTCTTTACCCACTGTATGCCTGATCCACAGTCCGAAGGAGGACGTTTATTATGTAACTATAAATACCCTCTACCTCCCAAGGTAGAGGGTTGGACCTTTCTCATTCTTAATCTAACCTTCTATGTTTTCTTTCACTTTCTCTCTCTAGAAAGGATCCCACTTTCTCTCTCTAAGCTCTATACTATTCGATCCATTGTTGAGCTTATTTGTGTGTTTATGAATCCAATATGTTACAGGCAATGTTATCTTCCGAGGACACTTTCTCAATTGAAATGTTCCCTTTTCGTACATTTCGCGAAGGAAAGGATGACGGATTTCGATGTGCTTAGTTCGAGAATGTTGAACTGGATTTTTACTGAGATCAATAGCTCCTTTGTTGTCGTTGGATTTTTACTGAGATCAATAGCTCCTTTGTTGTCGCAAAGAATAGAGATGTCGTTAGTTTGAATTCCATAGTCGACGAGAGCCTGCTTCATCCAAAGAGCTTATTGACATGCTTTTCCAGCTGATACGTACTCGGCTTCGGTTGTTGAAATGACGGAAGCCGCTTGTTTCTTAGAGAACCATGAAGTGAGACAATATCCAACAAAAGTACAAATACCACTTGTGCTTTTTCTATCAACATAGTCATCGGCATGGTCTGAGTCGGCATACAGTATGGTTTCAACACCCATTCCTTTGGGATACCATCATCCTAGGTGTGTAGTGCCTTTTATGTATCTAAATATTTGTTTAACGGCTTCAAGATGTGTTGGATTTTCTTTAAAGCGAGCACATAGACAAACATAATATCTGGTCTACTAGCCGTAAGATAAACTAGACTACCAATCATTCCTCTATATTTAGTATTATCTACTGAGTCACCTTCTTCATCCTTGGTAAGTTTGGTTTCCGAGGACATAGGTATTCTAATAGGTTTAGAGTCTTCAAGACTAAATTTCTTAAGCATATCCTTAGGGCATTTAGATTGGTTAAAGAATGTTTTAAGTCGATCATACCATACTTTTGGTGTTTGCTTAAGTTCGTATAAAGCCTTTTCTTTATAAAGATGATTTGGTTTTTCAAAATCGTTGAAACCTGGAGGTTGTGCGACATATACTTCTTCATTTATAAATTCGTTCAAAAATGCACTTTTGACATCCATTTGAAAATTTTTGAAATCATGTGCACATGCATATGCAAGTAAAATTCTAATAGACTCGAGCCTAGCAACCAGAGCAAATGTTTCATCGTAGTCAATGCCTTCTTGTTGATTATAAACTTGTGCTACTAGCCAAGCTTTGTTTCTAGACACGGCACCATTTTCATCCATTTTATTTCGAAAGACCCATTTTGTTCCAATAATAGTTTGACTTTTTGGTTGAGGTACTAATGTCCAAACATCATTTCTAACAAATTGATTTAATTCTTCTTGCATTGCTATGACCCAAGATTCATCTTTTATAGCCTCATTTATATTTTTGGGTTCAATGGTTTGATCTTAAGGTTCTTTCATTAATTTTTCCTATGAAACTATCTAATGGATGACTTTTAGACTCTTTGATATTGACAATTGTTTTGTTTAATAGTTCATCTTCCTTAACATTATCTAGATTCTCTTGGTTTTCAACATGTTGACTTTCAACTAAGTCATAATCTACCAAATGTGATGTCTTGGAGGTGGACTTTCGTCAAATGTTACATTTAACGATTCCTCGACTCTTAAGGTTTCTTTGTTTAAAACAATATAAGCTTTGCTATTTTAAGAATATCCAGGGAATACACCTTCATAAGACTTTGGGTCAAATATGGTGAGGTAATCCTTAGTGTTAAGAATAAAACATTTACTTCCAAAAACTCTAAAGTATCAAAGCATAGGCTTTTTACCTTTATGTAGTTCGTATGGTGTTTTGTTCAAAAATGGTCAAATTAATACTTTATTTAAAATGTAGGTCGAAGTTTCAACGGCGTTACACCAAAACTTTTGTGGTATGTTTTGTTCATTAAGCATTATTCTACTCATCTCTTGAAGAGTCCGGTTTTTACGTTCTACTACACCATTTGACTGCGGAGTACGAGGAGCTGAAAAATTATGTGTTATGCCATTGGCATCACAAAAGGTTCCAAATTGTATTTCATCATCGAATTCACGACCATGATCCGTTCTTATTGACACAATATGACTATCTAGTTGGTTTTGAATTTTCTTGCTAAGAATTTCAAATTGATCAAATGCTTCTTTTTAATTTTTCAAATTTTTTGTCCAGGTATATCTTGAATAATCATCTACTATGACCAAAGCGTAGAAGTTGTCTCCATAACTTTGTACAGCGGATGGACCAAATAAATCCATATGCAAAAGTTCTAGACACCTAGATGTAGACACCATATTTTTAGCCTTATGGCTACTATGAACTTGTTTTCTAATTTTGCAAGCATCACAAAAGTGTTGGTCATATTCCAACTTGGGTAAGTTCCTAAAGAGATATTTTGAGGATAGAGATTGGATAAGCCTCATATTAGTGTGGCCTAAGCGTCTATGCTAAAGATTTAAGGAATCATCTAACAAAGTGGGGAAAAGTTTATCTCTTGATGTTTTATCAATTTTCATGACGTATATGTTGTTTTTCAAAACACCTTTTGCTATAGTTATTCCGTCCTTTAGTATTTTACTTTCATTTTCACTAAATAGGACATTATACTTTTTACAGCATAGTTGACTAATACTAAGTAGGTTGAATCCTAGATTATCAACATGAGCAGCATCATCAATAGAGAGAAAGTCATGAGAGATAGTACCTTTTCTGATGATTTTTCTTTTCAATTTGCTACCAAAGGTGACATTACCTCTGTCATATGCTTGGTAGGTTGAGAAGAGGCTCTTGTTTCCCGTCATATGCCTTGAAAAACCGCTATCTTTAATCCATTCGTCTGGTTCCAATCCGACTTTCAAGCATACCCAAGTTATATAAAAACTCAAGCATTTGGTCCCCAATATATCATGGGTCCATTTTGGTTAAACATCCTATTAACTTGACTCATGTATTGGAATGGTAGATATGACTTCCATGGCATGTAGTTATGAGCTTGATAATGTCTAGGGAAATTTTGATTTCAACCATTATGTTGATATTTGGGTTGTCCGTTGTAGTTATTTTTTGGAAATGGGCGTTTGGGAATAGGTGTTTTAGGCCTTTGTTGAGTAGTTTTAGATCTAAACTCATTTTTAGCAAGTCCTACTCCTATTGTATCAGTTGGTTTTTTGCTTAGTTTCATTTGTAACAACTTTAGATTTCTTTGTGACTTTAACAAACTCAATACGAGCCGATTTGCAATCTCTCTGTTCTCCTGAGGAACCCATGGAACCAAAAGGTTCAACGGACGGAACCAAATTTTTGGTTCCGTCTGTTCTGTACCTTCCTGAGGTGGTTGGAATAGTTTCTTGCTCTTTTTCGGCTTGTTTCGTTAGACTACTTAAATCTCCTAATTTCATAAATCCTAGTCCAGTTTATCATATGGTAATTTCTAGATTTTCATTATTTCATCCGCACAGGAAATATTTTTATCAAAAAATTTTAATTTTGAATTTTGTTTAATGATCAAATCCTGTGTGAGTTTAAGTTTCTCAATTTCAAGCCCAAGTTCTTGCATTGATATACATACCTTGTCGATGGCTTTACTCTTTTCTAAACGTTTAACCTTTTCTTTTAATTCATAAACTTCATTTTTTAAAAATTCCTTTTTAGTCTTTAAAAATTTGTTTTTATTTATGATTTTCAAGCCAAGTTCACACAGTTTGTTATATTATTTTTGTAATGTATCATCATCAACAGAAGAATAAGATGAGTCATAATGTACCTCTTTTGAGTCCTGAGGCATGAGAGCAATTTAGTCATTCTTTGGCTCCTCGTCATCATCTTCACTGTCACTCCAAGTGCCACTCACAAATGCCCTTTGATTCTTGTTTTTAGGTGGCTTAGGAAAATCTCCTATAAGATGACTTGTGTCTCCACATCTAAAGCATTTTCTTTCGCCTTTTCCTTTCTTATCGTCATGATCTTTTGAAAAAGGTTTCTTGTCTTCTTGAGTTTGTCTTAAAAATTTCCCCGTCTTATAAAGAGAGAAGTCCATGGAGAACTACCAAATCCAATGACTTTGATTTGTTTGTACCATTCTGTCATCGATCACTGCTGGGTCAGTTGGTGAGTCACCCAAAAAAAGCATCGAGAAAGGTCAAGAATATATGTTTTATGAAATGATCAGCGGTTTCATTTATGCTATGCCTTGCATCGTGTTCGTCTGTGTTTATTGAGCTTTCAACTCTTGATGCCAATTGTGAAAAACTAGAAGGGGAGTTGAATAATTTAACCTTTTTTTTTTTTTTTTTTTTTTTTTTTTTTTTTTTTTTATGTGAAATCAACCAAAGTAACAATAAGTATAATACAAGAAAGGATAGAAGCGATCAAACCACAACACGTGGGTTTATAGTGGTTCGGTCTACAAGGACTCTTTTTCCTTGCCCTACTCCACTCCCCGAGTCTCCAACTCGAGAGTATTCTTCACTAATCAACAAGCTCCTTTATCCGGCGGAGAAAACCTTTACATGTCGCTTACACAATATTTTCGACACAAAGCTAGATGTCAAGTTCTTTTACAAGGGCACAACCACTCCCGTCACACTACGTATTTTGAGGACTAAAATACTAATCGATCACTACAGAAAGTTTATGATGGTTTGGTAGAAACAATGGTGTATGAAGAATTACAATACACATTTGTGATGAACAAACAAGACTTGCAACACTTTGTTGAAGCTTATAAGTCTTCAATGAAGCTTTGATCTTCTTGATAATTGAGAAGCTCACAAAGATGAATATGAATGAGTTAGATACAGGAAATAATGAGTACGAGAGTATACAGAGTATAGGCAAAAAGCCACAACAAGCCATGGATCCGACGAAACCAAAAAGTTGGTTCCGTCGGTGTATTTTTTTGGTTTTGTCAGTCCCTGACATGGGATCTTCCAAGATCTTGCAATTCTAGTTCATATCTTTTCAGAATAATCTCTATGATCCTAATAACTTTGACATCTCTGATAATCTTAGAGTATGGTGATCCATGTAATGATGTAAAAATGTATTTTCATATTGATTAAAAGGTTAACAAAGTAAACTTGTAAAATGTAAATAGTAGCTAGCTAAGTGATGTTAATTAAGAAGTAACTTATATTAAAATCTATTTGTGTTTAAAGAAAACTTTGTAGCTATATATAAAAGACTTGAAAAAATTATACTTTGCTAAAATAAAGTTTATTATTGTCGTTAACAAAATATAGCAAAAATAGTAAAATTTAAATAACGTTTTTAGACGATATTTGTATTAACAAAGAAGTTTTTTTAGTACACAAATTGATAATCTACAAAGCATAGGAAAAAAAGAAGAGCATAAGTCGTTATAAGGATTATTTAGCCACCTTATTCAACTAAAGGAAGATTTACAGCTGGACCTATTGGAAATCTAAATAAAAGAATGATGCTTGACGTCATTTAGAGTGATACTTCTCTTCGATCTTGTGATAGAGTTTAGTGGACAATGGCATCAAGGACATCATAGAGAGTGGTTTGTTAATCCTTATAATTAATGCTCTCTCCGTAACAATGTAATTTTGATCCTGGCGTTCCATTTGTAATTTTAATTTTATTGCCGCACTAAGGAAAATATAAGACAACATTATTTGAGTAAAAAGAATACCCCATATATAAGCCCCCATATATCTTGAACCAAGGACATCTGGAGAAATATCGAGTCCAGCAAAGCCGACATCTACACTCATTACAGTTCAACAGCCTTCCGATACAATGACAGTGAAAAACATGCCCGCAAGGGCTGAGTTGGCATACGAGGTCATCCGCTTCATAACGATTGTAGCATATGAAACATAATCTCTCAACGTATTCTCCTTGGAACCAGTGCAACAAATATTCATATCGAATTGTTGGAAGATAAATATCACTATAATCGAGGCATTTGTGTTGAAAGATTAATATCAACAAGAAACTGAGAACAGTTATGTGATGGTGATCTGAATAATCATTTTTTGGAAACTCTTTATTTCACATTTATTTTGAACATACTTACGAAAATGTAAAAATTTATCGAACATGTTAAACTTAGAACATAAAAGATAGATACACAAATAATGTGAGTAATGATCAAGGAATAAGACTTAATATTTAAAACTACAAGAACTAACAATTGGAGAACTCCATAAATCAGAATCAATAATATCAAAACATCGTTCAACAATAGAATCTGAACTATAGAAATGAAGCTTCACATGTTTACAAGTTGGCAAGTCTGACAAACATGTGAAGTATTTTCTTTATTACATGAAATGAAATGACGAGAAACAAGCGACCGAAGCACTTCATCACCGGGATGACCAAGACGTTGATGCCACATGGAAGAGTAGGTGGAGACAAAAGTAGTAGGGATAGTTTATGGCTTGTTAACTGGATAGAGATCACCCGAGCTATCACATCGAAGGATAATATGGCGAGTCAAGAAAACCTTCACAGAAAAACCAAAAGCGTCAAATTCAATGGTACAATTATTATCCCTGGTAAATTGACAAACAGAAATGAGATTTTTATTGATGTTAGGAGTTACAAGTACATTATGAAGGTGAAGTGGACGATGAGAGGAAGGAATAATGCTTTGTCCGGTACTGGTGACGGAAATAGAATTATTGTCACCAACGTGTACATATGGAAATAAACGTTTATTAAAAATAATAATTAAATTACTTGCATTAGAATTTAAATGAGAGGAAGTACCTTTATCCATGTTCCAAGTTGGGTCTTGCAATGTCATAGTGCTAAACGCACTATGGAGAGAAGTGGCTTGAGTCAGGTACGCAATAGGGGTGGTCCGAGAATACTAGCAGGAACAGCGAGCTGAGGGTAGTGGGTTGTTGGGTGTGTTGTAGTCTGTTGGGCTGAATATGCATATTAGGCTGTTGGGGTGGATTGCGTTAGGTAGGTTGTTGGGGATATAATGTAGTAGTGAAGGCAAGTTGTGTTGGCCGTTGGGCTTGGAAATTATTAATGGACTGATGGGCTGACGGGTGGTGTTGGGCTAGGCGATGGAAATAGGTTCCATGAGGTGCCAATGTTTGATTTTGTGATTATTAAATACAGTAGGCAAAAAACCAATGTGTCCCCCATGGTTAACAGTTGTAGTACCCATATTATTTGTAGCACCCGTAACATGTTTAGCACTTAAATCCGGTCGTTTGCGATAATCATGAATAAACTTGCAATGGTCACCAAACTTACACCTTCCTTTATTAAAGTGGCTACACATTTGAGGTAGACTATGGGATGTATTCGAATGAGAATTATGGTTACCTTTAGGGTTCGACGAGTTTAAAACTACAAGAACAGTTGGTGATGAAGAGCTATCGTCAAAGGTGGTGTTGGTAGCCTCGAACTCATTCAATGTAGATTCCTCAAGGAGCAATATATTTCTTGTCATTTCAAAACTTGGAAGCGGTTCATGGTGTCTAATGATTTCAACAATTGTAGTAAATGAGAATCAAGACCATTGAGAGCATAAATAACTAGATTCTTTTCACTTACCGAGGAACCAAGATTTTAAAGTCTATCCACCATAGACTTAATTTTAGTGCAATAATCGTTGATGGACATATTATCAATCTTGATGGAACGGAGTTCGTTATCAGGATTGATCGCCCTAACATCCTTATTGTCATGAAACAAACCTTGTAGATGGTCCCACATTAGCTTTTCCCGGTGTGGAGACGACCTGTTCTTGGAGGGAGTCAGAAAGGGAGCCGAGTATCCACATCTTGATGAGATCATCAAGTTTGTGTTTAGTTTATGATATATAAAATAAAATAAAACATAAAGACATCAAGAGTACACAGCGGAAGACTTAAGATCATAACAAATAAATTAATTAACTGAAAGTATGCGTAACGTACCTCTTGCGAATATCAAATCCCTCGAGCAAAGCAAACCACCCTCGAGCAAAGCAAACCAAAGAAGTACTTAATGGTGTAAGAATAATGTCTTACAACCACGTTCTTGTACACACGAATTAACCAACGAATCAAGCGATTGCTAGATCTAACACAAGCCCTCGTATATGCAAAAACCAAACCGAACTCCCTAACAAATGGGGTTTTCGGCCAAGCTATGCAAAAGAAAGAGAAGAGAGGAGATCTAGGTTAATTCAATGCACAAGTGTGAAAAACCCTAGACCCTACCCCTCCTTATATACTAGTAGGTAAAACTTAGAGGACAAGTTAGGGGAATTAGGGCCTTGGAGAGGCCTATGGCCGGCCACCATCATGAGCCCAAAGCCCATCCCATAACTTTTCCAAGTTTCTATTTCTAGTCCTTCTCTTTTCCATTTTAACGGTCGTTAGTCATTTTTCCGTTAAATACATAACGATCGTTAATCGGACTTAATGTGTAATAATTAATCGTAAACATAAACATTAATTATTAACTTTAATTCTCATTCGCTAATGTGTGCAATCCCGTGGTCACGAGTTCGAATCCGGACATTCACATGTTTGTAAATATATACATTTCCAACAGCTCCCACTTGGATATGTTTACAAAACGTGAAATGACATTGGTTAGCGTCTAGCAACACGCCAATGCCCCCGGTACAACTCGTGTATGGTTTTCTGGAGAAAAACCAAGTTTGATGATTCATCATCATATTCATCCTTTTGTTTCTAATACCATGTTAATAAGAATATGGATCTCACTCATTTCTTAATTAACTATTCTGTTTCTCGCTTTATGATTTATTAAGATTACCAATTCTTCTAAACAGAAGACCTTGGGTATGGCCATACAAACATCTTAACAATCCTACGAGGGGCCCAGTAGTATTAAACTTCAAAATGAATTTGAAGGAAACAAATCCCATTTTGACTACAAGCAGGATTCATAAATTTCGCAACACTTCTGAAAACAACCCTTATAACTACCAGTTACGTGTAGCGTTAGATTGCTTCACAAAAATGCACTACATCCATGACATATCTCTTGTATCTCAAGTCAGAGGATAAATATCCATGATATACTTAATGACAAAGATCCATAAAGTATCATCATGTGAGTGGGATAAGTCCTATATTCAATTCATTGAATATCATCTGAAATTAGTCATGCTACGCATCAATATACTTTCAAGTATATTCTAACTAATACTCAGATTTGTCTTAATTCAATATCATTCCCATGTTATTGATTGACAACGGACTATTTAGAATAACTTAAGTTATTCAAGGATTTAAACATGTAAATATAGGACAACATTATAATAAATGAATAATAAACATAACAAAAATACTTTATTTCATTTCAATAATAATGTTTACAATATCCTTTTATCTAAAATACTTAGTCACAGATGGGCATGAAACTACTAGCTAAACGAAGTCCAAACTTATCAGACAAATGATTAAGTTTTTCACCAGGCAAGGCCTTCGTTAACGGATCTGCTAGGTTATCATCTGTGTGAACTTTGAGCAACTCAATTTCACCTATCTCGACTTGCTCTCGAACATAGTGATATTGTCTAGGATAGTGTCTGGTGCCCTTCATGACTCCAGGTTCATGGGCAAAAGTAATTGCAGCTGAATTGTCACAATACACTTTAATAGGATGTTCAATCGACGGCATGACACCAAGCCCCGAAACAAACTTCCTTATCCAAACAGCTTCCATGGCAGCCTCAGACGCCGCTATGTACTCACTTTCTGTAGCAGACATCGCAAGTGTTGTCTGTTTCTTACTCTTCCAATCCACAACACCTCCATTGATGACAAAAATGTAACCCGTTTGAGACTTCGTATCATCTTTGTCACACTTCCAGGATGCATCGCAGTAACCTGTAACAGACAGTTCTGCTTCTGGATTTCCTCCATACACTATGAACATATCTCTTGTAGCCCTAAGGTACTTGAGAATATGCTTAACAGCAGTCCAGTGAATTTCACCCGGATTCTGTTGATACCGACTGGTCAAGTTTTGAGCAAACGCCACATCAGGCCTTGTGCATCGTACCGCGTACATGATAGATCCTACAGCCGAAGCATAAGGAACTTTCTTCATACGCGCCACCTCTGCAGGTGTTGAAGCACAGCCTTGGCTGCTCAAACCATGATTTACTTGCATTGGCAAAAATCCCTTCTTGGAATTTTGCATATTGAATCTCTTCAATATTTTGTCAATGTAAGCACTTTGGCTTAAACCAATTAGCCGCCTTGATCTATCCCGGTAGATCTTGATTCCGAGTATATATGCTGTTTCCCCTAAGTCTTTCATCGAAAAACATTTACCAAGATAGGCTTTCACCTCATTTAGACTTGGTATATGATTTCCCATGATTAATATGTCATCAACATACAGAATAAGGAAAGTAACACGACTCCCACTAGCTTTGTGATATACACATGGCTCATCAAGATTCTGAGTAAATCCAAAACTTTTGATTTCCCCATCGAATCTTTTATTCCATTGCCTTGATGCTTGCTTCAGTCCATAAATGGACCTCTAAAGCTTGCATACACGGTTAGGAAATAATGGATTCACAAACCCTTCCGGCTGCGCCATATAGATGTCTTCATCTAGACGGCCATTCAGAAAAGCGGTTTTGACATCCATTTGCCAAATCTCATAGTCATAGTGTGCAGCTATAGCTATGAGAATCCTAATAGCTCTTATGTCCGCTACAGGAGAGAATGTCTCCTCGTAGTCAACGCCATAGGTTTGAGTAAAACCTTTAGCCACCAGACGAGCCTTGTAGGTGTGTACATTGCCATCCATGT
Organism: Chrysanthemum seticuspe; assembly: GCA_019973895.1. Taxonomy (NCBI): domain Eukaryota; kingdom Viridiplantae; phylum Streptophyta; class Magnoliopsida; order Asterales; family Asteraceae; genus Chrysanthemum; species Chrysanthemum seticuspe. The sequence goes on from BPTQ01000006.1 coordinate 25,396,988, forward strand.
CAGTTTTCTTTTTGAAGATCTACTTACTCCCAACGACCTTAGCCTTGGGAGGAAGGTCAACTTCAATACAGACATCATTATCTTTCATGGATTGCATTTCCCCATTCATAGCAATCTGCCATTTATCCTTTTCAGGATCAGCCATGGCAACCTTATAGTTGGCAGGTTCATTAAGATCCCCAACCATATTTTCCTCCACCTCTACGTTAAGACATAGACGGTCAGGTGCACGTATCGTCCTTTCAGACCTACGAATGGGAACAACTTCAGGAGGAGCACCTAAGCTTTCAAGTTCTTCTTGAAGTTGGCTAGTGGTTTCAGAAGGTGTTGTATCTTCTTGATCATATTCCAGATCATATACTCTCCCACTGAGTTCTTGAGATATGAGATTCCTTTCAAGGAAATCTCCATACCTAGCCACGATGACTTTGTTCTCAGCTGGGTAGTAAAAGTAGTAACCCATAGTTTCCTTAGGGTATCCTACAAAGATACACTTAACAGATCTGGCTTGGAGCTTATCAGGTGTGTCACGTTTAACAAACGCTTCACATCCCCAGACCTTTAAGTAAGAAAAGTTGGGAGCTTTTCCAGTCCATATTTCATATGGATTTTTAACAACCTTCTTAGTTGGAACCATATTCAAAATGCGAATAGCAGTTTCAAGAGCATAATCCCAAAAAGTAAAAGGTAGAGTCGTAAGTTCAAACATTGATCGTACCATGTCAAGTAAGGTACGATTTCTCCTTTCAGATACACCATTTTGCTGTGGAGTATAAGGAGATGTGAGCTGCTGGATAATTCCACACTCAGCTAAGTAATCTTTGAACTCTTGACTTATATACTCACCACCTCTATCGGATCGAAGAGCTTTAATCTTCTTTCCAAGTTGTAATTCTACTTCACTTTTGAAAACCTTAAATGTTTCAAAGACTTCATGTTTATGTTTAAGTAAATAAACATAACCATAACGACTGAAATCATCCGTAAAGGTTAAGAAGTAGACAGCACCACGTTTTGACACATGTCTAAGTGGACCACACACATCAGTGTGTATCAATCCAAGTAGATCAGAAGCCCTTTCCACTTGTGGTGAAAAAGGTTTCCTTGTCATCTTCCCAGCAATGCAAGACTCGCATTTGTCAAATGATTCATCATTGACCGTTTGTAAAAGCCCATCGTGTTGCAGCTTTTCCATGCGTTTCTTGCCAATATGGGCAAGGCGACAATGCCAAAGATAAGAAGAGTCACAGTTCGACTTGCTCTTCTTATTGCTAATGCTATACAACGAATTATTTTCATTGGATATACAACCATCCATATCAATTTCAAACACACCAAGAATAGGAATTGCATTAAAGTAAAAAACATTATTTAAAGAAACTGAAATTCCATAACTTGTAAAAGTGTGCACAAAACCAATATCTTTTAACAAAGAAACTGAAATGACACCCCTAACAATGGAGGGTGCATAATGACAATTATTTAGTTCTAAAATTAAGCCCGAAGGCAACACTAAATCAAAAGTCCCTATGGCTTCGACAGCTGCACGCTTTCCATTTCCAACGTACAAGTATCTCTCTCCACAGGTCAGCTTCTTCGCCCCTCTAAGTCCCTGCGATGTATTACAGATGTGAGTACCACATCCTGTATCATATATCCAGGAATTTAACTTATGAGGAAAAGAAAATAATTCAAACATAAAAATACCTGATGAGCTAGGCACCATCTTATTTTTATTCTGAAGGCACTCATTCAGATAAACTGGACAGTTCCGCTTCCAGTGACCTGGTGAGTTGCAGTGGTGGCAAGACAAATCCTTCTTAGGATTTTCCTTTTTCTTTCCAGGGTTCTTCTTAGGAGCTGGTGGGATGACAACTTGTTTCCCCTTTCCTTTTCCTTTCCCTTTCTTATCTGCTTGCGGCTTAGGCTTATTCACCCTACCACCCTGTATAGCGAGCACAGCAGGTGTAGGAGCCTTCTTTGGCAATCTCTTCTCGTAGTCTACAAGCATTGCATGTAACTCATTCACTGTCTTCCCCGTGCAATGCATGTTAAAATTGCGGACAAAATCACCAAATCGTTCCTGATTAAGGGAATGATTGATGAGTCCGACACATACATCGTTCGAGTAACCACAGCCGAGCTTCTCCAATTGGTCCAAGTGATGTTTCATCTCAAGGACGTGGTCGGAGACAGATTTGCCAGCCTCCTGCCTGCAGCTGTGAACCTTTTCAATTAGTTCATACAGTTCAGCTGCTGGTGGCTTCTCAAACATACGTTTGAGTTCATCTAGCATGATCATAGGCGGATAGTGCTCAAATTGTTTTTGCAATTGAGCAGACATCCCCGAAAGCATTAGACACGCCACATCATTATGCTTCTCATATTCAACACGATATGCCTCTAATTCAAGAGCAGTTGCCGTGTTGGGAGGAGCTTCAGGCAGAGGTGTAGTCAAAATTTCAACCCTTTTGGCAACACGAAGGATGATCCTAAGTGAACGATGCCAATCATTGAAATTAGGGCCAGTCAGTTTGTCCCTTCCAATCATATCTTTGAAAGCGGCACTCAGTAAGCTCATAGTGTTATCAGATTGAGCCATCTACAGAAAAAGTTCAAAAAACCATCATTAGTATTTTGATAATTTTCCTTTTCAATAAACAATTAAATACCCAAGGTTCATATTCATATAACCAATTAATATTTATTGAAAACTAGGATCCAAATTGTCATAATCTCATCACATCAGTTGATCTGTTAGTGATGAACCTTATACAAAATGGTAGAGCATTTTCTCAATTGCCAATTTCAATTGCAATTCCTAGATTTATGGGATTTACATATAGCCAATATCAATCGCCATGTAAACATGTTTTATCCCATCTTATGCCTTGAGTTTTCAGTTTTCACCGCCTAACTCAATTAAGTTTTCCAACTTAAAAAACTGCAAAATCGTCCATGCCCGTTCTCACGACACGTGGACATTTTACCCTTTGATTAAGATCTAAATCACGTTCTCACGCAAATAGAAAGTAATCTTAGGTGTTTCCGTTTCGTTGGATGGCATATAACTTAAATTTTAAAGGGTAATAATTTTGATGTTAAATCAAATATGTACAAAGATGTCATGCATTCATCTTTGTAGCATAGTTTATATTAAAACATTTATATCTTGTTTTAATGTTTAAGCTTTTCATCATCAAACTTTAATTGAGGTATTGGGTTCACCAATCAAGGAATTAGTGTTAATTATCATCCATTATACCGTACTTTTGCATAAGTGTAAACACTTAGTGTTTCGGATAATTACCACCTAAGTGGCGCATGGAATCAACACGAATTCGCCCTTAAGATGAGCTTGCACATTTAATGACTTACTAAGTAGCTCCACTCGAACTTACAGGGGGCAGAGGACCAGGTACGTGCTAAAGCACAACCTAAGACATCCATTCAGTGTGACTGTGCGCACTTCTTTAAACCCCTTTTATTAGTTCATTCTCATGGGTGAGCCTTTCAGTCATTTGTATCAAAGTCATCAATCAATTAAACGATTATGATTACTATTCTTAAAAATACATGTTTCACCATTGTTTAGATCAGTTTATTTTTCTTGTAAAAATACCCTTGTTACAAAACACAAACAAGCAAGTATTTGAAAAAATAAACAAATAAACAATGAATACATAACAAATAAAAGTCATGCATATCAAATAGCCACATGCAAACGGTTTTGATAAATCTTATTAATAACCAATTTTATATCTGTCAATATGCATATATTTAATTAAGACTTCCACCCGTTTTCATCTATGTACAAGGTGAACCACATGCATCGATTCATCGATTGCGTAAGTCAAAACTAAATATATACCACATAGCACATAATTGATTAAAATTAATAAATATTGAGGTCTTCCCCAATTCAATATCTATCATTATTTAATGTATATCACTTAAAACATGAAAGACATACAATAAACAGATCCATGATAAAACATGCAGGTAATAATCATGGATATAAATTACACTTAACAATTAATGCAATTAAACAGAGTTACGCATATACACATAAAGTTGCATGCATCTTAGGGTTTCTAATCCAATTAAAACAAAAGTTTACAAAACCCTAATTAGGGCACCAAAAAAACGCCCCCCCTCAAAATTAGGGTTTAGGTTTTGCAAACCCTAGATCTAAGCATACAAATAATAACACATTCATGTTTATTTTAATTATGTGTTTCAGTAATTAATTACTTGTTATACAAGGCTCGTGATGCCACTGTTGAGTTTATGATATATAAAATAAAATAAAACATAAAGACATCAAGAGTACACAGCGGAAGACTTAAGATCATAACAAATAAATTAATTAACTGAAAGTATGCGTAACGTACCTCTTGCGAATATCAAATCCCTCGAGCAAAGCAAACCACCCTCGAGCAAAGCAAACCAAAGAAGTACTTAATGGTGTAAGAATAATGTCTTACAACCACGTTCTTGTACACACGAATTAACCAACGAATCAAGCGATTGCTAGATCTAACACAAGCCCTCGTATATGCAAAAACCAAACCGAACTCCCTAACAAATGGGGTTTTCGGCCAAGCTATGCAAAAGAAAGAGAAGAGAGGAGATCTAGGTTAATTCAATGCACAAGTGTGAAAAACCCTAGACCCTACCCCTCCTTATATACTAGTAGGTAAAACTTAGAGGACAAGTTAGGGGAATTAGGGCCTTGGAGAGGCCTATGGCCGGCCACCATCATGAGCCCAAAGCCCATCCCATAACTTTTCCAAGTTTCCATTTCTAGTCCTTCTCTTTTCCATTTTAACGGTCGTTAGTCATTTTTCCGTTAAATACATAACGATCGTTAACCGGACTTAATGTGTAATAATTAATCGTAAACATAAACATTAATTATTAACTTTAATTCTCATTCGCTAATGTGTGCAATCCCGTGGTCACGAGTTCGAATCCGGACATTCACATGTTTGTAAATATATACATTTCCAACAGTTTGCACCACTCCGGATCGGGAGTACTAGATGAACCATCTTTTTTTATATGGGGTTTAAGGCTAAGACTTCCAAGATGTATTTTAAATAAAGAACTCCATGAGTTGTAGTTATGTTTTTCAAGGCTTAATTTAACCGGAACTTTGTTGGTTAAGGTGTATCATAACCGGCTATTGATGCCAAATTTTTTGTAGTGTTTTAGGATGGTACAGCTGAGAAGAGAGAGAAGGGAAGATCGGTCTTAGGGAGAAAAGTTAGGAGAATTATTTACTGGCTTAATACCATATTGATTATGTAATCTTTTCTTGATTATCATTAAGTCAATATACCAATATATATGTTAGAATAGAGAATTCTAGATAATGGGCTAAGCCTCTTTACAAATATAACACAAAGTGGGCTTAACCAGATACAATCGACTAATAATTAATGCCATTGTTGACAAAGATTTGTGACCAAGATGATCACTGTTTAAATTTTAGTCAGAGAAAAATGAGGGATAAGAATTGTGAGATTAGATTGTTGATGTGAGCGGGAAAGAGTGGAGGGAAGTTGTAAGGGACTTGGGGGAGTGAGATGCTCAGAGTTGCTAAAAAGGAAGAGAAAAAATACAAAGCGAGCGAATGACTAAAAAACCAGCCCTTCCACCTTGAGGGATTGTAACGAGTGTTAGCTATAACGGACCTCGAGGGACCAAACGGGTAACCATTTGGCAAAAGAGAGACCACGTTCGCAACAACGTCAAAACGAGGGACCAAATGCGAAAACGAGGTATAGATGAGGGACGATCCGTGTAATTTACCCTTAAAAGTATTTCATTGTGGGCCCATCTTTTGACCCAACTACCATGAAACCCGCTTTGACTTAAACATTCCACTCAAGTGAAGAAAAACACAGACACAAACCAAACTAAAAAAAACATGGGACTCTATGACGTCATATTCTCAGTCAGTGACGGGATCAAAACACTGCTAATACCGGATCTAACAAGCGTGAAGCGTGCAAGCGATGGAGCATGCAATTACACGTCAGCTGTTGTTGCAAATATTCAAAAGCTGCCTGAATATTGGTCGGATGGTGAGACAAGAAATCAGATTGTTCTTTTTACTACAACACTTGCTAAGAATACTGGCAAGTATGCTGTTTATGAAGGGTTTAAACATATTCCTGGTATGATCATATAATCCTTGTATATATGTTGACTTTATATATAAGTGGTTTCAAATAGTGTTTCGGCTGGGATCATCATCTAACTAGGGGGACTTCAAGCAATGTTTTGAACCCCGATTTATAATCGGCCCGGGTCACCGGCTAGACCGGTTCAACCCGGGTTGACCCGGTTTTCTGCTCAATACCAACAGCCAATTTTAGTCCATGGACTATGTTATATACGTTTTATAAAACAGTGTTGTAAATATCGATCTTGGCGGCTAATATATCGGTGATATATCGCTTATCGGCGGTGACCGATACGATATTTCACTTATCGGTTTGGTCAAAATCGGTCAAATTCGGTCAAACTAGGTCAAAAATCGGTCAAACTCGGATTATTATTATTATTTTTTTAAATTGAAAAATAATTATGGACTTGCGGCTTTTATTTTTCAAGGATGTTAAATTTTTGAGGGCGTGCTTGGTTAGGGGTTAAGGTGGTGGTGGGTGTGTGGGGGGGGGGGGGGGGGGGGGGGGGAATGGGTAAGTTATTCAAAATGGCCCACCTCACTCATAATATAGTGCTTGGTTAGGGAGGGGTAAGGGATTGATTACCCTGTAATGGGTAATGAACCATTATAGAATAAGTTGAGGGGTAAGGTATTGATTACCCACCTCACTCATTCCTTTGCATTCTTTTTCCTTTTCCCTTTCCCTTTCCCCACTTTGAACCAAGCGGGCCCTGAGTTTTTTGTGGTTATTGACTTATTTTGTTTTGATATTGCTAATATATATATTTTTTTTAAATAAATTCCTTTATAATTTACGGTCTCAGATATATCATTGATATATCACCGCCAAGACCGATATGGCGCTTGACGGTGGTCGACTGGCGAGCGATATTTACAATCATGTTATAAAGTCATTTATATATTTAGGGTTAATAGACAAAGATGTCACTAAACTTTCCAAATAAGTGCGCCGTACATACGGAATTTTTATATTGTTTACTTGGGTTTAGTGAGCTTTATAGGAAACATACTGTTCTATAGTCTCAGTGTTAATCGAAGTGACTTGAACATATATTTCTGGATAAATTAACTAACATAAATGTCGTGTTTTTTACAAGTTCAGTGATCTTTAGTGTTTACTTATATTTTTATAAGTTTAGTGACCTCAAAATGTCATGTTCTATAAGTTCAATAACGTAAGTGAACAAAATAAAAGTTCGGTACCTTAGGCGTATATTTTTGAAAAGTTTATGTTAACCCTTTATATTTATAAGTATGATGTTAACTCTTTTATCAATAACTGTAACTACGTTGTGAAGATATATTAAGCGATCTTTTCCATATTTAACGATTTAAATCTGATTCTACACAGGATGATTATGATGATTATCTTTTTTGAGACATAGCTGTGATCTGATAGTTTTTGACATTTGTATGGATCTAATGGTTTCAAAACTAGATTTTATTGTATCTTGTGGAACATTGGTCGCATTAAGTATGTAGAACATTGCTAACAACCACCCTATGTGTTGTGGTTAAACATTCTTTAATTAGCAAATTAGCATTATATGAACTACTGTAATATATTTCATAATTATACACATTTATTCGTTTTAAACATGAAATACGATGTTAAACATGGTATGTTTGGTCTTTATTGATTGTTGATTTTTTTAATTATAAGGATTGCTTAACCACTTATGGGTTGTGGTTAGCAAAACTTTAATTTTTATTATCAAACCATTGAAGATATGCAAGGTGGCATCCATCGGCTCCTTTTTTGTTATTTGAGTTGAAATAGTAACATTTTAGATTTCGGAATGTACTAAAACAGAGCTCTTGTTGGCTGCGTATAGTTATATAATTTTTCTGTATCCTTTTTATTTGCTGTTTTATAACAATGAAAAAATCGAATGAGTCTATTCCTCTGAATCTTTCATGCTTTAAGGTTTGTTTTTGTAGCTCGATGGGACTATCTTAGTCTCATGCATGTGTTTATTGGTACTTGACATTCTTTCTTGGATGTAACGAGTTTTAATATAAAACATCTTGTTTATTTTGATGAAATGGACAAGATACTTTTTAGCTTGCATATCCTCAAAGACCATAACTTGATATACAGTTGATCATTACGTGTACAATCGTCATAAAAGATACTAGGCAATGTTGATTTTTGACATACGGGGCATACTTCCATACTTCCTGCCAATATCCTATTTTGCCCTTCATGTTTTGCAAGCGTTTTGACATTTGATATGTATGAAAACGTGAACATGGGTTATGTTGTGGTTAAACTATCTTCTGCGTATATTTCTGCAGTGTTTGTTCTGTTGTGTATCCTATTTTGCCCTTCATGTTTTGCAAGCGTTTTGACATTTGATATTGTAGGTGTAACCGTGGCCTCCAAGTTACTTTCAGACACAATGCATGAAGTGAAACAAGAAATGCGTAAAGATGGTATGAAAGAAATGGCTGAAATGCGAGCAAAGGTGGAAAATTTGGAAAAAGAGTTGAAAAAAACATCATCATCAATGCCTGAAAAATTCAATCAAAATGGAAACGTCAGCTCTCAAAGTGCAAATGAAGCTGGAACTGAGAAAATTAAAGTTGTGATTGACAAGTTCATGAGAACTGAATTTATAGGAAACCACATGTTTGATGACTTGATGGTGCCTAAAATTGGTCGTATGGAGAAGAAAACCGAGTAGTACGGTGTGTGATCATGGTTTGTGTAAGTTGTATGTATATCTATGTTAAGGTGACTACTGAAAATTCGAGTAAGTTGTGGTAAGGAACTGTTTCTTTTTATAAGCTGTGGTTATAAACATTGGTAGCAATTAATTGTCTAACAAATCTATCTTGCGACCTGTTTTGATGATTTCAATTTTTGACTAAGCAAGCTATTATCGATATCTACTTTTATCTTTTACGAGTAAACAAGCCGAGCTACTCGAGCTCGGTTTATTAAAAACTCTATATAAGCACGAATTAACTATTTGTGGATGGGTATAGGTACAAAGATACACATCTCCCAGAAGAAGCACAAGGGAAGTACTTTCCGGCAGTACATGAAAAGGCACAAGAAACCAAAGTAAATAAAAACCTGGGTGCAGTAGGACTTAAAGCTGTGTTAGCCGCCAAGGTTCAACTATCCGAATTAGTCACTAAAGTATCCACACAATAGCTAAATTCTGCATTGCAATAAAATGTGTGTCAAATGAAACTAACCAGCCAATCGATTCTTCATTCAACAGTTTTTTAAACTACATTGAACCTCAAAAAATGGATTATCAAGACATAATCGGATTGAGCTTGTTACATGTTAGTAGTAATGCACCTATCAAGTCAAGGAAGGCAAAATATGACCCAAAATATCAATGTGATTTGGGCATGAGTGGCGAAGTTCCTAGTAGTGATTGGAATGCCAATAGAAACTAGACAGAACAAAGAGTTACGTGTAAGGACGAGAATACTAATTTTGTGACCCAAACCAAAAAGGAACCAGTAAAGTTAGAGAATCTGCAGGAGCCACAAAAGTATCAGTAGCCATATTTTGAACAGAAGCTAGACTTAGATGCCCGTGGTGACAATAATTTGTCTTCATGTAAAAAGAAACTGGATTTAAATGGACTTAGCTTGTGAATGAAAAAGTCGAAGAATAATCTGGTTAGTTTTAACACCCGCCATAGAGCTCGCAAGATCCCACTGATTGGTAACAACAAGGCAACGTGTTCAAGCAAAAAGATGTGACAAAAAATAGATAACAGATGGGTGAATCCATTTTTTGTGCCATATATTTCATGGACTGAAGACATGTATGGTCACACCTACGTCTTATCTTTGAACTTAAGTCGCATTAATATATTTCTAAGTGCCGGAGGAACGTGGTTCAAACTACTCATTTGACCTTAAAACGTAGAAACTTCTCAAGAGCTAGAATTGGAAGTACAGTACATGAATGTGAACAAATACCAATGTTTTTATATTCTACATGTCTGGTAAGGTTCGGATCACATTAGCGAACTACACTAGATAAATTCCACAAAACACTATAAATAAAGATTCGACTTAGGTGCTAATATAGACAACTACAAACGAGTATCATTCTTTAAAGATGCCCCCTTATCCTCAATAGAGCAACTGGAACAGATGAACCCATGTGTGGATCAATTTCTGGAGAAATGAAGCTACGTTTGAAACGAGCTAAGTTCGCAATGCACAAGAAAGCATACTTATGGAAATTTATATCCTTTCCATTTAACAAAAAAAACGTGCACAACATCTCTTTCACTTTAACTATAAGGAAAATGATTTGGATGCCGACTAATTATATGCGTAAAAAGATGTGGCAATAAGTTATTGGTTTGTGAAGAAGCGGGTCTCTCTTATGTCACAAATAAGATATTGACACATACGTTTAGGCATGTGATTAGACACACCATTATTTAGGCATGTCAATCAATGCTCTATATAAGTAAATTTCACTTTAACTATAAATAAATTAAAGGCTTCACAAAGATTCCTTGCAAACTGCTGAATATATCCTTAGATTCCTTGCAAACACACAATAGTGATTGCAAGTATAAAGATCTAAGACAAGATATTTACATAATTCAGCAGTGTAACTTCAAGAAACGGGAAGGTCATGAAACTGGCTTGGTACAGCTTATGCTATAATACAAACACGGGGTTATCGGCATCAAAGAATTAAGAAAATTAAAGCCAACAGGAACATATATCATTTGCATTTAAAATCAAGATAATTAATCGTAATATTATATATGATCAGATAAGACTCCCATAGATGCAACAGAACAAAGGAGATTCTTGCTAGTTTTTTAAAAGCTTGTCTTAGACGCTAATAGGAACATTACAAAGAGTGGACTTGCATTTGCTTGGATGCTCGACTTATTAATTCTAGAATGTTGTGAATTATCAACTTATGACATCCGTCATCCATTAGTTAACAAGCGAATTTATTCCATAATAATATATTATTGTGTTGTATTTATCTACACTAGCAAATAAATTCCCGCATATGCACATATTACGCTATGAAAAATCACATACATGCATACGATTTATGTCTTTCAGCTTCTAATATATGTTAATGAATTAGCCAAAATGGTTGCGTTTGTAGGTCAAGCATGTCTACATTTTTTTATCATAAAATCCAAATAGGGTCCAGAAAATATATAAGCTAAATGGAATGTACATTCATAATCCCATTCACATAGATAGTTAGTACATAAAAGTTGAGATTCTAAAACGTCCATAGACAATACCACAATAGAACAACTTACTAATAGTACTAATTCATTTTTATGACATACACATGAGGTAAGCATTGTGTTATGAATATGATTAAAACTCCTAAGGGTCGGTTGGTTTTTGCTTAAGTCCTAAGCTTCACGTACGCTTATGCTGCGCGTCTTCGAGTCCAAATTGAATTTGAAGAGCCGTCTTCAAATCCAAATTGGAGTTTGCTTGCTTCCCCCTCCTCCACCTATAAAAGGAGATGAGGGGTGGAAGAGATTAGAACCACCCTTCGAATTTGTTTACCACCTTTGAATTTGATTGTATCTTTGAATTTAGTTTGTACCTTTGAATTTGGTTTTGAATATAGAAAAGCTTCCGCAAATTTGGATTGTTACTTCTTCTCTTGTGCTTCATATTGATTATCGATTGTTGACTATAACACATTGCTTCACAACAAGCAAAGATCTACAATTGCAAGAAACCGACAAATTAATAGAAATTTAAAATCAAAACAAATACTACCACATAAATCAATGATATGGGTGAAGATTCATACCAGAGTTCCCCCATTAAGTTCAAGTTTAAGAGCAAGTACAACCTGTCTTTTTATTTCCTTGTTTCTTTTTTCTTTTCATACGGCCCCATAATTCGGATTCTTAGTGGCCGGCTATCTTATACCAACAGAAATGGAATACAAAAGTTTTTGCTTGAAGGTCGTTCTCCATCCATTTAAAGAGATCCTCTAGGCTGAATAAGTACCAAACTTATTGAAGGGGACTTAATTAAAAGGACTGGAATGTGTATCATATTCCATACCTTCCCTTCAAACAACTCCAAATAACAAAAACTTCTCCAAATTCAGTATTCTTGTATGTATCTAGTGTTGAGTTTATGATATATAAAATATAATAAAACATAAAGACATCAAGAGTACACAGCGGAAGATTAAAGATCATAACAAATAAATTAATTAATTGAAAGTATGCGTAACGTAGCTCTTGCGAATGTCAAATCCCTCGAGCAAAGCAAAACAACCCTCGAGCAAAGCAAAACAAAGAAGTACTTATTGGTGTAAGAATAATGTCTTACAACCACGTTCTTGTACACACGAATTAACCAAACGAATCAAGTGATTGCTAGATCTAACACAAGTCCTCGTTTAAGAAAAACGAAACCAAACTCCCTTACTTGGGGTGTTCGGCCGAATATTAGACTAGAGAGAGGAGAGGAGAGATCTATGGTTAATTCAATGCACAAGTGTATGAAACCCTAGACCCTAACCCTCTTTATATACTAGTAGGTAAACTTAGGGAACAAGTTAGGGAATTAGGCCTTGGAGAGGCCCTATGGCCGGCCACTAATGAAAGCCCAAGGCCAAACCCATAACTTTTCCAAGTTTTCCATTTCTAGTCCTTCTCTTTTCCATTTAACGGTCGTTAGTCATTTTTTCCGTTAAATACTTAACGATCGTTAACCGGACTTAATGTGTAATAATTAATCGTAAACATAAACATTAATTATTAACTTTAATTCTCATTCGCTAATGTGTGCAATCCCGTGGTCACGAGTTCGAATCCGGACATTCACATGTTTGTAAATATATACATTTCCAACAGCTCCCACTTGGATATGTTTACAAAACGTGAAATGACATTGGTTAGCGTCTAGCAACACGCCAATGCCCCCGGTACAACTCGTGTATGGTTTTCTAGAGAAAAAACCAAGTTTTGATGATTCATCATCATATTCATCCTTTTGTTTCTAATACCATGTTAATAAGAATATGGATCTCACTAATTTCTTAATTAACTATTCTGTTTCTCGCTTTATGTGATTGATAAAGATTACCAATTCTTCTGAACATATTCCAGAAGACCTTGGGCATGGCCATGCAAACATCTTAACAACCCTACGAGGGGCCCAGCAGTATTATACTTCAAAATAAATTTGAAGGAAACAAATCCCATTTTGACTACAAGCAGGATTCACAGATTTCGCAACACTTCTGAAAACAACCCTTATAACTACCAGTTACGTATAGCGTTAGATTGCTTCACAAAAATGCACTACATCCATGACATATCTCTCGTATCTCAAGTCAGATGATAAATATCCATGATATACTTAATGACAAAAATCCATAAAGTATTATCATGCGGGTGGGATAAGTCCTATATTCAAATCATTGAATATCATCTGAAATTAGTCATGCTACGCATCAATATACTTTCAAGTATATTCTAACTAATACTCAGATTTGTCTTAATTCAATATCATTCCCATGTTATTGATTGACAACGGACTATTTAGAACAACTTAAGTTATTCATGGATTTAAACATGCAAATATAGGACACAATATTATAAATGAAATTAAACGTATACCGTACTTTAATTCATTATAAATAATAATTTGTTTAACATCCTTTATCCAAATACTAAATAGATCAATGCATGATAATTCTCATTTAATGAATTTTGCCACAAGTCATGCAACTCATACTTGTTGACAAGGCATAATTTCAACTAACTTTGATCTACAAGAATTTTGAGAATACTTATTTCAAAAATTTAATAATTGAATTTCTTGTATGTGTTTACACATATCTTTATATTGTCATATCATTCCATAAGGTGCGTGATAACATGAACCACCTTTATATGACAATCATCTTTCAAAACTTTTAAAGTTTTAAAGTATTCTTCATTCTTTAATGTATAATGCAACTATGCTCTTAGTTGAGCATAACTAGTCAACATGGTCATCATCAAGAATACCATGACTAGAATTGAGTGTCATCTCGATTATACCAGCATCATTGTGTACAACAATATGCTCTTTAAACATCCGTAAACTTTGAATATTTATTTGTTTGGTGTCATACAAACCTCAAGTTTGTTGACTATGACAATTACAACAATTTGTTGTATAGAATCTGGGAGCAACTCCAGGCTGTGGAATGCAATTCTAAATCCAAACATAAATATTACAATGTTGTTAAATCATCTTGTAATCAAGCATGATACAACAACCTTATACACAACATGATGTTCATGATGAATCTTCAAGTTAGACTTTAAGATCTCATTTATATACTATCTTGTCAAAGATATGTATTTATCATGTTTTATTAGACTCATTTTATTTACCGCATATGTTTATAAACATATATTCCAAGGTTGTATGTCTTATTTCCAAATCTTACAAACAAAGTTTCATTCCCAACTAAAACTTAATTTAGGTGGAATGTAGTTGCCCATACAACATATAAGATTTAAGAAAATAATACTCCCACTAGCTTTCAGGAATACTTATGAGCTATCTTATTTTAATTTATTAAATCAAACATTGATTTAATATTAAACATAAGAATCATCTCATAGATGCATGCATATATCCATTCATGGATTCTTGCAGTTTGTACATATTCAAAGATTATTTGAATTCATAAAACTACTTTGTATTACTTATCGTCCTCGCAAAAGTAATTATACAACAAAGAGTTTTGATATTCATTGTCAAAATTTCATATCAATGAAACTAAGTATGACAATTATAATCTTTATACTTTTATTTAATGTATCTAGAAAAGAATATTCAATCATAGTTAATTGCTTAAATATGATTAATATTATCATCACTAGACATGCATTAAATATGTGTATAATATTGTCCATATAATTTCTACATAAAGATTTAAACCACTAGGGTTTCCATCCTTTGAAGAAAATTATCTTCATTTAGATAAACCAAGTATCTAAAATTGATTATATTTATGGACAGCATCTCAACATTCATAGTATGATTGATTTACCACAATTCAACATTTGGTAAACTCATCATCATGATTAACAGGCTTACCATGATCCTGTAACTCATAATCCTCAGCATATTAAATATCTGAGATATCCTTACGGATCTATGAATGACAATTCCATCATTTTGAGGTCTATCATTTACATGTTTAGCCTCATCATGATATTTGCTAGTGCATTTTAGAAGATTATGTATTTTGTAATTCAATCTTTCAAGATCTAAACAAAACTCGCACTTGCCTTTAACAATTTAAAGATTACCTTTAAATAGTTTATCAAGTAGAGCAACAATACATTGTTCTCTTTTGGGATATTACAAAAAACATTGACAGTTCCTAACATTAGTTTGTTACAACTCACTCTACAAGTAGTTTAACAAATTCAGAACTTCATTTATAAGATTTAATGTGATTCATCACATTCCATAAACAAATGGTGTCTTATCAATCTTCTAGGTTGGAGTCTTATTGAGTATATTCAATCTATACTCAATCTACTAACCTTGATAACTTTTGAAAGAAACTATAGTTATCTTGAATCAAACATGCCAATAGATTTTGATTCTTCTAACTGAACATACCATAAAACTATGGTATTTCATTAGAATTAATATTGTAAGATAATCTAACAATATTTAAGATAACCATCTACTCTTTGGCTCATCTATTTACCAACAAAGTAAAATTTAATGGTACAATAGAATTACCAAGTCAATTGCATGTATTATAACACAAGTATTTTTGACCAAGAATTAATATTGTAAGATAATCTAACAATATTTAAGATAACCATCTACTCTTTGGCTCATCTATTTACCAACAAAGTAAAATTTAATGGTACAATAGAATTACCAAGTCAATTGCATGTATTATAACACAAGTATTTTTGACCAAGTCAAAACACATATCAGTTATAATCCCACTATACGTTATAAGTCATTGATCACCTCATTGACTTCATGCATATGTCTTAAAACATAGCAAGTTAACGTCTTACTTTATATTGTAAGTCTTGTATTAAAAGACTTCATGTTTGTGACTTTACAAAATCATAAACATTTATAAAAAAAGTAATTATGAACACCACCTCAGGTTTCAATTAATATTTCAAGTTAATATTTACTACATATATTTAAGTCATTCAACGAATACTTAAATTCAAAGTAGTATTAGATTACTTCATTTAATTATGTTATTCCATGAAATGTTCAACGTAAGAAACTGCAAAATCATCCATGTTCGTTCTCACAACACGTGGATATTTTACCTTGGGCTACAATCTAGTTCACGTTCTCACGCAACATAAATTGTAACTACAAGTGTTTCTTAAATATTGAATAACATAAATATTTAAAATAAAGTAGTCTATGTTATCATCTTGACACATGTTCTTAATACGGCAATCATACATATTTAAATGTATAATTCCTATTGGAACGTTACTCTCTTACCTTGCGGTCAAGAGAATCATATTTATATATGTTGTACCTTGCACACAATAAAGACTTCTCCCACTTGTGCATGGAACAACATCATGTAGCAGATAAACAACACGATGCACGTTCGTTTATTTGATTAATATGATTTGTGTCATAGATATAACCAGTAGATGTAGGACTACATTTGATTAGTAAGGAAATGCACATGACAATCCTTGAAAACCATAAGTGCCTACAATTGGAAAGTAATTATCTTTGAAGATAATCTGGGTTACTACACAGGAAATAAGGCTTGTAGCTCCCACTGAATTAGAAATCATTAAAACAACTTCTTATTCAGTAATGCAACACAAATGCTCCCACTGAATTTGACAACATTGTAAGTGTTGCATAACCAGTGAAAACATCTGGCTTGCTTTTTACTTTCCTACACCTTTAAAGAACCATACGTAATCATTAATAAGGTACTAAAAGGTGTATTCTACTCTATGAATGATGGGTTATCCATCAACGTTATTAACTTGAAAAATTGGGTATGCAATTTCTTCCTTAACAGGCCTACCATGCCCATACTGGTATGTAGCACCTTTAAAGGCTAAAGCAAAACAACTAGATAAAATATGCTAGTTTGCCTTTTACCAATTTTCGCGGTAATTTGTCTAGCTTCTAATTTTGTAACTCATATACATGTTTTCCAGTTAACCAACATTCATGTTGTTACAAAGGATTCATTTACCAAATGAGGGTAATGAAATAAGATGTGCAATTCATTGCTATGAGTTACATTAGAATTTAGACAATTCAAATGTTCCTATTATGCCTTTCTCATTCATGAAAAGAAATAGGATTGAGTCTCATGCTTCTCCCATGGAAAAGAGACTTCGTTTGTCTTTTCGGTAAATTATTCTCGATCAAACATTTGTTTGAAAGCAGAATGGAACAATTTTCTAATCAAAGACTAAACCACGTTTACGGTTAAATGTTGCATTTATACATTCCAAAGAATTACAAAATTCAATTTTAGTATTTTCGATAATTAACCTTTTCAAGAAAATTAAATACCCATGGTTCATAAACATATAACCATTTAATTTTCACTGAAAAACTAGGATCCAAATTGTCATAATCTCATCACATCAGTTGATCTGCTAGTAATGAACCTTATACAAAGTGGTAGAGCTTTTGCTCAATTGCCAATTTCAATTGAAATTCCTAGATTTATGGGATTTACATATAGCCAATTTCAATTGCCATGTAAACATGTTTTATCCCATCTTATGCCTTGAGTTGCCAGTTCTCACTACAAAACTCAATTAAGTTGTCCAACTTAAGAAACTGCAAAATCGTCCATGCCCGTTCTCACGACACGTGGACATTTTACCCTTTGATTACGATCTAAGTCACGATCTCACGCAAATAAAAGGTAATCTTAGGTGTTTCCGTTTCGTTGGATGGCATTCAACTTAAATTAAGGGTAATAATTTTGATGTTAAATCAAATATGTACAAAGATGTCATGCATTCATCTTCGTAGCATAGGTTTTATTAAAACATTTATATCTTGTTTTAATGTTTAAGCTTTTCATCATCAAACTTTAATTGAGGTATTGGGTTCACCAATCAAGGAATTTAGTGTTAATTATCATCCATTATACCGTACTTTTGCATAAGTGTAAACACTTAGTGTTTCGGATAATTACCACCGAAGTGGCGCATGAAATTAAAACTAATTCGCCCTTAAGATTTAATGCACACATATAGGAATACTTGGTAGCTCCATTAAGACGCACAAACGAGCGGAGAATCAGGTCAGCGCAAAGCATGCCCCTCATCTTTAGGGCGTCACAATTTAATGCGGTCCCTCCTTATACCCATCACACAATTTGTCATTAATGGGTGAGCCGTTCTAACTATTTTGTGCAAAAAATCAATCAATTAAACGATTACGATTACTAAACTTAAAAATACATGTTTCACCATTGTTTAGGTCAGTTTATTTTTCTTGTAAAAATACCCTTATTACACATAACAAACAAGCAAGTATTTGAAAAAATAAACAAATAAGCAATGAATGCATAACAATAAAATAAGTCATGCAAATAGCCACATGCAAACCTTTTGATAAATCTTATTAATAATCAATTCTAGATCTGTCAATATGCATATATTTAATTAAGACTTCCACCCGTTTTCATCTATGTACAAGGTGAACCACATGCATCGATTCATCGATTGCGTAAGTCAAAACTAAATATATACCACATAGCACATAATTGATTAAATAATAATTATTGAGGTCTTCCCCAATTTTAGATCTATCATAATTTAGTGTATATCACTTAAACATGAAAGACATACAATAAAAGCATATCCATGATAAAACATGCAGATAATTATCATGGACATAAAATTACACTTAACAATTAATTCAATTAAACAGAGTTACGCAAATACACATAAAGTTGCATGCATCTTAGGGTTTCTAATCCAATTAAAACAATAGTTTACAAAACCCTAATTAGGGCACCAAATAAAACGCCCCCCCTCAAAATTTAGGTTTTGCAAACCCTAGATCTAAGCATACAAATAATAACACATTCATGTTTATTTTAATTATGTGTTTCAGTAATTAATTACTTGTTATACAAGGCTCGTGATGCCACTGTTGAGTTTATGATATATAAAATATAATAAAACATAAAGACATCAAGAGTACACAGCGGAAGACTAAAGACCATAACAAATAAATTAATTAACTGAAAGTATGCGTAACGTACCTCTTGCGAATGTCAAATCCCTCGAGCAAAGCAAAACAACCCTCGAGCAAAGCAAAACAAAGAAGTACTTATTGGTGTAAGAATAATGTCTTACAACCACGTTCTTGTACACACGAATTAACCAAACGAATCAAGCGATTGCTAGATCTAACACAAGTCCTCGTTTAAGAAAAACGAAACCAAACTCCCTTACTTGGGGTGTTCGGCCGAATATTAGACTAGAGAGAGGAGAGGAGAGATCTATGGTTAATTCAATGCACAAGTGTATGAAACCCTAGACCCTAACCCTCTTTATATACTAGTAGGTAAACTTAGGGAACTAGTTAGGGAATTAGGCCTTGGAGAGGCCCTATGGCCGGCCACTAATGAAAGCCCAAAGCCAAACCCATAACTTTTCCAAGTTTTCCATTTCTAGTCCTTCTCTTTTCCATTTAACGGTCGTTAGTCATTTTTTCCGTTAAATACTTAACGATCGTTAACCGGACTTAATGTGTAATAATTAATCGTAAACATAAACATTAATTATTAACTTTAATTCTCGTTCGCTAATGTGTGCAATCCCGTGGTCACGAGTTCGAATCCGGACATTCACATGTTTGTAAATATATACATTTCCAACATCTAGTTCCAGGTTTCGGATTCTCGAGTCAACATAATCTTCCACTTTCATTTGATTTAACCACTTTGGATTTCCTCAAGTCCTTTTCAATAATCTAAACAGAGAAAAATGAAAGCTAAGTACCACTGTAATGAAAAAGTATAAAGATATTATAGTTCAAAGAAAGATGAATGGAGGAACGAATTGATGTGCCTTTCAGGGTTCTTCGATAGTGGATTCCCGAATAAAAGGTCAGAAATCCAGCGTATAAGATTCGTTTACTTTACCACGAGTATGGATCTATTCGGGGTACATATTGTAAGATGTTAAGTTCTCTATAGTGCAAAGGAATTAAAACTTTGTTCCAATAGTAGAAAGTCAGTTATGCTCAAGAAAAACCAAAAGAATTTGATATATCTTACAAAGATTCTATGCTTCGCATAGAACACAACTGTCATATCCCCTATCCCATTCATTCAGTCTCCATATGCTATAAAAGGTGATGCGTAGCAGACCGTTAGTGCATAAGAATTGGTCAAATAGGACATATACATAATATAGATAAGAGTTGAGAAATCATCAAGATTCAAGAGTTATCAAAGCATGCAGGTAGAAACTAAAGTATATCATTTTAATGAAATTGGTATATACTTTAGGTAATTGACATGAAACTTATTGCAAAAAATTTGTGTCTTGTTCTTTAATGGGTACTTATTAAAGATGTCGATTACACCAGAAAGACAAATGTTCCTGCAAGGCGGGAATAGTAGAGGCAACTCGGGTCAAAATACCAAAACAATCCTAAACTGTTGGGTACGGGAACTTAAAATATTTTCTTTAAAAAATAAATCCTTATGCCAAAATACCAAAATCAATAATACATAATTGCAGATAGCAAATTCCCAATTGGGCACACAATAATTAAATCCTTATCAAGAATACTTACATGCATGTTACAACTAACTATGACTTACCAAATTCACGATTAGGTACACAAAATACAAGCTTTTTTATAAAAAAAATGTTACAAAAAAATAAATCTTTAGGAAGAAATGCTTACAACCCAATATCCCAAAATGCGATTCAATCATAAAGATAGCTAATCTATAAGAAAACAAAGAAAAGTTATTCCAAAACATGAAAATAAACTTCAGAGAAGTAGTTTTTTGAGCGGTTTCGTGTCTCGGTGGTGGGTTTCCGAATGTGGTGAAGGCTGTTTCGTCGATGATGGCTATGGATAACCGAAACCACTAATAAATGTCATCGATTCGGGGTTAAAAGATTCGCTGGTGTAGCAGAAGCCATTGTATAAATTTGTTGGAAATCAGACAAATCAGAGTTGTCTGCTAGAGCAAATGTCAATTTTTCTGTAAAAAGACAGAAAAACCCTTTTTAAAAAATACGCTTGCCCAACGACTTTTGTTTGCCCAAAAAATAATACCTTATACATACAGGACACTTGTCACAATGTAGATGAGTTGCCCAATGACAGCGGTTGCCCTCGGTCCATTTTCAAATTAAAAAAAAAAAAGGTCCGGAAAGTGATTAGCCTCAGGGCGCCAGGGGCATTTGCCTCATTTTCCCTAAATCTATATCTTTTAATTTCACATACGTTTCAAAATAGCTTTTCGAATAGATAAATCCATATGGTTCAAATAGTGGTAGTCTTTGCATAGATTGCCCTTCTTAAAAATTTTCAAAATCCATGGATCGTTTCAAGTTTTAAAATACAATGAATTTTAAAAATCTTGAGTAACGTAGCTCTTGATTCCAAATGTGAAAAACTAGAAGGGGGTTGAATTGTTTTACCTTTTTTTTTTTTTTTTTTCTCTTTATGTTTATGTGAAATCAACCAAATTAACAATAAGTATAATACAAGAAATGATAGAAGCAATCAAACCACAACACGAGGGTTTATAGTGGTTCGGTCTATAAGGACTCTTTTTCCTTGCCCTACTCCACTCTTCGAGTCTCCAACTCGAGAGTATTCTTCACTAACCAACAAGCTCCTTTATCCGGCGGAGAAAACTTTTACACGTCGCTTACACAATATTTCCGACACAAAGCTAGATGTCGAGTTCTTTTACAAGGGCACAACCACTCCCGTCACACTACGTATTTTGAGGACTAAAATACTAACCGATCACTACAGAAAGTTTATGATGGTTTGGTACTAACAATGGTGTATGAACAATTGCAATACACATTTGTGATGAACAAACAAGACTTGCAACACTTTGTTGAAGCTTATAAGTCTTCAATGAAGCTTTGATCTTCTTGCTAATTGAGAAGCTCACAAAGATGAATATGAATGAAGCTTATAAGTCTTCAATGAAGCTTTGATCTTCTAGCGGTATGGAGGTTTTACCCTCCTAGGCAAGGTCTCAAGTTCGAGTCTTGTCTAGGGCGATAGGGGTTTCCTCCCGCGTGTGTAAAGGGAAGGGTGCCATTGCCTTCTGGGCTGGACCCAACCTGGTTGTGTGGGCTCGCTACGCCTTCTGGGCTAGGAGTCGTGTAGCCACAATTGCCGTTAAAAAAAAATGAGTTAGATACGGGGAATAATGAGTAGCAGAGTATATACAATGTTTATTTATGTAAACAACTAAGTTTGGCTTTCTATTTATAGGCAAAAAGCTACAGCAAGCCATGGATCAGACGTCTGTGTATTTTCTTTAGGTTTCGTCAGTCCCTCACATGGGATCTTTCAAGATCTTGCAATTCTTGTTCATATCTTTCTAAAATATTCTCTATGATCCTAATAGATTTGATATCTCAGATAATCTTAAAGTATGATGATCCATGTAATGATGTAAAAATGCATTTTCATATTGATTAAAAGGTTTAACAAAGTAAAATTGTAAAATGCAAATAGTAGCTATCTAAGTGATGTTAATTAAGAAGTAACTTATATTAAAATCTATTTGTGTTTTAAGAAAAACTTTGTAGCTATATATAAAAGACTTGACAAATTTTATAGTTTACTAAAATAAAGTTTATTATTGTTGTTCACAAAATATAGCAAAGATCGTAAAATATAAATAACGTTTTTA
Organism: Chrysanthemum seticuspe; assembly: GCA_019973895.1. NCBI lineage: Eukaryota > Viridiplantae > Streptophyta > Magnoliopsida > Asterales > Asteraceae > Chrysanthemum > Chrysanthemum seticuspe. The sequence goes on from BPTQ01000006.1 coordinate 25,420,102, forward strand.
GACGATATTTGTATTAACAAAGAAGTAATTTTTAGTAAACAAATAGATAATCTACAAGGCATAGGAAAAAAGAAGAGCATACGTCGTTATAAGGATTATTTAGCCACCTTATTCAACTAAAGGAAGATTTACAGCTAGACCTATTGGAAATCTAAATAAAAGAATGATGCTTGAGGTCATTTAGAATGAGACTTCTCTTCGATCTTGTGATAGAGTTGAGTGGACAATGGCATCAAGGACATCAGAGAGAGTGGTTTGTTAATCCTTATAACGCTCTCTCCGTAACAATGTAATTTTTGATCCTGGCGTTCCATTTGTAATTTTAATTTTATTACCGCGCTAAGGAAAATATAAGACAACATTATTTGAGTAAAAAGAATACCCCATATATAAGAACCATATATCTTGAACCAAGGACATCCGGAGAAATATCGAGTCCAGCAAAGCCGACATCTACACTCATTACAGTTCAACAGCCTTCCGATACAACGACAATGAAAAACATGCCCGCAAGGGCTGAGTTGGCATATGAGGTCATCCGCTTCATAATGATTGTAGCATATGAAACATAATATGTCAACGTATTCTCCTTGGCGCCGGTGCAACAGATATTCATATCGAATTTTTGGAAGATCAATATCACTATAATCGAGGCATTTGTGTTGAAAGATTAGTATCAACAAGTAACTGATGAACAAGTATGTGATGGTGATCTGAATAATGTTTTTTTTTTATCTTTATTTCTCATTTAAATTTATTTTGAATATACTTACGAAAATGCAAAAATTTATCGAACATGTCAGACATAGAACGTAAAGGATAGATACACAAATAATGTGAGTAATGATCAAGGAATAAGACTTAATATCTAAATCCTTTACCCAAAAAAATATCTAAAAGTACTAGAACTAACAATTGGAGAACTCTATAAATCAGAATCAATAATATCAAAACATCGTTCAACAATAGAATCTGAACTATAGAAATGAAGCTTCACATGTTTGCCAAATTGGCAAGTTTGACAAACATGTGAAGTCTTTTCTTTATTACATGAAATGAAATGAAGAGAAACAAGGGACCGAAGCACATCATCACCGGGATGACAAGACGTTGATGCCACGTGGAAGAGTTGGTGGAGACAAAAGCAATAGGGATAGTTGATGGCTTGTTAATTGGATAGAGATCACCCGAGCTGTCACATCGAAGGAGAATATGGCGAATCAAGAAAACCATCACAGAAAAACAAAAAAACGTCAAGTTCAATAGTACAATTATTATCCCTGGTAAATTGACAAACAGAAATGAGATTTTTAATGATGTTAGGAGTTACAAGTACATTATGAAGGTGAAGTGGACGATGAGAGGAAACAATAATGCTTTGTCCGGTATTGGTAACGGGAATAGAATTATCGTCACCAACGTGTACAGATGGAAATAAACGTTTATTAAAAATAATAATTAAATTACTTGCATTAGAATTTAAATGAGAGGAAGCACCTTTATCCATGTTCCAAGTTGGGTCTTGCAATGTCATAGTGCTAAACGCACTATGGAGAGAAGTGGCTTGAGTCGGGTACGCAACAGGGGGTGGTCCGAGAATACTAGCAGGAACAGCGAACTGAGGGTAGTGGGCTGTTGGGTGTGTTGTAGTCTGTTGGGCTGGATATGCATAGTAGGGTGTTAGGGTGGATTGCGTTGGGTATACAGTAGGCTTTTGGAGATATAATGTAGTAGTGAAGGCAAGTTGGGTTGGCCGTTGGGCTTGGCGATTATTAATGGACTGATGGGCTGACGGCCGGTGTTGGGCTAGGCGATGGAAATAGGTTCCATGAGGTGCCAATGTTTGATTTTGTGATTATTAAATACAATAGGCAAAATACCGGTGTGTCCCCCATGGTTAACAGTGTAGTACCCATATTATTTGTAGCACCCGTAATATGTTTAGCACTTAAACCCGGTCGGTTGCGATAATCATGAATAAACTTGCACCGGTCACCAAACTTACACCTTCCTTTATTAAAGTGGCTACACATTTGAGGTAGACTATAAGATGTATTCAAATAAGACTTATGGTTACCTTTGGGGTTCGACGAGTGTGAAGCCACAAGAACAGTTGATGATGAAGAGTTGTCGTCAAAGGTGGTGTTGGTAGTCGCGTTCTCATTCAATGTAGATTCCTCAAGGATCAATATATTTCTTGTCATTTCAAAACTTGGAAGCGGTTCACGGTGTCTAATGATTTTAACAATTGTAGTAAAATGAGAATCAAGACCATTGAGAGCATAAATAACTAGATTATTTTCACTTACCAAGGAACCAAGATTTTAAAGTGTATCCACCGTAGACTTAATTTTAGTGCAATACTCGTTGATGGACATAGTATCAATCTTGATGGAACAGAGTTCGTTATCAAGATTGATCGCTCTAGCATCCTTATTGTCATGAAACAAACCTTGTAAATGGTCTCACAAATCCTTACCATTTCCCGGTGTGGAGACAACTTGTTCTTGGAGGGAGTCACAAAGGGACCCGAGTATCCACATCTTGATGAGATCATCAAGTTTGCACCACTCCGGATCGGGAGTACTAGATGAACCATCTTTTTTTATATGGGGTTTAAGGCCAAGACTTCCAAGATGTATTTTAAAGAAAGAACTCTGTGAGTTGTAGTTATGTTTTTCAAGGCTTAATTTAACCGGAACTTTGTTGGTTACACTAAAGGGAATGAGTTTATCGGCAGATGTAGATGGAGGAGGTGGAAGAAGATGTGTATCATCACCGGCTATTGATGCCAAATTTTTTGAAGGGTTTTAGGATGGTAAAGCTGAGAAGAGAGGGAAGGGAAGATTGGTCTTAGGGAGAAAATTTAGGAGAATTATTTACTAGCTTAATACCAAATTGATTGTGTAATCATTTTTTGATTATCATTAAGTCAATATACCAATATATATGTTACAATAGGGAATTCTAGATAATGGGCTAAGCCTCTTTACAAATATTAGGGGTGAGTGAAAAAAACGAAAAGACCGAATAAACCGAAAACCGAAACCGAACCAAACCGAAAATAACCGAACCGAACTAATAACCGAACCGAATTTGCTAAAAGCGAACCAAACCGAATTACTAATTCGGTTCTCGGTTTGGGTATGGGTTTGGCAGTTTGAACCGAAAACCGAATTCATATAAATATATATTTTTTTATACATTTATATATATATTTATATATTTTTAAGTATGTTTATATATAAATAAATACTATTAAAAGGTTATCATAATATAATAAAATACTTTTTATACTTGAAATGTATTTTTTTGCTAAATATCTATATAATTATTATTTTCTTTTTTAAAATAGTGAAATTCGGTTATTCGGGTCAACCCGAAAACCGAACCGAATTAGAATTCAACCGAACCGAACCTAAAACCGAATTTGAATTTGGTTCGGTTCGGTTCTCGGATTGACTAAAAAAATATTTTAACCGAATTAACCGAACCGAACTAACCGAACAACCCGATAACCGAACCGATCAACACCCCTAACAAATATAACACAAAGTGGGCTTAACCAAATACAATCGACTATTGGTCGGGTGACGTCATATTCTCAGTCAGTGACTATGGGCTAAGCCTCTTTAAAACCCGCTTGACTTAAGACATTCCACTCAAGTGAAGAAAAACAGAGACACAAACCAAACCAAAAAAAAAAAAAATGGGACTCTATGACGTCATATTCTCAGTCTGTGACGGGATCAACTCACTGCTAACGGGATCAAAGCTGCCTGAACATTGGTCGGATGGTGAGACAAGAAATCAGATTGTTAATTTTACTACAACACTTGCTAATAATACTGGCACTGGCAAGTATCCTGTTTATGAAGGGTTTAAACATGTTCCTGGTATGATCATATAATCCTTGTATATATATGTTGACTTTATATATAAGTGGTTTCAAATAGTGTTTCGGTTGGGATCATCTAACTAGGGGGACTTCAAGCAATGTTTTGAAACCGTTTTATAATCGACCCGGGTTGACTCGGTTTTCTGCTCAATACCAACAGCCAATTTTAGTCCATGGACTATGTTATATACGTTTTATAAAACAGTGTTGTAAATAGTCTTGGCGGCCGTTATATCGGTGATACATCGCTTATCGGCGGTTGACCGATACGAAATTTCACTTATTGGTTTGGTCAAAACTGGTCAAAAGTCGGTCAAACTCGGATTTTTTTTTTTATAAATTGAAAAATAATTATGAACTTGCCGCTTTTATTTTTCAAGGACGTTAAACTTTTGAGTTTTTTTTGTGGTTATTAACTTATTTTGTTATGATATTGCTAATATTTATTTTTTAAAAAGAAATTCCTTTATAATTTATGGTCTCCGATATATCATTGATATATCACCGCCAAGACCGATATGGCGCTTGGCGGTGATCGACCGCCGAGCGATATTTACAACCATGTTATAAAGTCATTTATTTAGGGTCCAATAGACAAAGATGTCACTAAACTTTCCAAATAAGTGCGACGTACGTACGGAACTTTTTTTTTGTTTACTTGGGTTTAGTGAGCTTTATAGGAAGCATACTGTTCTATAATTTCAGTGTTAATCGAAGTGACTTGAACATATATTTTTGGATAAATTAAGTAACATAAATGTCGTGTTTTTTACAAGTTGAGTGATCTTTAGTGTTTACTTGTATTTTTATAAGTTTAGTGACCTTAAAATGTCATGTTTCATAAGTTCAATAACGTAAGTGAACAAAATAAAAGTTCGGTACCTTAGGGGTATTTTTTTGAAAAGTTTATGTTAACTATTTATATTTATATAAGTATGATGTTAACTCTTTTATCAATAACTGTAACTACGTTGTGAAGATATATTAAGCGATCTTTTCCATAAATTACCGATTTAAATCTGATTCTAAACAGGATGATTCTAATGATTATCTTTTTTGAGACATAGCTATGATCTGATGGTCATTGACATATGTATGGATCTAATGGTTTCAAAACTAGGATTTATTGTATCTTGTGGGACATTGGTAGCATTAAGTATGTGGAACATTGCTAACAACAACTCTATGTCTCTATGGGTTGTGGTTAAGCATTCTTTAATTAACAAATTAACTAATATATTTCATAATTATACACATTTATTCGTTTTAAACATTAAATGCGATGTTAAACATGGTATGTTTGGTGTTCATTGATTGTTGATTTTTTTTAATTATAAGGATTGCTTAACCACGACCCATAGGGTGGTTGTTAGCAAAACCATAATTTTTATTATCAAACCATTGAAGGATATGCAAAGTGGCATCCATCGGCTCCTTTTTGTTATTCGAGTTGAAATAAGTGGTGTTTTGAGTTTACTTCTAAAAAAATTTGGTTGTTACTCATTCGATACCATGGAAATAGTAACATTTTAGATTTTGAAATGTACTTAAACAGAGCTCTTGTTGACTGCATATAGTTATATAATATTTCTGGATCCTCTTTATTTGCTGTTTTATAACAATGAAAATATAGAATGAGTTTATTCCTCTGAATCTTTCATGCTTTAAGGTTTGTTTTTGTAGCTCGATGGAACTATCTCAGTCTCATTTGTTTGGTGCTTGACATTCTTTCTTGGAAGTAACGAGTTTTAATATAAAACATCTTGTTTATTTTGATGAAATGGACAGGATACTTTTTAGCTTGCATATCCTCAAAGACCATAACTTGATATACAGTTGATCATTACGTGTACAATCGCCATAAAAGATACTAGGCAATGTTGATTTTTGACATACGGGGCATACTTCCATACTTCCTGCCAATATCCTATTTTGCCCTTCATGTTTTGCAAGCGTTTTGACATTTGATATGTATGAAAACGTGAACATGGATTCTGTTGTGGTTAAACTATCTTCTGCGTATATTTCTGCAGTGTTTGTTCATTGATTGCCCTTGAGGCCTTGAAGCAGTCTCATACTTTTGTGTGTGCTATTGTAGGTGTAACCGAACAAGAAATGCGTAAAGATGGTATGAAAGATCTGCTTATCATTATATAACCTATTATATAGACCAAACTTTATTACACCATATTAAATATGAATTGCTTATTTGTAGGTGGTGCCTGAGGATGATGGATGATGGATGGTGCTTTGTTTTTTATTTTCTGTTATTGTCGCCTGATGGCTCAAGACTATCTCTACTTGTTCCTTCTACTTTTATTTCCTCGTATTTATGTTGAATTTGTAAGACTTTTATCTTGGATGTTATTATAACTTGGTTCAAAACTTCTCTTATGGAAATGAAATCCTTTTTTGCTTATTAAATTATATTATTATGTTTACTTGCTTCAAATTTAGTATAGTTCATTGTTTTGTGTTTTTGTTTTTGAATTGTGTTAAATATGTTGCATATATATGAACTGTTTTATTATGTCACTTAATAAGACACTAATGTTATTAACTACACTAATGTTATTAACTCAACATGAGACGAAATGTCATTTATAACACCAAATTTGGTCCTAATAAGGCAACTATGTATTAGGACCTTTTTCTTGGTACTAAAATAAGAGTTCATCCATTCTGTTTTCGTCTTATGAAAATGTGTGTTAGGACATGTGAAAGTGTCCCAAAACATAACAAATGGGTAAGCATATATTAGAACACCGGATAGCATCCTATAATGTAGTTTATTAGGACGCTACTTTGGTCGCATAAACATTTTTATGGGACCAAAGAATTAGTTTTAAAAGGTTCGAGTTTATTAGGACGCCAATAAATGTCCTAAATATCTATTACAACCCCTTCCTATGGGACACTTTTATTTTGGTCCTATTACGTTAAAGGTCCTATAAACTATATTTATAGGACACTAACATGCGTCCTATAAACCCCCTTTTCTTGTAGTGATAACAGGGTAGCATACCGAAACAAGAGAACAAGGCCAAGCAACGGGTGCGCCAATAGCATCTTGAACAGTGATAAATAATCCATACTTCCTCACTAAATATTCGTCTTTTTTTATAGCGACTTGAACATTCACCTCGCACCAATTTGGTCCAATCTCTTCACTCCCAACTACAAATGGCTGAAATGCGAGCAAAGGTGGAAAATTTGGAAAAAGAGTTGAAAAAAACATCATCATCAATGCCTGAAAATTTCAATCAAAATGAAAACATCAGCTCTCAAAGTGCAAATGAAGCTGGAACTGAGAAAACTAAAGTTGTGATTGACAAGTTCATGAGAACTGAATTTATAGGAAACCACATGTTTGATGCCTTGATGGTGCCTAAAATTGGTCGTATGGAGAAGAAAACCGAGTAGTACGGTGTGTGATCATGGTTTTTGTAAGTTGTATGTATATCTATGTTAAGGTGACTACTGAAAATTCGAGTAAGTTGTGGTAAGGAACTGTTTCTTTTTATAAGCTGTGGTTATAAACATTGGTAGCAATTAATTGTCTAACAAATCTATCTTGCGACCTGTTTTGATGATTTCAATTTTTGACTAAGCAAGCTAGTATTGATATCCACTTTTATCTTTTACGAGTAAACAAGCCGAGCTTGTTTTAGAAACAAGCTTGATCCCGAGATTGAGATATAATTATACTATATTTATATATATATATATATATATATATATATATATATATATATATATATATATATATATATATATATATATATACTATAGGATAAAAACAAGCTCAAACTCGATCCTTTTTAAGGTCCGCTTCTGTCTGGCTCGGCTCGTTTGCACAACTAAATATTTTGGAGCTAAGTTTTTGTAGCTTTTATGGGCCAAATATATGTTTTAAATTGTGTTAAAGCCCAATAGGAAAGAAATTGGGCTTATATGGCAAGCTTAGTAACTCTTTTTGAGTTTTCTGCACTAGATCTGTAAATTATTGTACATAATGATGTTAACAAATTTAATTGTGTTCTCCTTGCTGGGCGACCAAATTAAATACAGCAACATATTCAAGCTGTCTCAAAATCATGAATTCTAGCTAGTTAACTACTGTAACAGTACTGTTAGTAATTGGACTAATTACAAACTTCCATTGTTTTCTTTATCGACAGCTAGCCAACTTATAGCATTAGCAAACACAAAAATCGGCACGACATAGGTTAAAAGGATACCAAATATATAAGCCTCATATAAGTTGAACCAAGGACACCCGGAGAAAAAACGAGCAAAGCAGGAATAACATCTACACTGATTAGTGTTTAACTTTCTTCCGAGACAATGACAATGAAAAACATGTCCACAGGTGCTGAGCGCGCACAAAAGGTCATCACTTTCAAAGAACTGTCGACATATACGGCACATATATTCCAAGTAATTAATCCCCTTGGCGCCGTTGCAACAATTTATCATATCGAATTGTTGGAAGATCAATATCGCTAATATCGTGACTTTTGTATCTAAGGATCACGATAGTCAACATGTTGATGATGGAGAATAGGACGAAGATCTCCGGTAACATTTTGGCTTGTGTTTGAAATAAAATTTCGTGAATGAGTCAAGGGTTTATAGAAAACAATATTTGAAATTCTACTAGGCCCATTTCTTTTGCTTCTCCTAGCCTAAAAGGCTGAAATATAGTTCAAAATTATAAGTTTAGCGCGCCATAGCTATATATAAAGTTAGCGTGTGTATGTTTTGGATAGGATAGAGATAATAAGTTAATAACTTTAAAAAAAAACATCATACTTGTCCAAAAATATACTTCTGGGTGTCGAACAAAATCTTTTTCTTAGAGCACAAGGTATGGTAGCCATTTAACATGCCATTCGTCGTGTCATTCGTGAGCCACCATACCGGCCAACATGCCAAAGTTGAGCCAAATGAATTTGAGTTAGTGAAATGGCTCAAGCCAATGGTTTCTTTTGTGCTTTTTCTTATGTTTTATTTGGTGTATTGTGAGCGAGTGGGTATTTTTAGTGGGGTATTTTGTGGGACCCAATAACATGTTAGTAGTGTGTTATGAGGGAGGGGTGTTTTAGTTATTGGTGTGTTATTGGATGAAGATGAGGTGGCGCTGATGTGGCATACCAATAACGTGTTATCGGATAACACCATACCTAGTGCTCTTATATGGGTACTGAACTTTCAATTTCGGACTCTTTGAGGTACTTTGTGACATTTTTGCCCCTCAAATTATTAGAAATCCAGGGGCAAAAATGTCACAAAAGTACCCCAAAAAGTCCGAAATTAAAAGTTTAGCACCTCAAAAAAGCCTAAAATTGAAATTTCAGTGCGCGTATAAGCAAAAAAATTTGTTCGATACCCAGAAGTGTATTTTTGGACAAGTATGATGTTTTTTTTTAAGTTATTTTCCCTTTTGGATATGGGTATGGATACGAGTACGTAACACGGGATGTTAAAAATACCTAAGCGGACCGGTTTGAAATGTAATAAGCTTATTATGGTCGGGTTATAAATACCTTTATTCACGTCAACCTGATTAACTCGAACTCTTAAGTGAAGTTTCGCTTTTGGCTAAAGAAAAATATATATTTTTTTTAAGTTAAGTTTGCTCATTTTGCATTTTTTTCACGTAATTCTTATTTGGGTTGACCAACACCTAATCTTGAAACCTAAACTCACTAATCAAACTTTTCTATTTGAATCAAGCTCGTTCCCTCGTATGTCAATATCTATAACCATATAACCTTATTTTGTTACATTTTCATTACTCGGTGATGTATACTTTAATTTGTTACAAGCTCTTAATTCATGGTAAGAACATATTAAAAGTTGTCTTCTAATAAGATAACAATAAGTTAGGAAGCTTTGCAAATAAGCAAATTGATAATTTACAAATAAAGTTAGGAAGCTTTATAAATAAGCAAATTGATAATTAAAAGGAAGATTTACCAGACCTATTGGAAATCCATATAGGTCTTGTGATGGTCACTTAGAATATCCATAGAGTTGAGCGGACCATGGCATCAAGGACATCAGAGAGACGAGGTGACAAGTTCGAAAGGCTTGGAGAAGATGCCGTTGAGGTTGAGAATTGTTAGGTTGCTAGAATAGGCTTCCATTGTTAGGTTAACAGACAGGTGCTAGATTAGGCTTCCATTGTTTTATGGACTGATCAGTGGTTTGTTAATCCTTATAACGCTCTCTCCGTAACAATGTAATTTTGATCCTGGCTCCTTGCTAGTTTCATTTGTAAATTTAATTCTATTCCCGCGAGGAATAAAATAAAAAACGACACTAGTTGAGTAAAATGAATAGCCAATATATAAGCCTCCTGTATGTTGAACCAAGGACATCGGGAGAACAATCGAGTCCAGCAGATCCAACATCCACGCTCATTCCAGGTCAACCGCCTTCCGATACAACGGCAGTGAAAAACATGCCCGCAACGGCTGAGTTGGCATACGAGGTCATCCGTTTCATAACGTTTGTGGCATATGAAACATGATCTGTCAACATATTCACCTTGGTGCCGGTGAAGCAGATTCTCATATCGAATTGTTGGAAGATCAATATCACTATAATCGCGGCATTTTTGTTGAAGGATATGTATCAACAAGAAGCTGATGAAAAAGTATATGATGGTGATCTGAATAATCATTTTTTCCATGTTGGCTTTGTGTTTGAAAAAAATAAAAAATAAAATATAAAATTAAAAAAAAAAAAAAGAAAAAAAAATCTTGAATGAGTCATTAGGGTTTATCCGTTTATTTTGCATCTCCTAACCTGAAAAATAGCTCATAATTATAAGTTTTTTAGTAGTGGTAAAATATCAAAAGTTAACTTCTTATAAGATAACAATGAGATTTTAAAGATTTGTTAGTGAGCATGAAAGTTTGAGAATATAAACAACTGCTGTTGAACATACAGTTCGGCCCGTAGAATGAGTCTAGCCCAACCCGATGTAGCCAGAACCATCAACGTCGGGTGCTAACCTATGGGCCGGGCCGCTACTACAACGAGTGGCCATGGAATGCAACCAACACTTTGTGCTTGGAGTTCTATAAAACATTCAACTAGATGGATTCAAACACTTTGTGCTTTAAATCCTACACTCAATCTTCAAATAAATCATTTACAAAACAAGAATCAAACATCATTTAGCCAACACACAGGATTTATTAGTCACTGATCATCGTCCTTGTGGATGTAGCATCTGAGAAAACACGCCACTCGTTGCAACGTCTTCCCTTTCTTTATCTACCCTGAACTCGTCCCCACTGATCATACTCACACTATTATCAAATACTTCTAACGAGCCCAACCTGATTCCCGAAATATAACTCATACTACTATCTTCTGGCTCCTGAAGAGCCGAAGATGTCTCTTCAAGCTGCAATGCATACTCCAAATTCAATAAAACGGCACCCATTGATGGCCTATCCACGCCATATTCTGACAAACATTTTTCGGCAATCTCACCATATTTCCTTAAAGACGAAATATTCACCTTACCCATTAAGTTTTGATCCATAACATGTTCCAAATTTCCCTTCTTTTGCCACGATAAAGCCCATTCAGCAATGTTCACTTGATCTCGAGGAAGATTTGGATTTAACGCCGGTCTGGCGCACAACACTTCCATTAGAACAACCCCGAACGATAAACATCAGATTTCTCGGTTAATTGTTGTCTTCTGAAGTATTCGGGATCAAGATATCTGAAACTACCCTTCACTGCGGTGCTAACATGGGTTTGGTCGAGAGAGGGTCCCGCTTTCGACAACCCAAAGTCAGCAACTTTGGCTACAAAATTCTCATCCAATAATATGTTGGTTGTCTTCACATCCCGATGTATCACACCCTGTGATGCACCGGTGTGAAGATAATGTAGACCCCGAGCGGACCCGATACAGATTTCGAGGCGTTGCTTCCACGACAACGACGGGAGATCTGCACCATACAAATGGCCTCTCAGAGGCCCGTTTGCCATATACTCGTAAATAAGAATCATTTCAGATCGTTCATCACAATAACCAATGAGAGAGACTAGATGACGGTGTCTGAGCCTTGACAACATCTCAATCTCTGTTCGAAACTCTGCAAGACCTTGTTCGGATCTCGGGTTTCCTCGTTTTACTGCAACACGGGTCCCATCTTCCATAGTCCCTTTATAAACCCGCCCAAAACCACCAACTCCAAGCAACAAACTTTCGTCAAATTTGTTCGTCGCTTCCAATATTTCTTGAAAACTAAAGCTTTTTCAAATACACGAAGCTAGCGAAATGCAGCTTGCAGTATTCGACATTTTCGTCATAGTGATCGAATTTCCATACAATGGATTCAAATGATCCACCCTTTTCGACCTACGACCCACAACACAAAAACAACAAAAACCCGATAGAATAATCGCCACAACTGCCCCAATAACAACAGCTATCAATACCAAGCTTTTTCGACTTCTTTACTGGAGCAACAACTAAATCATCCACCGCACTAGCCCCATCCAAGCTTCGAGCTCGATTACTAATCTTCAATATTTCAAGACCATTCAAAATCGCATTAACATCTTCTGTATCCGCTTGTGGGCCGATACTGACAGTCAAAGTATTTGACTCATCAGTCGAATTCGTGACAAAATCTTTGTAGACAGGCACATCGAAGTTACCCGTCAAGCTTGATAAATCCAAACCAACATAAGCATTGTCTGAGTTTATATAAAGATTGAACACAAGTGTATTCAAAGACTTACTCACAATATCACAAAAATGTACCCGAACAAAGTACGCAAAATCAGGATCAACTGGAAGAACCCATGTAACATTAAAGTACAAATTCGCTACATTTGCATCACCCATAGTTTGCGCTGTTGCATAAACAAAACTCGGAGCGATTTCATGACTTAAGCCTTGAGGGTACTTAACAGATGAAGGGTTTGTCGACACATTTGCAGTCGAGCTATTAACATGAAGATACTTCTCGTCATTTTCCCATATTCTTCCTAACGTATCGTTTTGTGGAGTAAGTCTCGGGCCACCCATATTCAACCAGTACACAGTCTCAAACGCGAGTTCTGATAACCCGTTAAGCGAGGTGGATTGTGACAACATAATACCCATTATATACCAACTAGCCAAACATAATACCCAAAGTTTTTCCTTTGACTATCTGATAAGGATTTAAAACATACGTTTTTAGGGGGTCATTTAAGCCCTAAATCGACACATTTTATATCCGTTACTACTTAAAATCGTTCTTTTTCACATTTTAGGTTTTTTTGAAGCAAAATGCTAAAATGAAGTATTTTTGGACGAAAATGAGCGAAAACATGAAGAAAATGACAAAGTCAAGACTCAAGCAGATTTTAAAGCCTAACGGCGTCCCATCTAAAGGGCGACGCCATCACTTTAGATGGGATACACCTTTGCTATTCTTGTTAACCCGTTTTCTTTGAAATCAAATAGACACGCCTTTAATCATCATAAGAGCACACCTATTTGACTTTTAACGCCTTCATTAGGTATATATGCAAACACTCTTTTATCAGTTTGTAGTTATATTCTTATATGACTTTTAACGCTCAATGTTACATTTGAATGATATTGGTAATCTATCAGGCATACATTATACATACATAAAATTGTACCAAATAACTAAAAGTTAACTTAGATCCAAAAAAAGAAAAAAGTAGTTAACCATACATAACATCTTTGAAACTAATGGCTCAATTGGAATGACTATGAATATATAGTATTTAGAAGCTAGCGAACCAAAAGATTACAAACAGATATATTGAATGAAAAGTTTGGCTACATACCCAATTAAACACAGTAACCTACTGATAAATTTGTTATATTTCTGTCTACATGGAAACAAAAAGATCAATAATCAATGTTAAAATAAAACTATGATGCTGATGGCTACTTCATATATCGATTGGGTGACACAACCGTTTCAATGTATCTAACATCTTCGGCGACTCTCTTATTTTTTGGGATAAATCTAACTTCCACATACTCAAAGTCGTCATAGATGCTGCCTTCTTCTTTGCCTTTGCCTTTGTCTTTGATGTGCTTCTTCTTTTTGAGAGCTACTTCATAAATTTTGTAAGAAGAGCGGTTCCTCATGAGCCAGTTTCCGTTCTTCATTAAGTGGAATGGAATCAGATAGCTAATACTAATATGATTATAATCATGCGTCCTTAGTTGATAAGTTAACACTTCTATCATATTCTCATTGTCATTCAATAACCACAACTTAATAAAGTTCCTTTTAAAGCCACTTACCTTAATGTCATACTTGACACAAACATGAATGCAATCACTTTTAACCATAATAGTCGCTGAATAATCATATATTTTTGAGGGAGTTTCTATCTTTGATAACCGTTCAGTTTTTGTGTCAAACCTTACAATTGAACTTAACCGTCCGTTCAAGTGTTGTAAAAAGTAGAGATTTTCATTCAAATAAGTACCTCCGCTCCAACGTCCATGATAAAGTATACTTGTATGTTGAGAGACGTCTACTTTTCTCCATGAGTCTGATTTTAACGAGTATATGTAAACATTATCGTCATAATAATTTACAAATAGAAGCTTGTAGTCATCTTCACAGCAGCTGTAATACAATCCGAAATCTGAATAGTTCGAATACCAGATATTGTTGCATTCCTTGTGAGCATTAGATTTGGACAACTTCTTATACTCATTGGTCAAAGGATTCCATAAGATTAGATCAGAGTATCCAACATCATGCTTATTCTTTATTATGCCTAGACATACCAATCCATGAAAAGACGCTAGTATAGAAATATTACAAGGAGTGATGCCTTCGAATGGTGGTAAAGGGCGGCGTGTGGGAGTTAAACCCTTATCACTCTGTGGCGCTGATCACAGTCGATGGTGGTAAACTCGAACGATGTTTCAGTTTTAGACAAGACCAGAAGTTTAGGGTTGTTTAGATGGTCGTGCCATTCTTTCGAAACATACTTGAAACGACCAACAGTTTTGGCTGGAACTCTTGGTTGTATGCAGTGGCGGACCCAGGATTTTCGAAGGCGGGGGGCAAAAAAATTTTTTTTGATAAAATTTGTGATGAACTTTAATAAAAAAGTCATAAAAAAAATTTTTTACACTAAAAACTGATATTTTTTTTAGATTAAGATAGAGATCTAAGGTTTTTACATTGTTTGATGTTAAGGTGGGGGGCAATTTAATTTTATAATGGGGTGCACTTTAATAAAATGGTCCTACAAAAAATTTTTTTACACTAAAAATTGACATTTTTTGGCGAACCATGGAGGGCACCGCCCCCCCCCCCATCCCCTATGTAGTTCCGCCCCTGGTTGTATGTGGTTCAACATGACGTCATGTGGAACATGTAACTCCATTGTCGCCTCTTTAGGTTTCGATAACAAAGGTTTAGAAAAGAATATTAATGTGAGACGTAGGTAGGTTTTTGCGTATATTTATAGAATAGAAACTGAAGATATACATGCTTTAAATATAATATTATCTATAGAATATATTTCGTTTAAAATATAGTTTAAATAGGTTGAAGATATCTTGAGCCCTTGACTAACAACCAAAAGACATTAACGTCCTTCTGGCCCGAGCAATGCTTTGTTTGATTTATTCGATTTAGTTTGCTTAAACTTTTTTCGTGAGTAAAACGAGAAGAATCCAACTGAATTCAAATTAGATTAAGATGAACATAATAAATATTTATTTATTTATTTAATTATATAAAAATTTTAGCAATAAAAAAAATTTCAAACTTATAAAACGTTATATTTATACTATGAAAATGTTTTGATTTTTTTTATATAAATATATAAAATATATATATATATATATATATGGGAATATATTAGCTACAATTAATTGTAGCTAATTGGCTACAATTTTACACTAAAAATGTGGGTCCCTGATTATTTTTGTGGGTCCTGATTCTTTTCTGTGGGTCCCAGAATCATTGCTAGTGTATTTTTAATGAAGAATTGTAGTCAATTGGCTACAAAAATTGTAGCCAAGCTATCCCCTATATATATATATATATATATATATATATATATATATATATATATATATATATATATATATATATATATATATGTAAATTTGGTTTTCTGTTTTCATTTTGCCAAAACCGTATCAAAACTGAAAATCAAATATTTAATTCGGTTCGGTTCGGTTTTTGCAAATTCGATTCGTTACAAGTTCGGTTTAGTTTTTTTCGATTTGGTTAGGTTTCGATTTTCATTTTTTGTTGGCGAACCCGAATTCTGCACGCCCCTATTTCTCGCCCTAGCATCCCTAAATGGTATTACTCACAATATCCGAAAACCAAACCAAATTGAAAACATCAAAATTAACGATTTGTTACCGATTTGATGTCAAGGTGCCGTTAAAGTGTTGCCTAAAATTTCACAAAAATAAAAAGTAAAATTTAAACATTGTGAAATCTAATAAAATTGGCTAAAAGCTAGCAAAACAATAATTGTAATAACATTGAATTGCAACAATCGTCCTTGTGGTTTGGCCAAATCACAGGTTTCGTCTCTAACATTTGAAAAGTGTAGGCACCGTCTGTGTATGAAACTTTGGATTGCAGTTTTCGTCCCTGAGTTACAAGTTTTAACAAGGACATTTTAGTCATTTTATTTTGGTCAAGGACGAAAATTGCAACCCAAAGTTCCCTATAAAGATGATGCATGCATTTACAAAAGGTTAGGGATGAATCCGCTATTTAGACAAACCACAAAGACGATTTTTGCAATTTACTCTAGTAATTATACTATTTCGATAAACTAATCTCTTTTGAACAATTTTTCAAAAGACAATTCTAAATACGATACTTTTGCCATTTTAAAGCAGCTATACAAACTACAAAAAAGTAATCTACAAAAGCCAAAAAGGTTGGTGGGTTTCATCGGCTTGGTTATCGGGTTTCTGGGTTGCACTATTTATGTTCATCTGTTTGGAAATTAGTAAAAGCAAAACTAAAACTAGATCTGATCAATTTTAAAATATATAAAACCTAGTCAAAAATCATAACTAGAATTGGGTTGGTTTTAGTAAAAACCAAGAAAACTAAATTCAAGTAGAATTTATAACATAATCTACTAAACAGTTAATAAACACTTCAACTTAGGGTTCAAACTCGGCGGATTAGTAGGCCAAAAGGTCGAAAACCATAATTACCAAAAAAAAACACTTCAACTTATGCTAAAAAAATTAGAAGTTAACTCAGGCATTTGAAGATACTATCCATGGCAAAATGAGTGGGTCGGAACGGGTCGAGTCACGTATCTAGATTGGTTTGGGTCCAAACGGGTATGGCTCTAAATGAGTCATTTAAAAGTACTGGTCTTGGATCTGATTGGCTAGCTAGACCCATCTAAACCCATTGGTTAACTGTTAGACAATTAGAGATTATATCAAATACTCATCTACATCCATCTAAGATATAGAAGAGGCAATTAAATTACCAAAACTTGATTCTATGATTGTTTATATATTCAAGAATTTTAGCATCGTTAATTATAAAAAATTTATAATTTAAAATTTTCAGGTTTTGTAGTTCGGTTCGATTAAAATTTTGTCAAATCATTTATTAAAATTAGTGGTGGCAAACTAGGTAAGTCGGGTCGGGTTAGGTCACGGGTTTAGATTCTAAATGAGCTGGGTCCGGGTGTATAAGTTTTGATCGGATTGACAATATTTTTTTTTTAAATTTTTCTGTGAAAGTTGAAAAAATTAGAAAGAAAAATAACCTACTTAGTTGTTAGTATATACTAGTAACCAAACAAACGCACATGAGTAAAAAAAACACACACAACCCATACATATATGGGTATGTTTGGCAAAATGGGTTGGGGTCGGGGGCTGGAGCTAGGGCTAACGAGCGTTACAAAATCCGGTTAGTGAGTCCTCACGTGCGTTCCACATGATGGTATTTTCATCATTTCACTTTTCCCGTCATAAAATCCACCAGACACCCTACTTGCACACCCACCTTTATGTCGAGGGACATTTTTTGCAACTAAAGTTTTGCACTTATATAAAAAATAACATCTTATTGTATACATTATCGATCAAAATTTCCACACACTTCTGATCAAAATTCACACACACACTCACACACAAGTCTTCCCTAACTTTAAGAATTGTTATATGCGAATGTGGTAATGTTTCAAAAATTAAGACATCCTGGACCGACCGAAATCCGTGAAGAATGTTCCTTTTGCTGCCCAAATGAGGTAAGACTTGTTATACTAAATTAGAGGGAGTTATTTGCATTAAATGTGACTGATTGTGTCGTTGTCTGCATGATTTAGGGTTCCGACTGTGGTACATTCAGGTGGCTCGATCCTCCGATGTGCCAACAAGCTCTTGATGTGATTCCTAGCCTTCTTAGGGCTACGGATGCACTCGAAGAGGACCTGGAGAAGTATGTTAAGATGTTCAGGGAGCAAGAGGCATTGATGATGAAGCTGAGAATGTACTTGGTCATTGTTTGTTTTATGATCTTTGTTGTTTATAAGTGGTTCTAGGATCATTGGGGAGGTGGGTCATGTTGGTTTGTGAATGTGGTAGTTTAGTTTGTTTGTATTTTGGTATGTTTATGTAGGATGTAGTTAATCCCTTTTTTTGGAACGATCTTTGGATGAATGTGAATGATCTTAATGGTTTTTACGTACTTTTTCATTTAGTTTTTGTTTCATAGGGCATTTGATAATATCTACATAAAAAGGGTTATTTTGACCTCATTTGACTAAAATAGTAAAAAAATAAATAAATAAATAAATTGGGTTAATTGGACTCCGCTATTGTTGGTATAAAATGGGTTATGTTTACCTTAGTTGACTAAGATAGTGATACGAGGGTTCGGGGTAGAAAAGACTTCCTTTTCTACGAGCAAGTTTTACAACCCTCTAGGCAGTGTACCTAATCGTTGTAGTAAAGTATGGGGTAAGCCCAGGGGGTTGATCGTTCTCTAAGGGAATAGAGATGCCGGTTAGAGATGTATGACGAGAAGGTAAGGTTGAGGGAGATTCTTTTTAGTCTTTTTATGGTTTTTTGAAAGCAAGTAAATATCTCAGGATATAGGAGTAAGGGGTGGTACTTCTATCAATTTTAACTACTTTTACTAAAACTAATTAACTATTTAAACTAAGGATAGATTATGTTTATGTAGGTGTGCTCTTATGATGATTAAAGATGTGTTTACTTAGATGTTCTTACTCCCTAGTGAAACCACTATGCAGAGTTAATACTGCTAGTACTAATGTTAGTACTCTTAGGCATTGTTAATGCTGCTAGTATTGATGTTAGTATTGTTGGGCAGAGTTAATAGTGCTAGTATTAATGTTAGTACTGTTAGGTAGAATTACTACTGCTAGTACTGCTGGAAGTAACTTGTAATAGGCTTTGACCTATTCAAGTGGCAGTTATAACTGCTTAATGACCACGTTTAATTAGTCATGTAACCACTATTAGCTTTAATAGGGATAATTATGAGGCTATTAATGGGCCGATTAATCCTCATAATTTCATTTGACTAAGCTATGACTATTTTTCTATAAATAGGAAATCAGATCATGCATGAGAGATATATAGAAAACATAAAAACTTGGATGCGCAAGGTTATTGATTTGTGCCTAAATCACTAACACACATTTGGTCTTATCCCAAGTAGATATTCGTGATACCCAGATATTAAGGTTGAATAGTTTACTTTAAAAAGTGATAACACGATTCCATGTGATATCCGGTAACCATTCTTGGTAATTAGTTAGGCTATTGATTACGTTCACCCTGCTCTGGGCTCATTATCACCAACAACTCATTATCACCAACAAGCAGACCATGGCACCAAGGACATCGGAGAGACAGGGTGACAAGTTAGAAGGGCTTGCAACAGAGAAGATGCCGTTGAGGTTGAGAATTGTTAAGTTAGATTAGGCTTCCATTGTTTTATGGATTGAGTGGTTTGTCAATCCTTATAACGGTCTCTCCTTAACAATGTAATTTTGATCCTGGCTCCTTGCTAGTTTCATTTGTAAATTTAATGTTATTGCCGCGTGGAATACAATAAAAATCGACACTAGTTGAGTAAAATGAATAGCCAATATATAAGCCTCCTGTATGTTGAACCAAGGACATTGGGAGAACAATCGAGTCCAGCAGATCCAACATCTACACTCATTCCAGCTCAACCGCCTTCCCATACAGCGGCAGTGAAAAACATGCCCGCAACGGCTGAGTTGGCATACGAGGTTATCCGTTTCATAATATTTGAGGCATATGAAACATGATCTCGATCCTGCAACATATTCTCCTTGGAGCCGGTGCAGCAGATTTTCATATCGAATTGTTGGAAGATCAATATCACTATAATCGCGGCATTTTTGTTGAAGGATATGTATCAACAAGAAGCTGATGAAAAAGCAAATGATGGTGATCTGAATAATCATTTTTTCCATGTTGGCTTTGTAATAGTGAGCAACTGAGCATGAAAGTTTATGAGAATATAGACAATTTATAAACGACTACTGTTGAACATTCAGTCCAGCCCGTAAAATGAGTCTGACCCAACCCAATGTAGCCAGAACCATCGGCGACGGGTGCTAACCATCCGTACTTATGGGCCAGCCGCTACTACAATGAGTGGCCATGGAATTCAGCAAACAGTTTGTGCTTGGAGTTCTATAAAACATTCAACTAAATGGATTCAAACACTTTGTGCTTTAAATCCTACACTCAATCTTCAAATAAATCCTTTACAAAACAAGAATCAAACATCATTTAGCCAACACACATTATGTCGGAATTTTATTAGTCACTGATCATCGTCCTCGTGGATGTAGCATCTGAGAAAACACGCCACTCGTTGCAATGTCTTCCCTTTCTTTATCTACCCTGAACTCGTCCCCAGTACTGATCATACTCACACTATTATCAAATACTTCTAACGAGCCCAACCTGATTCCCGAAATATAATTCATGCTACTATCTTCTGGCTCCTCAAGAGCCGAAGATGTCTCTTCAAGCTGCAACGCATACTCCAAATTCCATAAAACGTCACCCATTGATGGCCTATCGACACCATATTCTGCCAAACATTTTTCGGCAATCTCACCATATTTCCTCAAAGAAGAAATATTCACCTTCCCCATTAGGTTTTGATCCATAGCATGTTCCAACTTTCCCTTCTTTTGCCAAGATAAAGCCCATTCAGCAATGTTCACTTGATCTCGAGGAAGATTTGGATTTAACGCCGGTCTGGCGCACAACACTTCCATAAGAACAACCCCGAACGAATAAACATCAGATTTCTCGGTTAATTGTTGTCTTCTGAAGTATTCGGGATCAAGATATCCGAAACTACCCTTCACTGCGGTGCTAACGTGGGTTTGGTCGAGAGAGGGTCCAGCTTTCGACAACCCAAAGTCAGCAACTTTGGCTACAAAATTCTCATCCAATAATATGTTGGTTGTCTTCACATCCCGATGTATCACACCCTGTGATGCACCGGTGTGAAGATAATGTAGACCCCGAGCGGACCCGATACAGATTTCGAGGCGTTGCTTCCACGACAACGACGGGAGATCTGCACCATACAAATGGCCTCTCAGAGGCCCGTTTGCCATATACTCGTAAATAAGAATCATTTCAGATCGTTCATCACAATAACCAATGAGAGAGACTAGATGACGGTGTCTGAGCCTTGACAACATCTCAATCTCTGTTCGAAACTCTGCAAGACCTTGTTCGGATCTCGGGTTTCCTCGTTTTACTGCAACACGGGTCCCATCTTCCATAGTCCCTTTATAAACCCGCCCAAAACCACCAACTCCAAGCAACAAACTTTCGTCAAATTTGTTCGTCGCTTCCAATATTTCTTGAAAACTAAAGCTTTTTCAAATACACGAAGCTAGCGAAATGCAGCTTGCAGTATTCGACATTTTCGTCATAGTGATCGAATTTCCATACAATGGATTCAAATGATCCACCCTTTTCGACCTACGACCCACAACACAAAAACAACAAAAACCCGATAGAATAATCGCCACAACTGCCCCAATAACAACAGCTATCAATACCAAGCTTTTTCGACTTCTTTACTGGAGCAACAACTAAATCATCCACCGCACTAGCCCCATCCAAGCTTCGAGCTCGATTACTAATCTTCAATATTTCAAGACCATTCAAAATCGCATTAACATCTTCTGTATCCGCTTGTGGGCCGATACTGACAGTCAAAGTATTTGACTCATCAGTCGAATTCGTGACAAAATCTTTGTAGACAGGCACATCGAAGTTACCCGTCAAGCTTGATAAATCCAAACCAACATAAGCATTGTCTGAGTTTATATAAAGATTGAACACAAGTGTATTCAAAGACTTACTCACAATATCACAAAAATGTACCCGAACAAAGTACGCAAAATCAGGATCAACTGGAAGAACCCATGTAACATTAAAGTACAAATTCGCTACATTTGCATCACCCATAGTTTGCGCTGTTGCATAAACAAAACTCGGAGCGATTTCATGACTTAAGCCTTGAGGGTACTTAACAGATGAAGGGTTTGTCGACACATTTGCAGTCGAGCTATTAACATGAAGATACTTCTCGTCATTTTCCCATATTCTTCCTAACGTATCGTTTTGTGGAGTAAGTCTCGGGCCACCCATATTCAACCAGTACACAGTCTCAAACGCGAGTTCTGA
Organism: Chrysanthemum seticuspe; assembly: GCA_019973895.1. Lineage (NCBI taxonomy): Eukaryota > Viridiplantae > Streptophyta > Magnoliopsida > Asterales > Asteraceae > Chrysanthemum > Chrysanthemum seticuspe. The sequence continues at coordinate 25,442,766 of BPTQ01000006.1, forward strand.
TAACCCGTTAAGCGAGGTGGATTGTGACAACATAATACCCATTATATACCAACTAGCCAAACATAATACCCAAAGTTTTTCCTTTGACTATCTGATAAGGATTTAAAACATACGTTTTTAGGGGGTCATTTAAGCCCTAAATCGACACATTTTATATCCGTTACTACTTAAAATCGTTCTTTTTCACATTTTAGGTTTTTTTGAAGCAAAATGCTAAAATGAAGTATTTTTGGACGAAAATGAGCGAAAACATGAAGAAAATGACAAAGTCAAGACTCAAGCAGATTTTAAAGCCTAACGGCGTCCCATCTAAAGGGCGACGCCATCACTTTAGATGGGATACACCTTTGCTATTCTTGTTAACCCGTTTTCTTTGAAATCAAATAGACACGCCTTTAATCATCATAAGAGCACACCTATTTGACTTTTAACGCCTTCATTAGGTATATATGCAAACACTCTTTTATCAGTTTGTAGTTATATTCTTATATGACTTTTAACGCTCAATGTTACATTTGAATGATATTGGTAATCTATCAGGCATACATTATACATACATAAAATTGTACCAAATAACTAAAAGTTAACTTAGATCCAAAAAAAGAAAAAAGTAGTTAACCATACATAACATCTTTGAAACTAATGGCTCAATTGGAATGACTATGAATATATAGTATTTAGAAGCTAGCGAACCAAAAGATTACAAACAGATATATTGAATGAAAAGTTTGGCTACATACCCAATTAAACACAGTAACCTACTGATAAATTTGTTATATTTCTGTCTACATGGAAACAAAAAGATCAATAATCAATGTTAAAATAAAACTATGATGCTGATGGCTACTTCATATATCGATTGGGTGACACAACCGTTTCAATGTATCTAACATCTTCGGCGACTCTCTTATTTTTTGGGATAAATCTAACTTCCACATACTCAAAGTCGTCATAGATGCTGCCTTCTTCTTTGCCTTTGCCTTTGTCTTTGATGTGCTTCTTCTTTTTGAGAGCTACTTCATAAATTTTGTAAGAAGAGCGGTTCCTCATGAGCCAGTTTCCGTTCTTCATTAAGTGGAATGGAATCAGATAGCTAATACTAATATGATTATAATCATGCGTCCTTAGTTGATAAGTTAAGGAAAAAAGCTATAAATGCTCAATGTACTTTATAAAAATGACTCATTCTACATACTATACTTTTTTTATTGTCATTCTTCTTAACCTTCTTCACGATAGTTGTCATAATGCTTAACAAACGCTCTTCTCTTATGCAAAAAGATTTAAATGCCCTTGGATCATCATCACCACTACCCGAATAAGGTGTCATTAACAAGAAAAAGGAAAATCCAGAAGGGTTACACATATGGATACAAAAAAAACCCCAAATCGTGTTTATCAAAAACACAAATCCACTGTAACATTATTAAATTGTTTGCTGTTAAGATGTTAAACCCATTTCCAGCCAAGCAACCATCACTGAGGTTTCAGTATCGCTTTTAATTGTCTCATCACAGGTTTACCTTGGTATCCTCATCACAGGTTCTGGCCAAATAACCCATTTCCAGCCAAGCAACCATCACTGAGACACTGAGTAATTATTGATGCATACCGAACCTTTCGAACACAAACCTCCGTTCATCGGATCTTGTAGGACACGCCTCGCCGGAAAAGTGGGATTTAAGCTGGGTGTTTAGATAAAGGGTTTTGGGGAGAGTGAGTTCAGGGTTACAGATGATGAAAATGATTAGATGGGTTTTGAAGATTAAGTGGTTTGAAGTAATGGGTATCTTTTGTATTTGAATATTTGACAATCCACCTCTTTAATGATCTTGTGTGCTTTGATTGATAAATGCATCTGGAAAACCTGTAATGAACCCATGATCGATGTAAGCAAGGAAAGAAAGAAGGTTCTAGTGAGAGGGAAAGTTGAGTGTGGTGTTTTTTTCCCTCTTTGATTTAACATAGGAGACAAAGAAGAGTATAGAAGTTTCAGGAGAATAGCAAACGGGAAACGGATGATATAACGGGGCTACAGTGTTTTATGGTGGAGGGAGAAGGGGTACTTAAGTCTTTTCGCAAGAGAGAAAAACATATAATTAAGCATAATGATACCCACGTGATACATTATTAAGTAAAATGACAATAAAAAAAGTTGAGAAAGCATAATGAGTTTTTATGGTAAGTACATTAAGTATTTATAGCTTTTTTCCATAAGTTAACACTTCTATCATATTCTCATTGTCATTCAATAACCACAACTTAATAAAGTTCCTTTTAAAGCCACTTACCTTAATGTCATACTTGACACAAACATGAATGCAATCACTTTTAACCATAATAGTCGCTGAATAATCATATATTTTTGAGGGAGTTTCTATCTTTGATAACCGTTCAGTTTTTGTGTCAAACCTTACAATTGAACTTAACCGTCCGTTCAAGTGTTGTAAAAAGTAGAGATTTTCATTCAAATAAGTACCTCCGCTCCAACGTCCATGATAAAGTATACTTGTATGTTGAGCGACGTCTACTTTTCTCCATGAGTCTGATTTTAACGAGTATATGTAAACATTATCGTCATAATAATTTACAAATAGAAGCTTGTAGTCATCTTCACAACAGCTGTAATACAATCCGAAATCTGAATAGTTCGAATACCAGATATTGTTGCATTCCTTGTGAGCATTAGATTTGGACAACCTCTTATACTCATTGGTCAAAGGATTCCATAAGATTAGATCAGAGTATTCAACATCATGCTTATTCTTTATTATGCCTAGACATACCAATCCATGAAAAGACGCTAGTATAGAAATATTACAAGGAGTGATGCCTTCGAATGGTGGTAAAGGGCGGCATGTGGGAGTTAAACCCTTATCACTCTGTGGCGCTTCACAGTCGATGGTGGTAAACTCGAACGATGTTTCAGTTTTAGACAAGACCAGAAGTTTAGGGTTGTTTTGATGGTCGTCGATGTGCATGTTTGTGAACATATTATCCAACGTAAGTAACGAGTGCCATTCTTTCGAAACATACTTGAAACGACCAACAGTTTTGGCTGGAACTCTTGGTTGTATGTGGTTCAACATGACGTCATGTGGAACATGTACCTCCATTGTCGCCTCTTTAGGTTTCGATAGCAAAGGTTTAGAAAAGAATATTAATGTGAGACGTACGTACGTTTTTGCGTATATTTATAAAAAGTGAAGATATACATGCTTTAAATATAATATATCTATAGAAAATATTTCGTTTAAAATATAGTTTAAATAGGTTGAAGATATCTTGAGCCCTTGACTAACAACCAAAAGACATTAACGTCCTTCTGGCCCGAGCAATGCTTTGTTTGATTTATTCTAGTTTGCTTAAACTTTTTTCGTGAGTAAAACTGAGAGAAGAATCCAACTGAATTCAAATTTGATTAAGACGAACATAATAACACGAATTATATAATTTTAAATATTAATTTATTTATTTAATTATATAAAAATTTTAGCAATAAAAAAATTTTCAAACTTATAAAACGTTATATTTATATTATGAAAAAGTTTTGATTTTTTTTATATATATATAAAAATATATATATATATATATATATATATATATATATATATATATATATATATATATATATATATATATATATATATATATATATATATATATATATATATATATATATATATATATATATATGTAAATTTGGTTTTCTGTTTTCATTTTGCCAAAACCATATCAAAACTGAAAATCAAATATTTAATTCGGTTCGGTTCGGTTTTTGCAAATTCGATTCGTTACAAGTTCGGTTTAGTTTTTTTCGATTTGGTTAGGTTTCGATTTTCAGTTTTTGTTGGCGAACCCGAATTCTGCACGCCCCTATTTCTCGCCCTAGCATCCCTAAATGGTATTACTCACAATATCCGAAAACCAAACCAAATTGAAAACATCAAAATTAACGATTTGTTACCGATTTGATGTCAAGGTGCCGTTAAAGTGTTGCCTAAAATTTCACAAAAATAAAAAGTAAAATTTAAACATTGTGAAATCTAATAAAATTGGCTAAAAGCTAGCAAAACAATAATTGTAATAACAGTGAATTGCAACAATCGTCCTTGTGGTTTGGCCAAATCACAGGTTTCGTCTCTAACATTTGAAAAGTGTAGGCACCGTCTGTGTATGAAACTTTGGATTGCAGTTTTCGTCCCTGAGTTACAAGTTTTAACAAGGACATTTTAGTCATTTTATTTTGGTCAAGGACGAAAACTGCAACCCAAAGTTTCCTATAAAGATGATGCATGCATTTACAAAAGGTTAGGGATGAATCCGCTATTTAGACAAACCACAAAGACGATTTTTGCAATTTACTCTAGTAATTATACTATTTCGATAAACTAATCTCTTTTGAACAATTTTTCAAAAGACAATTCTAAATACGATACTTTTGCCATTTTAAAGCAGCTATACAAACTACAAAAAAGTAATCTACAAAAGCCAAAAAGGTTGGTGGGTTTCATCGGCTTGGTTATCGGGTTTCTGGGTTGCACTATTTATGTTCATCTGTTTGGAAATTAGTAAAAGCAAAACTAAAACTAGATCTGATCAATTTTAAAATATATAAAACCTAGTCAAAAATCATAACTAGAATTGGGTTGGTTTTAGTGAAAACCAAGAAAACTAAATTCAAGTAGAATTTATAACATAATCTACTAAACAGTTAATAAACACTTCAACTTAGGGTTCAAACTCGGCGGATTAGTAGGCCAAAAGGTCGAAAACCATAATTACCAAAAAAAAAAAACACTTCAACTTATGCTAAAAAAATTAGAAGTTAACTCAGGCATTTGAAGATACTATCCATGGCAAAATGAGTGGGTCGGAACGGGTCGAGTCACGTATCTAGATTGGTTTGGGTCCAAACGGGTATGGCTCTAAATGAGTCATTTAAAAGTACTGGTCTTGGATCTGATTGGCTAGCTAGACCCATCTAAACCCATTGGTTAACTGTTAGACAATTAGAGATTATATCAAATACTCATCTACATCCATCTAAGATATAGAAGAGGCAATTAAATTACCAAAACTTGATTCTATGATTGTTTATATATTCAAGAATTTTAGCATCGTTAATTATAAAAAATTTATAATTTAAAATTTTCAGGTTTTGTAGTTTGGTTCGATTAAAATTTTGTCAAATCATTTATTAAACTTAGTTGTGGCAAACTAGGTAAGTCGGGTCGGGTTAGGTCACGGGTTTAGATTCTAAATGAGCTGGGTCCGGGTGTATAAGTTTTGATCGGATTGACAATATTTTTTTTTTTAATTTTTCTGTGAAAGTTGAAAAAATTAGAAAGAAAAATAACCTACTTAGTTGTTAGTATATACTAGTAACCAAACAAACGCACATGAGTAAAAAAAACACACACAACCCATACATATATGGGTATGTTTGGCAAAATGGGTTGGGGTCGGGGGCTGGAGCTAGGGCTAACGAGCGTTACAAAATCCGGTTAGTGAGTCCTCACGTGCGTTCCACATGATGGTATTTTCATCATTTCACTTTTCCCGTCATAAAATCCACCAGACACCCTACTTGCACACCCACCTTTATGTCGAAGGACATTTTTTGCAACTAAAGTTTTGCACTTATATAAAAAATAACATCTTATTGTATACATTATCGATCAAAATTTACACACACTTCTGATCAAAATTCACACACACACTCACACACAAGTCTTCCCTAACTTTAAGAATTGTTATATGCGAATGTGGTAATGTTTCAAAAATTAAGACATCCTGGACCGACCGAAATCCGTGAAGAATGTTCCTTTTGCTGCCCAAATGAGGTAAGACTTGTTATACTAAATTAGAGGGAGTTATTTGCATTAAATGTGACTGATTGTGTCGTTGTCTGCATGATTTAGGGTTCCGACTGTGGTACATTCAGGTGGCTCGATCCTCCGATGTGCCAACAAGCTCTTGATGTGATTCCTAGCCTTCTTAGGGCTACGGATGCACTCGAAGAGGACCTGGAGAAGTATGTTAAGATGTTCAGGGAGCAAGAGGCATTGATGATGAAGCTGAGAACGTACTTGGTCATTGTTTGTTTTATGATCTTTGTTGTTTATAAGTGGTTCTAGGATCATTGGGGAGGTGGGTCATGTTGGTTTGTGAATGTGGTAGTTTAGTTTGTTTGTATTTTGGTATGTTTATGTAGGATGTAGTTAATCCCTTTTTTTGGAACGATCTTTGGATGAATGTGAATGATCTTAATGGTTTTTACGTACTTTTTCATTTAGTTTTTGTTTCACAGGGCATTTGATAATATCTACATAAAAAGGGTTATTTTGACCTCATTTGACTAAAATAGTAAAAAAAAATAATAATAAATAAATTGGGTTAATTGGACTCCGCTATTGTTGGTATAAAATGGGTTATGTTTACCTTAGTTGACTAAGATAGTGATACGAGGGTTCGGGGTCGAAAAGACTTCCTTTTCTACGAGCAAGTTTTACAACCCTCTAGGCAGTGTACCTAATCGTTGTAGTAAAGTATGGGGTAAGCCCAATGGGTTGATCGTTCTCTAAGGGAATAGAGATGCCGGTTAGAGATGTATGACGAGAAGGTAAGGTTGAGGGAGATTCTTTTTAGTCTTTTTATGGTTTTTTGAAAGCAAGTAAATATCTCAGGGTATAGGAGTAAGGGGTGGTACTTCTATCAATTTTAACTACTTTTACTAAAACTAATTAACTATTTAAACTAAGGATAGATTATGTTTATGTAGGTGTGCTCTTATGATGATTAAAGATGTGTTTACTTAGATGTTCTTACTCCCTAGTGAAACCACTATGCAGAGTTAATACTGCTAGTACTAATGTTAGTACTGTTAGGCATTGTTAATACTGCTAGTATTGATGTTAGTATTGTTGGGCAGAATTAATAGTGCTAGTATTAATGTTAGTACTGTTAGGTAGAATTACTACTGCTAGTACTGCTGGAAGTAACTTGTAATAGGCTTTGACCTATTCAAGTGGCAGTTATAACTGCTTAATGACCACGTTTAATTAGTCATGTAACCACTATTAGCTTTAATAGGGATAATTATGAGGCTATTAATGGGCCGATTAATCCTCATAATTTCATTTGACTAAGCTATGACTATTTTTCTATAAATAGGAAATCAGATCATGCATGAGAGATATATAGAAAACATAAAAACTTGGATGCGCAAGGTTATTGATTTGTGCCTAAATCACTAACACACATTTGGTCTTATCCCAAGTAGATATTCGTGATACCCAGATATTAAGGTCGAATAGTTTACTTTAAAAAGTGATAACACGATTCCATGTGATATCCGGTAACCATTCTTGGTAATTAGTTAGGCTATTGATTACCTTCACCCTGCTCTCTGGGCTCATTATCACCAACAAGCAGACCATGGCACCAAGGACATCGGAGAGACAAGGTGACAAGTTAGAAGGGCTTGCAACAGAGAAGATGCCGTTGAGGTTGAGAATTGTTAAGTTAGATTAGGCTTCCATTGTTTTATGGATTGAGTGGTTTGTCAATCCTTATAACGGTCTCTCCTTAACAATGTAATTTTGATCCTGGCTCCTTGCTAGTTTCATTTGTAAATTTAATGTTATTGCCGCGTGGAATACAATAAAAATCGACACTAGTTGAGTAAAATGAATAGCCAATATATAAGCCTCCTGTATGTTGAACCAAGGACATTGGGAGAACAATCGAGTCCAGCAGATCCAACATCTACACTCATTCCAGCTCAACCGCCTTCCCATACAGCGGCAGTGAAAAACATGCCCGCAACGGCTGAGTTGGCATACGAGGTTATCCGTTTCATAATATTTGAGGCATATGAAACATGATCTCGATCCTGCAACATATTCTCCTTGGAGCCGGTGCAGCAGATTTTCATATCGAATTGTTGGAAGATCAATATCACTATAATCGCGGCATTTTTGTTGAAGGATATGTATCAACAAGAAGCTGATGAAAAAGCAAATGATGGTGATCTGAATAATCATTTTTTCCATGTTGGCTTTGTAATAGTGAGCAACTGAGCATGAAAGTTTATGAGAATATAGACAATTTATAAACGACTACTGTTGAACATTCAGTCCAGCCCGTAAAATGAGTCTGACCCAACCCAATGTAGCCAGAACCATCGGCGACGGGTGCTAACCATCCGTACTTATGGGCCAGCCGCTACTACAATGAGTGGCCATGGAATTCAGCAAACAGTTTGTGCTTGGAGTTCTATAAAACATTCAACTAAATGGATTCAAACACTTTGTGCTTTAAATCCTACACTCAATCTTCAAATAAATCCTTTACAAAACAAGAATCAAACATCATTTAGCCAACACACATTATGTCGGAATTTTATTAGTCACTGATCATCGTCCTCGTGGATGTAGCATCTGAGAAAACACGCCACTCGTTGCAATGTCTTCCCTTTCTTTATCTACCCTGAACTCGTCCCCAGTACTGATCATACTCACACTATTATCAAATACTTCTAACGAGCCCAACCTGATTCCCGAAATATAATTCATGCTACTATCTTCTGGCTCCTCAAGAGCCGAAGATGTCTCTTCAAGCTGCAACGCATACTCCAAATTCCATAAAACGTCACCCATTGATGGCCTATCGACACCATATTCTGCCAAACATTTTTCGGCAATCTCACCATATTTCCTCAAAGAAGAAATATTCACCTTCCCCATTAGGTTTTGATCCATAGCATGTTCCAACTTTCCCTTCTTTTGCCAAGATAAAGCCCATTCAGCAATGTTCACTTGATCTCGAGGAAGATTTGGATTTAACGCCGGTCTGGCGCACAACACTTCCATAAGAACAACCCCGAACGAATAAACATCAGATTTCTCGGTTAATTGTTGTCTTCTGAAGTATTCGGGATCAAGATATCCGAAACTACCCTTCACTGCGGTGCTAACGTGGGTTTGGTCGAGAGAGGGTCCAGCTTTCGACAACCCAAAGTCAGCAACTTTGGCTACAAAATTCTCATCCAATAATATGTTGGTTGTCTTCACATCCCGATGTATCACACCCTGTGATGCACCGGTGTGAAGATAATGTAGACCCCGAGCGGACCCGATACAGATTTCGAGGCGTTGCTTCCACGACAACGACGGGAGATCTGCACCATACAAATGGCCTCTCAGAGGCCCGTTTGCCATATACTCGTAAATAAGAATCATTTCAGATCGTTCATCACAATAACCAATGAGAGAGACTAGATGACGGTGTCTGAGCCTTGACAACATCTCAATCTCTGTTCGAAACTCTGCAAGACCTTGTTCGGATCTCGGGTTTCCTCGTTTTACTGCAACACGGGTCCCATCTTCCATAGTCCCTTTATAAACCCGCCCAAAACCACCAACTCCAAGCAACAAACTTTCGTCAAATTTGTTCGTCGCTTCCAATATTTCTTGAAAACTAAAGCTTCTTCCGAGATTATTACACGAAGCTAGTGAAATGCAGCTTGCAGTATTCGACATTTTCATCATGGTGATCGAATTTCCATACAATGGATTCATATGATCCACCCTTTTCGACCTACGGCCCACAACACAAAAATAACAAAAACCCGATAGAATAATCGCCACAACTACCCCAATAACAACACCTATCACAATACCAAGCTTTTTCGACTTCTTTACTGGAGCAACAACTAAATCATCCACCGCACTAGCCCCATCCAAGCTTCGAGCTCGATTACTAATCTTCAATATTTCAAGACCATTCAAAATCGCATTAGCATCTTCTGCATCCGCTTGTGGGCTGATACTGACAGTCAAAGTATTTGACTCATCAGTCGAATTCGTGACAAAATCTTTGTAGACAGGCACATCGAAGTTACCCGTCAAGCTTGATAAATCCAAACCAACATAAGCATTGTCTGAGTTTATATAAAGATTGAACACAAGTGTATTCAAAGACTTACTCACAATATCACAAAAATGTACCCGAACAAAGTACGCAAAATCAGGATCAACTGGAAGAACCCATGTAACATTAAAGTACAAATTCGCTACATTTGCATCACCCATAGTTTGCGCTGTTGCATAAACAAAACTCGGAGCGATTTCATGACTTAAGCCTTGAGGGTACTTAACAGATGAAGGGTTTGTCGACACATTTGCAGCCGAGCTATTAACATGAAGATACTTCTCGTCATTTTGCCATATTCTTCCTAACGTATCGTTTTGTGGAGTAAGTCTCGGGCCACCCATACTCAACCGGTACACAGTCTCAAACGCGAGTTCTGATAACCCGTTAAGCGAGGTGGAATGTGACAACATAATACCCATTATATACCAACTAGCCAAACATAATACCCAAAGTTTTTCCTTTGACTATCTGATAAGGATTTAAAACATACGTTTTTAGGGGGTCATTTAAGCCCTAAATCGACACATTTTATATCCGTTACTACTTAAAATCGTTCTTTTTCACATTTTAGGTTTTTTTGAAGCAAAATGCTAAAATGAAGTATTTTTGGACGAAAAGAAGCGAAAACATGAAGAAAATGACAAAGTCAAGACTCAAGCAGATTTTAAAGCCTAACGGCGTCCCATCTAAAGGGCGACGCCATCACTTTAGATGGGATACACCTTTACTATTCTTGTTAACCCGTTTTCTTTGAAATCAAATAGACACGCCTTTAATCATCATAAGAGCACACCTATTTGACTTTTAACGCCTTCATTAGGTATATATGCAAACACTCTTTTATCAGTTTGTAGTTATATTCTTATATGACTTTTAACGCTCAATGTTACATTTGAATGATATTGGTAATCTATCAGGCATACATTATACATACATAAAATTGTACCAAATAACTAAAAGTTAACTTAGATCCAAAAAAAAAAAAAAGAAAAAAAGTAGTTAACCATACTTAACATCTTTGAAACTAATGGCTCAATTGGAATGACTATGAACATATAGTATTTAGAAGCTAGCGAACCAAAAGATTACAAACAGATATATTGAATGAAAAGTTTGGCTACATACCCAATTAAACACAGTAACCTACTGCTAAATTTGTTATATTTCTGTCTACATGGAAACAAAAAGATCAATAATCAATGTTAAAATAAAACTATGATGCTGATGGCTACTTCATATATCGATTGGGTGACACAACCGTTTCAATGTATCTAACATCTTCGGCGACTCTCTTATTTTTTGGGATAAATCTAATTTCCACATACTCAAAGTCGTCATAGATGCTGCCTTCTTCTTTGCATCTGCCTTTGTCTTTGATATGCTTCTTCTTTTTGAGAGCTACTTCATAAATTTTGTAAGAAGAGCGGTTCCTCATGAGCCAGTTTCCGTTCTTCATTAAGTGGAATGGAATCAGATAGCTAATACTAATATGATTATAATCATGCGTCCTTAGTTGATAAGTTAACACTTCTATCATAATCTCATTGTCATACAACTTCCACAACTTAATACAGTTCCTTTTAAAGCCACTTACCTTAATGTCATACTTGACACAAACATGAATGCAATCACTTTTAACCATAATAGTCGCTGAATAATCATATCCATAATCACTTATTTTTGAGGGAGTTTCTATCTTTGATAACCGTTCAGTTTTTGTGTCAAACCTTACAATTGAACTTAACCGTCCGTTCAAGTGTTGTAAAAAGTAGAGATTTTCATTCAAATAAGTACCTCCGCTCCAACGTCCATGATAAAGTATACTTGTATGTTGAGAGACGTCTACTTTTCTCCATGAGTCTGATTTTAACGAGTATATGTAAACATTATCGTCATAATAATTTACAAATAGAAGCTTGTAGTCATCTTCACAACAGCTGTAATACAATCCGAAATCTGAATAGTTCGAATACCAGATATTGTTGCATTCCTTGTGAGCATTAGATTTGGACAACCTCTTATACTCATTGGTCAAAGGATTCCATAAGATTAGATCAGAGTATCCAACATCATGCTTATTCTTTATTATGCCTAGACATACCAATCCATGAAAAGACGCTAGTATACAAATATTACAAGGAGTGATGCCTTCGAATGGTGGTAAAGGGCGGCGTGTGGGAGTTAAACCCTTATCACTCTGTGGCGCTTCACAGTCGATGGTGGTAAACTCGAACGATGTTTCAGTTTTAGACAAGACCAGAAGTTTAGGGTTGTTTTGATGGTGGTCGTCGTCGTCGATGTGCATGTTTGTGAACATATTATCCAACGTAAGTAACGAGTGCCATTCTTTCGAAACATACTTGAAACGACCAACAGTTTTGGCTGGAACTCTTGGTTGTATGTGGTTCAACATGACGTCATGTGGAACATGTACCTCCATTGTCGCCTCTTTAGGTTTCGATAACAAAGGTTTAGAAAAGAATATTAATGTGAGACGTACGTAGGTTTTTGCGTATATTTATAGAATAGAAAGTGAAGATATACATGCTTTAAATATAATATATCTATAGAAAATATTTCGTTTAAAATATACGGAGTAGTTTAAATATTGAAGATATATTGAGCCCTTGACTAACAACCAAAAGACATTAACGTCCTTGTGGCCCGAGCAATGCTTTGTTTGATTTATTCGATTTAGTTTGCTTAAACTTTTTCGTGAGTAAAACTGAGAGAAGAATCGAACTGAATTCAAATTAGATTAAAAATAATATAATAACACGAATTACATAATTTTAAATATTTATTTATTTATTTAGTTATATAAAATTTTTAGCAAAAAAAAAAATTTCAAACTTGTAAAACATTATATTTATACTATGAAAAAGTTTTGATTTTTTTTATATAAATATATAAAAAATATATACATATTTATGTAAGTTTGGTTTTCTGTTTTCATTTTGCTCAAAACCGTATCAAAACTGAAAATCAAATATTTAATTCGGTTCGGTTCGGTTTTTGCAAATTCAATTCGTTACCAGTTCGGTTTAGTTTTTTCGATTTAGTTAGGTTTCGATTTTCAATTTTTGTTGGCAAACCCGAATTCTGCACGCCCCTATTTCTCGCCCTAGCATCCCTAAATGTATTACTCACAATATCCGAAAACCAAACCAAATTGAAAACATCAAAATTAACGAATTGTTACCGATTTGATGTTAAGGTGTCGTTAAACATTGTGAAATCTAATAAAATTGGCTACAAGCTAGCAAAACAATAATTGTAATAACAGTTAATTGCAACAATCGTCCTTGTGGTTTGGCCAAATCACAGGTTTCATCTCTAACATTTGAAAAGTGTAGGCACCGTCTGTGTATGAAACTTTGGATTGCAGTTTTCATCCCTGAGTTACAAGTTTTGACAAGGACATTTTAGTCATTTTATTTTGGTCAAGGACGAAAACTGCAACCCAAAGTTCCCTATAAAGATGATGCATGCATTTACAAAAGATTAGGGATGAACCCGCTATTTAGACAAACCACAAAGACGATTTTTGCAATTTACTCTAGTAATTATACTATTTCGATAAACTAATCTCTTTTGAACAATTTTTCAAAAGACAATTCTAAATACGATACTTTTGCCATTTTAAAGCAGCTATACAAACTACAAAAAAGTAATCTACAAAAGCCAAAAAGGTTGGTGGGTTTCATCGGCTTGGTTATCGGGTTTCTGGGTTGCACTATTTATGTTCATCTGTTTGGAAATTAGTAAAAGCAAAACTAAAACTAGATCTGATCAATTTTAAAATATATAAAACCTAGTCAAAAATCATAACTAGAATTGGGTTGGTTTTAGTAAAAACCAAGAAAACTAAATTCAAGTAGAATTTATAACATAATCTACTAAACAGTTAATAAACACTTCAACTTAGGGTTCAAACTCGGCGGATTAGTAGGTCAAAAGGTCGAAAACCATAATTACCAAAAAAAAAACACTTCAACTTATGCTAAAAAAATTAGAAGTTAACTCAGGCATTTAAAGATACTATCCATGGCAAAATGAGTGGGTCGGAACGGGTCGAGTCACGTATCTAGATTGGTTTGGGTCCAAACGGGTATGGCTCTAAATGAGTCATTTAAAAGTACTGGTCTTGGATCTGATTGGCTAGCTAGACCCATCTAAACCCATTGGTTAACTGTTAGACAATTAGAGATTATATCAAATACTCATCTACATCCATCTAAGATATAGAAGAGGCAATTAAATTACCAAAACTTGATTCTATGATTGTTTATATATTCAAGAATTTTAGCATCGTTAATTATAAAAATTTTATAATTTAAAATTTTCAGGTTTTGTAGTTCGGTTCGATTAAAATTTTGTCAAATCATTTATTAAACTTAGTGGTGGCAAACTAGGTAAGTCGGGTCGGGTTAGGTCACGGGTTTAGATTCTAAATGAGTTGGGTCCGGGTGTATAAGTTTTGATCGGATTGACAATATTTTTTTTTTTTATTTTTCTGTGAAAGTTGAAAAAATTAGAAAGAAAAATAACCTACTTAGTTGTTAGTATATACTAGTAACCAAACAAACGCACATGAGTAAAAAAAACACACACACAACCCATACATATATGGGTATGTTTGGCAAAATGGGCTGGGGTCGGTGGCTGGAGCTAGGGCTAACGAGCGTTACAAAATCCGGTTAGTGAGTCCTCACGTGCGTTCCACATGATGGTATTTTCATTATTTCACTTTTCCCGTCATAAAATCCACCAGACACCCTACTTGCACACCCACCTTTATGTCGAGGGACATTTTTTGCAACTAAAGTTTTGCACTTATATAAAAAATAACATCTTATTGTATACATTATCGATCAAAATTTACACACACTTCTGATCAAAATTCACACACACACTCACACACAAGTCTTCCCTAACTTTAAGAATTGTTATATGCGAATGTGGTAATGTTTCAAAAATTAAGACATCCTGGACCGACCGAAATCCGTGAAGAATGTTCCTTTTGTTGCCCAAATGAGGTAAGACTTGTTATACTAAATTAGAGGGAGTTATTTGCATTAAATGTGACTGATTGTGTCGTTGTCTGCATGATTTAGGGTTCCGACTGTGGTACATTCAGGTGGCTCGATCCTCCGATGTGCCAACAAGCTCTTGATGTGATTCCTAGCCTTCTTAGGGCTACGGATGCACTCGAAGAGGACCTGGAGAAGTATGTTAAGATGTTCAGGAAGCAAGAGGCATTGATGATGAAGCTGAGAATGTACTTGGTCATTGTTTGTTTTATGATCTTTGTTGTTTATAAGTGGTTCTAGGATCATTGGGGAGGTGGGTCATGTTGGTTTGTGAATGTGGTAGTTTAGTTTGTTTGTATTTTGGTATGTTTATGTAGGATGTAGTTAATCCCTTTTTTTGGAACGATCTTTGGATGAATGTGAATGATCTTAATGGTTTTTACGTACTTTTTCATTTAGTTTTTGTTTCACAGGGCATTTGATAATATCTACATAAAAAGGGTTATTTTGACCTCATTTGACTAAAATAGTAAAAAAATAAATAAATAAATAAATTGGGTTAATTGGACTCCGCTATTGTTGGTATAAAATGGGTTATGTTTACCTTAGTTGACTAAGATAGTGATACGAGGGTTCGGGGTCGAAAAGACTTCCTTTTCTACGAGCAAGTTTTACAACCCTCTAGACAGTGTACCTAATCGTTGTAGTAAAGTATGGGGTAAGCCCAGGGGGTTGATCGTTCTCTAAGGGAATAGAGATGCCGGTTAGAGATGTATGACGAGAAGGTAAGGTTGAGGGAGATTCTTTTTAGTCTTTTTATGGTTTTTTGAAAGCAAGTAAATATCTCAGGGTATAGGAGTAAGGGGTGGTAATTCTATCAATTTTAACTACTTTTACTAAAACTAATTAACTGTTTAAACTAAGGATAGATTATGTTTATGTAGGTGTGCTCTTATGATGATTAAAGATGTGTTTACTTAGATGTTCTTACTCCCTAGTGAAACCACTATGCAGAGTTAATACTGCTAGTACTAATGTTAGTACTGTTAGGCATTGTTAATACTGCTAGTATTGATGTTAGTATTGTTGGGCAGAGTTAATAGTGCTAGTATTAATGTTAGTACTGTTAGGTAGAATTACTACTGCTAGTACTGCTGGAAGTAACTTGTAATAGGCTTTGACCTATTTAAGTGGCAGTTATAACTGCTTAATGACCACGTTTAATTAGTCATGTAACCACTATTAGCTTTAATAGGGATAATTATGAGGCTATTAATGGGCCGATTAATCCTCATAATTTCATTTGACTAAGCTATGACTATTTTTATATAAATAGGAAATCAGATCATGCATGAGAGATATATAGAAAACATAAAAACTTGGATGCGCAAGGTTATTGATTTGTGCCTAAATCACTAACACACATTTGGTCTTATCCCAAGTAGATATTCGTGATACCCAGATATTAAGGTCGAATAGTTTACTTTAAAAAGTGATAACACGATTCCATGTGATATCCGGTAACCATTCTTGGTAATTAGTTAGGCTATTGATTACCTTCACCCTGACTCACATGGAATACGGGGTGAGTTTTCACCGAGCTCGTCGCTTGAGTCTGCTCTGGGCTCATTATCACCAACAAGCAGACCATGGCACCAAGGACATCGGAGAGACAGGGTGACAAGTTAGAAGGGCTTGCAACAGAGAAGATGCCGTTGAGGTTGAGAATTGTTAAGTTAGATTAGGCTTCCATTGTTTTATGGATTGAGTGGTTTGTTAATCCTTATAACGGTCTCTCCGTGACAATGTAATTTTGGCCCTGGCTCCTTGCTAGTTTCATTTCTAAATTTAATGCTATTGCCGCGTGGAATAAAATAAAAATCGACACTAGTTGAGTAAAATGAATACCCAATATATAAGCCTCCTGTATGTTGAACCAAGGACATCAGGAGAACAATCGAGTCCAGCAGATCCAACATCTGCGCTCATTCCAGTTCAACCGCCTTCTGATACAACGGCCGTGAAAAACATGCCCGCAACGGCTGAGTTGGCATACGAGGTCATCCGTTTCATAATATTTGAGGCATATGAAACATGATCTCGATCCTGCAACATATTCTCCTTGAGCCGGTGCAGCAGATTTTCATATCGAATTGTTGGAAGATCAATATCACTATAATCGCGGCATTTTTGTTGAAGGATATGTATCAACAAGAAGCTGATGAAAAAGCCAATGATGGTGATCTGAATAATCATTTTTTCCATGTTGGCTTTGTAATAGTGAGCAACTGAGCATGAAAGTTTATGAGAATATAGACAATTTATAAACGACTACTGTTGAACATTCAGTCCAGCCCGTAAAATGAGTCTGACCCAACCCAATGTAGCCAGAACCATCGGCGACGGGTGCTAACCATCCGTACTTATGGGCCAGCCGCTACTACAATGAGTGGCCATGGAATTCAGCAAACAGTTTGTGCTTGGAGTTCTATAAAACATTCAACTAAATGGATTCAAACACTTTGTGCTTTAAATCCTACACTCAATCTTCAAATAAATCCTTTACAAAACAAGAATCAAACATCATTTAGCCAACACACATTATGTCGGAATTTTATTAGTCACTGATCATCGTCCTCGTGGATGTAGCATCTGAGAAAACACGCCACTCGTTGCAATGTCTTCCCTTTCTTTATCTACCCTGAACTCGTCCCCAGTACTGATCATACTCACACTATTATCAAATACTTCTAACGAGCCCAACCTGATTCCCGAAATATAATTCATGCTACTATCTTCTGGCTCCTCAAGAGCCGAAGATGTCTCTTCAAGCTGCAACGCATACTCCAAATTCCATAAAACGTCACCCATTGATGGCCTATCGACACCATATTCTGCCAAACATTTTTCGGCAATCTCACCATATTTCCTCAAAGAAGAAATATTCACCTTCCCCATTAGGTTTTGATCCATAGCATGTTCCAACTTTCCCTTCTTTTGCCACGATAAAGCCCATTCAGCAATGTTCACTTGATCTCGAGGAAGATTTGGATTTAACGCCGGTCTGGCGCACAACACTTCCATAAGAACAACCCCGAACGAATAAACATCAGATTTCTCGGTTAATTGTTGTCTTCTGAAGTATTCGGGATCAAGATATCCGAAACTACCCTTCACTGCGGTGCTAACGTGGGTTTGGTCGAGAGAGGGTCCAGCTTTCGACAACCCAAAGTCAGCAACTTTGGCTACAAAATTCTCATCCAATAATATGTTGGTTGTCTTCACATCCCGATGTATCACACCCTGTGATGCACCAGTGTGAAGATAATGTAGACCCCGAGCGGACCCGATACAGATTTCGAGGCGTTGTTTCCATGACAAGGACGGGAGATCTGCACCATACAAATGGCCTCTTAGAGGCCCATTTGCCATATACCCGTAAATAAGAATCATTTCGGATCGTTCATCACAATAACCAATGAGAGAGACCAGATGACGGTGTCTGAGCCTCGACAACATCTCAATCTCTGTTCGAAACTCCGCAAGACCACGGGTCCCATCTTCCATAGTCCCTTTATAAACCCGCCCAAAACCACCAACTCCAAGCAACAAACTTTCGTCAAATTTGTTCGTCGCTTCCAATATTTCTTGAAAACTAAAGCTTCTTCCGAGATTATCACACGAAGCTAGCGAAATGCAGCTTGCAGTATTCGACATTTTCGTCATGGTGATCGAATTTCCATACAATGGATTCATATGATCCAACCTTTTCGACCTACGACCCACAACACAAAAAAAACAAAAACCCGATAGAATAATCGCCACAACTACCCCAATAACAACAGCTATCAATACCAAGCTTTTTCGACTTCTTTACTGGAGCAACAACTAAATCATCCACCGCACTAGCCCCATCCAAGCTTCGAGCTCGATTACTAATCTTCAATATTTCAAGACCATTCAAAATCGCATTAGCATCTTCTGTATCCGCTTGTGGGCCGATACTGACAGTCAAAGTATTTGACTCATCAGTAGAATTCGTGACAAAATCTTTGTAGACAGGCACATCGAAGTTACCCGTCAAGCTTGATAAATCCAAACCAACATAAGCATTGTCTGAGTTTATATAAAGATTGAACACAAGTGTATTCAAAGACTTACTCACAATATCACAAAAATGTACCCGAACAAAGTACGCAAAATCAGGATCAACTGGAAGAACCCATGTAACATTAAAGTACAAATTCGCTACATTTGCATCACCCATAGTTTGCGCTGTTGCATAAACAAAACTCGGAGCGATTTCATGACTTAAGCCTTGAGGGTACTTAACAGATGAAGGGTTTGTCGACACATTTGCAGCCGAGCTATTAACATGAAGATACTTCTCGTCATTTTGCCATATTCTTCCTAACGTATCGTTTTGTGGAGTAAGTCTCGGGCCACCCATACTCAACCGGTACACAGTCTCAAACGCGAGTTCTGATAACCCGTTAAGCGAGGTGGAATGTGACAACATAATACCCATTATATACCAACTAGCCAAACATAATACCCAAAGTTTTTCCTTTGACTATCTGATAAGGATTTAAAACATACGTTTTTAGGGGGTCATTTAAGCCCTAAATCGACACATTTTATATCCGTTACTACTTAAAATCGTTCTTTTTCACATTTTAGGTCTTTTGGAAGCAAAATGCTGAAATGAAGTATATTTGAACGAAAAGAAGCGAAAACATGAAGAAAATGACAAAGTCAAGACTCAAGCAGATTTTAAAGTCTGACGGCGTCCCATCTAAAGGGCGACGCCGTCACTTTAGATGGGACACACCTTTACTATTCTTGTTGACCCGTTTTCTTTGAAATCAAATAGACACGCCTTTAATCATCATAAGAGCACACCTATTTGACTTTTAACGCCTTCATTAGGTATATATGCAAACACTCTTTTATCAGTTTGTAGTTATATTCTTATATGACTTTTAACGCTCAATGTTACATTAGGTATACATACATAAAATTGTACCAAATAACTAAAAGTTAACTTAGATCAAAAAAAAAAAAGAAAAAAAGTAGTTAACCATACATAACATCTTTGAAACTAATGGCTCAATTGGAATGACTATGAACATATAGTATAGCAAAGAATTAGAAGCTAGCGAACCAAAAGATTACAAACAGATATATTGAATGAAAAGTTTGGCTACATACCCAATTAAACACAGTAACCTACTGATAAATTTGTTATATTTCTGTCTACATGGAAACAAAAAGATCAATAATCAATGTTAAAATAAAACTATGATGCTGATGGCTACTTCATATATCGATTGGGTGACACAACCGTTTCAATGTATCTAACATCTTCGGCGACTCTCTTATTTTTTGGGATAAATCTAAGTTCCACATACTCAAAGTCGTCATAGATGCTGCCTTATTCTTTGCCTTTGCCTTTGTCTTTGATGTGCTTCTTCTTTTTGAGAGCTACTTCATAAATTTTGTAAGAAGAGCGGTTCCTCATGAGCCAGTTTCCGTTCTTCATTAAGTGGAATGGAATCAGATAGCTAATACTAATATGATTATAACCATGCGTCCTTAGTTGATAAGTTAACACTTCTATCATAATCTCATTGTCATACAACTTCCACAACTTAATACAGTTCCTTTTAAAGCCACTTACCTTAATGTCATACTTGACACAAACATGAATGCAATCACTTTTAACCATAATAGTCGCTGAATAATCATATCCATAATCACTTATTTTTGAGGGAGTTTCTATCTTTGATAACCGTTCAGTTTTTGTGTCAAACCTTACAATTGAACTTAACCGTCCGTTCAAGTGTTGTAAAAAGTAGAGATTTTCATTCAAATAAGTACCTCCGCTCCAACGTCCATGATAAAGTATACTTGTATGTTGAGAGACGTCTACTTTTCTCCATGAGTCTGATTTTAACGAGTATATGTAAACATTATCGTCATAATAATTTACAAATAGAAGCTTGTAGTCATCTTCACAGCAGCTGTAATACAATCCGAAATCTGAATAGTTCGAATACCAGATATTGTTGCATTCCTTGTGAGCATTAGATTTGGACAACCTCTTATACTCATTGGTCAAAGGATTCCATAAGATTAGATCAGAGTATCCAACATCATGCTTATTCTTTATTATGCCTAGACATACCAATCCATGAAAAGACGCTAGCATAGAAATATTACAAGGAGTGATGCCTTCGAATGGTGGTAAAGGGCGGCGTGTGGGAGTTAAACCCTTATCACTCTGTGGCGCTTCACAGTCGATGGTGGTAAACTCGAACATGTTTCAGTTTTAGACAAGACCAGAAGTTTAGGGTTGTTTTGATGGTCGTCGTCATCGTCGTGCATGTTTGTGAACATATTATCCAACGTAAGTAACGAGTGCCATTCTTTCGAAACATACTTGAAACGACCAACAGTTTTGGCTGGAACTCTTGGTTGTATGTGGTTCAACATGACGTCATGTAGAACATGTACCTCCATTGTCGCCTCTTTAGGTTTCGATAACAAAGGTTTAGAAAAGAATATTAATGTGAGACGTACGTAGGTTTTTGCGTATATTTATAGAAAGTGAAGATATACATGCTTTAAATATAATATATATCTATAGAAAATATTTCGTTTAAATTATAGTTTAAATAGGTTGAAGATATCTTGAGCCCTTGACTAACAACCAAAAGACATTAACGTCCTTCTGGCCCGAGCAATGCTTTGTTTGATTTATTCGATTTAGTTTGCTTAAACTTTTTTCGTGAGTAAAACTGAGAGAAGAATCCAACTGAATTCAAATTAGATTAAGACGAACATAATAACACGAATTACATAATTTTAAATATTTATTTATTTATTTAATTATATAAAAATTTTAGCAATAAAAAAAATTTCAAACTTATAGAACGTTATATTTATACTATGAAAAAGTTTTGATTTTTTTTATATAAATATATAAAAAATATATATATATTTATGTAAATTTGGTTTTCTGTTTTCATTTTGCCAAAACCGTATCAAAACTGAAAATCCAATATTTAATTCGGTTCGGTTCGGTTTTTGCAAATTCGATTCGTTACAAGTTCGGTTTAGTTTTTTTCGATTTGATTAGGTTTCGATTTTCAGTTTTTGTTGGCGAACCCGAATTCTGCACGCCCCTATTTCTCGCCCTAGCATCCCTGAATGGTATTACTCACAATATCCGAAAACCAAACCAAATTGAAAACATCAAAATTAACGAATTGTTACCAATTTGATGTTAAGGTGCCGTTAAAGTGTTGCCTAAAATTTCACAAAAATAAAAAATAAAAAGTAAAATTTAAACATTGTGAAATCTAATAAAATTGGCTAAAAACTAGCAAAACAATAATTGTAATAACAGTGAATTGCAACAATCGTCCTTGTGGTTTGTCCAAATCACAGGTTTCGTCTCTAACATTTGAAAAGTGTAGGCACCGTCTGTGTATGAAACTTTGGATTGCAGTTTTCGTCCCTGAGTTACAAGTTTTGACAAGGACATTTTAGTCATTTTATTTTGGTCAAGGACGAAAACTGCAACCCAAAATTCCCTATAAATATGATGCATGCATTTACAAAAGGTTAGGGATGAACCCGCTATTTAAACAAACCACAAAGACGATTTTTGCAATTTACTCTAGTAATTATAACTATTTCGATAAACTAAACTCTTTTAAACAATTTTTCAAAAGACAATTCTAAATACGATACTTTTGCCATTTTAAAGCGGCTATACAAACTACAAAGAAGTAATCTACAAAAGCCAAAAAGGTTGGTGGGTTTCATCGGCTTGGTTATCGGGTTTCTGGGTTGCACTATTTATGTTCATCTGTTTGGAACATAGTAAAAGCAAAACTAAAACTAGATCTGATCAATTTTAAAATGTATAAAACCTAGTCAAAACTCATAACTAGAATTGGGTTGGTTTTAGTAAAAACCAAGAAAACTAAATTCAAGTAGAATTTATAACATAATCTACTAAACAGTTAATAAACACTTCAACTTAGGGTTCAAACTCGACGGATTAGTCGTCCAAAAGGTCGAAAGCAATAATTACCAAAAAAAGCACTTCAACTTATGCTAAAAAAATTAGAAGTTAACTCAAGCATTTGAAGATACTATACATGGCAAAATGAGTGGGTCGGAACGGGTCGAGTCACGTATCTAGATTGGTTTGGGTCCAAACGGGTATGGCTCTAAATGAGTCATTTAAAAGTACTGATCTTGGATCTGATTGGCTAGCTAGACCCATCTAAACCCATTGGTTAACTGTTAGACAATTAGAGATTATATCAAATACTCATCTACATCCATCTAAGATATAGAAGAGGCAATTAAATTACCAAAACTTGATTCTATGATTGTTTATATATTCAAGAATTTTAGCATCGTTAATTATAAAAAAAAATATATATAATTTAAAATTTTCAGGTTTTGTAGTTCGGTTCGATTAAAATTTTGTCAAATCATTTATTAAACTTAGTGGTGGCAAACTAGGTAAGTCGGGTCGGGTTAGGTCACGGGTTTAGATTCTAAATGAGTTGGGTCCGGGTGTATATGAGTTTTGATCGGCTTGACAATTTTTTTTTTTAATTTTTCTGTGAAAGATGAAAAAAGTAGAAAGAAAAATAACCCACTTAGTTGTTAGTATATACTAGTAACCAAACAAACGCACAGGAGTAAAAAAAACACACACACCCCCCATACATATATGGGTATGTTTGGCAAAATGGGTTGGGGTCGGGGGCTGGAGCTAGGGCTAACGAGCGTTACAAAATCCGGTTAGTGAGTCCTCACGTGCGTTCCACATGATGGTATTTTCATCATTTCACTTTTCTTGCCATAAAATCCACCAGACACCCTACTTGCACACCCACCTTTATGTCGAGGGACATTTTTTGCAACTAAAGTTTTGCACTTATATAAAAAATAACATCTTATTGTATACATTATCGATCAAAATTTACACACTTCTGATCAAAATTCACACACACACACACACACAAGTCTTCCCTAACTTTAAGAATTGTTATACGCGGATGTGGTAATGTTTCAAAAATTAAGACATCCTGGACCGACCGAAATCCGGGAAGAATGTTCCTTTTGCTGCCAAAATGAGGTAAGACTTGTTATACTGAATTAGAGGGAGTTATTTACATTAAATGTGACTGATTGTGTCGTTGTCTGCATGATTTAGGGTTCCGACTGTGGTACATTCAGGTGGCTCGATCCTCGGATGTGCCAACAAGCTCTTGATGTGATTCCTGGCCTTCTTAGGGCTACGGATGCACTCGAAGAGGACCTGGAGGAGTATGTTAAGATGTTCAGGGAGCAAGAGGCATTGATGATGAAGCTGAGAATGTACTTGGTCATTGTTTGTTTTATGATCTTTGTTGTTTATAAGTGGTTCTAGGATCATTGGGGAGGTGGGTCATGTTGGTTTGTGAATGTGGTAGTTTAGTTTGTTTGTATTTTGGTATGTTTATGTAGGATGTAGTTAATCCCTTTTTTTGAAACGATCTTTGGATGAATGTGAATGATCTTAATGGTTTTTACGTACTTTTTCATTTAGTTTTTGTTTCACAGGGCATTTGATAATATCTATATAAAAAAAGTTATTTTGACCTCATTTGACTAAAATAGTAAATAAATAAATAAATAAATAAATAAATTGGGTTAATTGGACTCCGCTATTGTTGGTATAAAATGGGTTATGTTTACCTTAGTTGACTAAGATAGTGATATGAGGGTTCGGGGTCGAAAAGACTTTCTTTTCTACGAGTAAGTTTTACAACCCTCTAGGCAGTGTACCTAATCGTTGTAGTGTAGTATGGCGTAAGCTCAGGAGGTTGATCGTTCTCTAAAGGAATATAGATGCCGGTTAGAGATGTATGACGAGAAGGTAAGGTTGAGGGAGATTCTTTTTAGTCTTTTTATGGTTTTTTGATCGCAAGTAAATATCTCAGGGTATAGGAGTGGGGGTGGTACTTCTACCAATTTTAACTACTTTTACTAAAACTAATTAACTATTTAAACTAAGGATAGATTATGTTTATGTAGGTGTGCTCTTATGATGATTAAAGATGTGTTTACTTAGATGTTCTTACTCCCTAGTGAAACCACTAGTACTAATGTTAGTACTGTTAGGCATTGTTAATACTGCTAGTATTGATGTTAGTACTATTGGGCAGAGTTAATAGTGCTAGTATTAATGTTAGTACTGTTAGGTAGAATTACTACTGCTAGTACTACTGGAAGTAACTTGTAATAGGCTTTGACCTATTCAAGTGGCAGTTATAACTGCTTAATGACCACGTTTAATTAGTCATGTAACCACTATT
The DNA here is from genome assembly GCA_019973895.1 of Chrysanthemum seticuspe. Classification (NCBI taxonomy): domain Eukaryota; kingdom Viridiplantae; phylum Streptophyta; class Magnoliopsida; order Asterales; family Asteraceae; genus Chrysanthemum; species Chrysanthemum seticuspe. Next base: position 25,468,126 of record BPTQ01000006.1, read on the forward strand.
AGCTTTAATGTGGATAATTATGAGGCTATTAATGGGCTGATTAATCCTCATAATTTCATTTGACTAAGCTATGACTATTTTTCTATAAATAGGAAATCAGATCATACATGAGAGATATATAGAAAACATAAAAACTTGGATGCGCAAGGTTATTGATGTGTGCCTAAATCATTAACACACATTTGGTCTTATCCCAAGTAGATATTCGTGATACCCAGATATTAAGGTCGAATAGTTTACTTTGAAAAGTGATAACACGATTCCATGTGATATCCGGTAACCATTCTTGGTAATTAGTTAGGCTATTGATTACCTTCAACCTGTCTGGGCTCATTATCACCAACAAGCAGACCATGGCACCAAGGACATCGGAGAGACAGGGTGACAAGTTAGAAGGGCTTGCAACAGAGAAGATGCCGTTGGTTGAGAATTGTTAAGTTATGGATTGAGTGGTTTGTTAATCCTTATAACGGTCTCTCCGTGACAATGTAATTTTGGCCCTGGCTCCTTGCTAGTTTCATTTCTAAATTTAATGCTATTGCCGCGTGGAATAAAATAAAAAACGACACTAGTTGAGTAAAATGAATAGCCAATATATAAGCCTCCTGTATGTTGAACCAAGGACATCGGGAGAACAATCGAGTCCAGCAGATCCAACATCCACGCTCATTCCAGTTCAACCGCCTTCCGATACAACGGCAGTGAAAAACATGCCCGCAACGGCTGAGTTGGCATACGAGGTCATCCGTTTCATAATATTTGAGGCATATGAAACATGATCTTGATTCTGCAACATATTCTCCTTGGAGACGGTGCAGCAGATTTTCATATCGAATTGTTGGAAGATCAATATCACTATAATCGCGGCATTTGTGTTGAAGGATATGTATCAACAAGAAGCTCATGAAAAAGTATATGATGGTGATCTGAATAATCATTTTTTCCATGTTGGCTTTGTGTTTGAAATAAAATTTCGTGAATGAGTCTTAAGGTTTATCAAAAAGAAATTAATGGGCCCGGTAATTTTGCTTCTCCTGACCTGAAAAATAGCTCAAAATTATAAGTTTTTAATTAGTGGTAAAATATCAAAAGTGAGATTTTAAAGTTTTGTTAATGAGCATGAAAGTTTTGTTGAACATTCAGAACCATCAGCGACGGGTGCTAACCATCCCTGCTTATAGGCCGAGCCGCTACTACAATGAGTGGCCATGGAATTCAGCAAACAGTTTGTGCTTGGAGTTCTATAAAACATTCAACTAAATGGATTCAAACACTTTGTGCTTTAAATCCTACACTCAATCTTCAAATAAATCCTTTACAAAACAAGAATCAAACATCATTTAGCCAACACACATTATGTCGGAATTTTATTAGTCACTGATCATCGTCCTCGTGGATGTAGCATCTGAGAAAACACGCCACTCGTTGCAATGTCTTCCCTTTCTTTATCTACCCTGAACTCGTCCCCAGTACTGATCATACTCACACTATTATCAAATACTTCTAACGAGCCCAACCTGATTCCCGAAATATAATTCATGCTACTATCTTCTGGCTCCTCAAGAGCCGAAGATGTCTCTTCAAGCTGCAACGCATACTCCAAATTCCATAAAACGTCACCCATTGATGGCCTATCGACACCATATTCTGCCAAACATTTTTCGGCAATCTCACCATATTTCCTCAAAGAAGAAATATTCACCTTCCCCATTAGGTTTTGATCCATAGCATGTTCCAACTTTCCCTTCTTTTGCCACGATAAAGCCCATTCAGCAATGTTCACTTGATCTCGAGGAAGATTTGGATTTAACGCCGGTCTGGCGCACAACACTTCCATAAGAACAACCCCGAACGAATAAACATCAGATTTCTCGGTTAATTGTTGTCTTCTGAAGTATTCGGGATCAAGATATCCGAAACTACCCTTCACTGCGGTGCTAACGTGGGTTTGGTCGAGAGAGGGTCCAGCTTTCGACAACCCAAAGTCAGCAACTTTGGCTACAAAATTCTCATCCAATAATATGTTGGTTGTCTTCACATCCCGATGTATCACACCCTGTGATGCACCAGTGTGAAGATAATGTAGACCCCGAGCGGACCCGATACAGATTTCGAGGCGTTGTTTCCATGACAAGGACGGGAGATCTGCACCATACAAATGGCCTCTTAGAGGCCCATTTGCCATATACCCGTAAATAAGAATCATTTCGGATCGTTCATCACAATAACCAATGAGAGAGACCAGATGACGGTGTCTGAGCCTCGACAACATCTCAATCTCTGTTCGAAACTCCGCAAGACCACGGGTCCCATCTTCCATAGTCCCTTTATAAACCCGCCCAAAACCACCAACTCCAAGCAACAAACTTTCGTCAAATTTGTTCGTCGCTTCCAATATTTCTTGAAAACTAAAGCTTCTTCCGAGATTATCACACGAAGCTAGCGAAATGCAGCTTGCAGTATTCGACATTTTCGTCATGGTGATCGAATTTCCATACAATGGATTCATATGATCCAACCTTTTCGACCTACGACCCACAACACAAAAAAAACAAAAACCCGATAGAATAATCGCCACAACTACCCCAATAACAACAGCTATCAATACCAAGCTTTTTCGACTTCTTTACTGGAGCAACAACTAAATCATCCACCGCACTAGCCCCATCCAAGCTTCGAGCTCGATTACTAATCTTCAATATTTCAAGACCATTCAAAATCGCATTAGCATCTTCTGTATCCGCTTGTGGGCCGATACTGACAGTCAAAGTATTTGACTCATCAGTAGAATTCGTGACAAAATCTTTGTAGACAGGCACATCGAAGTTACCCGTCAAGCTTGATAAATCCAAACCAACATAAGCATTGTCTGAGTTTATATAAAGATTGAACACAAGTGTATTCAAAGACTTACTCACAATATCACAAAAATGTACCCGAACAAAGTACGCAAAATCAGGATCAACTGGAAGAACCCATGTAACATTAAAGTACAAATTCGCTACATTTGCATCACCCATAGTTTGCGCTGTTGCATAAACAAAACTCGGAGCGATTTCATGACTTAAGCCTTGAGGGTACTTAACAGATGAAGGGTTTGTCGACACATTTGCAGCCGAGCTATTAACATGAAGATACTTCTCGTCATTTTGCCATATTCTTCCTAACGTATCGTTTTGTGGAGTAAGTCTCGGGCCACCCATACTCAACCGGTACACAGTCTCAAACGCGAGTTCTGATAACCCGTTAAGCGAGGTGGAATGTGACAACATAATACCCATTATATACCAACTAGCCAAACATAATACCCAAAGTTTTTCCTTTGACTATCTGATAAGGATTTAAAACATACGTTTTTAGGGGGTCATTTAAGCCCTAAATCGACACATTTTATATCCGTTACTACTTAAAATCGTTCTTTTTCACATTTTAGGTCTTTTGGAAGCAAAATGCTGAAATGAAGTATATTTGAACGAAAAGAAGCGAAAACATGAAGAAAATGACAAAGTCAAGACTCAAGCAGATTTTAAAGTCTGACGGCGTCCCATCTAAAGGGCGACGCCGTCACTTTAGATGGGACACACCTTTACTATTCTTGTTGACCCGTTTTCTTTGAAATCAAATAGACACGCCTTTAATCATCATAAGAGCACACCTATTTGACTTTTAACGCCTTCATTAGGTATATATGCAAACACTCTTTTATCAGTTTGTAGTTATATTCTTATATGACTTTTAACGCTCAATGTTACATTAGGTATACATACATAAAATTGTACCAAATAACTAAAAGTTAACTTAGATCAAAAAAAAAAAAGAAAAAAAGTAGTTAACCATACATAACATCTTTGAAACTAATGGCTCAATTGGAATGACTATGAACATATAGTATAGCAAAGAATTAGAAGCTAGCGAACCAAAAGATTACAAACAGATATATTGAATGAAAAGTTTGGCTACATACCCAATTAAACACAGTAACCTACTGATAAATTTGTTATATTTCTGTCTACATGGAAACAAAAAGATCAATAATCAATGTTAAAATAAAACTATGATGCTGATGGCTACTTCATATATCGATTGGGTGACACAACCGTTTCAATGTATCTAACATCTTCGGCGACTCTCTTATTTTTTGGGATAAATCTAAGTTCCACATACTCAAAGTCGTCATAGATGCTGCCTTATTCTTTGCCTTTGCCTTTGTCTTTGATGTGCTTCTTCTTTTTGAGAGCTACTTCATAAATTTTGTAAGAAGAGCGGTTCCTCATGAGCCAGTTTCCGTTCTTCATTAAGTGGAATGGAATCAGATAGCTAATACTAATATGATTATAACCATGCGTCCTTAGTTGATAAGTTAACACTTCTATCATAATCTCATTGTCATACAACTTCCACAACTTAATACAGTTCCTTTTAAAGCCACTTACCTTAATGTCATACTTGACACAAACATGAATGCAATCACTTTTAACCATAATAGTCGCTGAATAATCATATCCATAATCACTTATTTTTGAGGGAGTTTCTATCTTTGATAACCGTTCAGTTTTTGTGTCAAACCTTACAATTGAACTTAACCGTCCGTTCAAGTGTTGTAAAAAGTAGAGATTTTCATTCAAATAAGTACCTCCGCTCCAACGTCCATGATAAAGTATACTTGTATGTTGAGAGACGTCTACTTTTCTCCATGAGTCTGATTTTAACGAGTATATGTAAACATTATCGTCATAATAATTTACAAATAGAAGCTTGTAGTCATCTTCACAGCAGCTGTAATACAATCCGAAATCTGAATAGTTCGAATACCAGATATTGTTGCATTCCTTGTGAGCATTAGATTTGGACAACCTCTTATACTCATTGGTCAAAGGATTCCATAAGATTAGATCAGAGTATCCAACATCATGCTTATTCTTTATTATGCCTAGACATACCAATCCATGAAAAGACGCTAGTATACAAATATTACAAGGAGTGATGCCTTCGAATGGTGGTAAAGGGCGGCGTGTGGGAGTTAAACCCTTATCACTCTGTGGCGCTTCACAGTCGATGGTGGTAAACTCGAACGATGTTTCAGTTTTAGACAAGACCAGAAGTTTAGGGTTGTTTTGATGGTCGTCGTCGTCGTCGTCGATGTGCATGTTTGTGAACATATTATCCAACGTAAGTAACGAGTGCCATTCTTTCGAAACATACTTGAAACGACCAACAGTTTTGGCTGGAACTCTTGGTTGTATGTGGTTCAACATGACGTCATGTGGAACATGTACCTCCATTGTCGCCTCTTTAGGTTTCGATAACAAAGGTTTAGAAAAGAATATTAATGTGAGACGTACGTAGGTTTTTGCGTATATTTATAGAATAGAAAGTGAAGATATACATGCTTTAAATATAATATATCTATAGAAAATATTTCGTTTAAAATATAGTTTAAATAGGTTGAAGATATCTTGAGCCCTTGACTAACAACCAAAAGACATTAACGTCCTTCTGGCCCGAGCAATGCTTTGTTTGATTTATTCGATTTAGTTTGCTTAAACTTTTTTCGTGAGTAAAACTGAGAGAAGAATCCAACTGAATTCAAATTAGATTAATACGAACATAATAACACGAATTACATAACTTTAAATATTTATTTATTTATTTAATTATATAAAAAATTTAGCAATAAAAAAAAAATCAAACTTATAGAACGTTATATTTATACTATGAAAAAGTTTTTATTTTTTTTATAAAAATATATACAAAATATATATATATTTATGTAAATTTGGTTTTCTATTTTCATTTTGCCAAAACCGTATCAAAACTGAAAATCAAATATTTAATTCAGTTCGGTTCGGTTTTTGCAAATTCGATTCGTTACAAGTTCGGTTTAGTTTTTTTCGATTTGGTTAGGTTTCGATTTTCAGTTTTTGTTGGCGAACCCGAATTCTGCACGCCCCTATTTCTCGCCCTAGCATCCCTAAATTGTATTACTCACAATATCCGAAAACCAAACCAAATTGAAAACATCAAAATTAACGAATTGTTACCGATTTGATGTTAAGGTGCCATTAAAGTGTTGCCTAAAATTTCACAAAAATAAAAAATAAAAAGTAAAATTTAAACATTGTGAAATCTAATAAAATTGGCTAAAAGCTAGCAAAACAATAATTGTAATAACAGTGAATTGCAACAATCGTCCTTGTGGCTTGGCCAAATCACATGTTTCGTCTCTAACATTTGAAAAGTGTAGGCACCGTCTGTGTATGAAACTTTGGATTGAAGTTTTCGTCCCTGAGTTACAAGTTTTGACAAGGACATTTTAGTCATTTTATTTTGGTCAAGGATGAAAACTGCAACCCAAAATTCCCTATAAAGATGATGCATGCATTTACAAAAGGTTAGGGATGAACCCGCTATTTAGACAAACCACAAAGACGATTTTCGCAATTTACTCCGGTAATTATAACTATTTCGATAAACTAATCTCTTTTGAACAATTTTTCAAAAGACAATTCTAAATACGATACTGTTGCCATTTTAAAGCGGCTATACAAACTACAAAGAAGTAATCTACAAAAGCCAAAAAGGTTGGTGGGTTTCATCGGCTTGATTATCGGGTTTCTGGGTTGCACTATTTATGTTCATCTGTTTGGAAATTAGTAAAAGCAAAACTAAAACTAGATCTGATCAATTTTAAAATATATAAAACCTATTCAAAAATCATAACTAGAATTGGGTTGGTTTTAGTAAAAACCAAGAAAACTAAATTCAAGTAGAATTTATAACATAATCTACTAAACAGTTAATAAACACTTCAACTTAGGGTTCAAACTCGACGGATTAGTCGGCCAAAAGGTCGAAAACCATAATTACCAAAAAAAGCACTTCAACTTATGCAAAAAAAATTAGAAGTTAACTCAAGCATTTGAAGATACTACACATGGCAAAATGAGTGGGTCGGAACGGGTCGAGTCACGTATCTAGATTGGTTTGGTTCCAAACGGGTATGGCTCTAAATGAGTCATTTAAAAGTACTGGTCTTGGATCTGATTGGCTAGCTAGACCCATCTAAACCCATTGGTTAACTGTTAGACAATTAGAGATTATATCAAATACTCATCTACATCCATCTAAGATATAGAAGAGGCAATTAAATTACCAAAACTTGATTCTATGATTGTTTATATATTCAAGAATTTTAGCATCGTTAATTATAAAAAAATTATAATTTAAAATTTTCAGGTTTTGTAGTTCGGTTCGATTAAAATTTTGTCAAATCATTTATTAAACTTAGTGGTGGCAAACTAAGTAAGTCGGGTCGGGTTAGGTCACGGGTTTAGATTCTAAATGAGTTGGGTCCGGGTGTATATGAGTTTTGATCGAGTTGACAATATTTTTTTTTTTTAATTTTTCTGTGAAAGTTGAAAAAAGTAGAAAGAAAAACAACCCACTTAGTTGTTAGTATATACTAGTAACCAAACAAAAGCACAGGAGTAAAAAAACACACACACCCCATACATATATGGGTATGTTTGGCAAAATGGGCGGGGGTCGGGGGCCGGAGCTAGGGCTAACGAGCGTTACAAAATCCGGTTAGTGAGTCCTCACGTGCGTTCCACATGATGGTATTTTCATCATTTCACTTTTCCCGCCATAAAATCCACCAGACACCCTACTTGCACACCCACCTTTATGTCGAGGGACATTTTTTGCAACTAAAGTTTTGCACTTATATAAAAAATAACATCTTATTGTATACATTATCGATCAAAATTACACACACTTCTGATCAAAATTCACACACACACTCACACACAAGTCTTCCCTAACTTTAAGAATTGTTATATGTGGATGTGGTAATGTTTCAAAAATTAAGACATCCTGGACCGACCGAAATCCGGGAAGAATGTTCCTTTTGCTGCCCAAATGAGGTAAGACTTGTTATACTAAATTAGAGGGAGTTATTTACATTAAATGTGACTGATTGTGTCATTGTCTGCATGATTTAGGGTTCCGACTGTGGTACATTCAGGTGGCTCGATCCTCCGATGTGCCAACAAGCTCTTGATGTGATTCCTGGCCTTCTTAGGGCTACGGATGCACTCGAAGAGGACCTGGAGGAGTATGTTAAGATGTTCAGGGAGCAAGAGGCATTGATGATGAAGCTGAGAATGTACTTGGTCATTGTTTGTTTTATGATCTTTGTTGTTTATAAGAGGTTCTAGGATCATTGGGGAGGTGGGTCATGTTGGTTTGTGAATGTGGTAGTTTAGTTTGTTTGTATTTTGGTATGTTTATGTAGGATGAATGTGAATGATCTTAATGGTTTTTACGTACTTTTTCATTTAGTTTTTGTTTCACGGGACATTTGATAATATCTACAATAAAAAGGGTTATTTTGACCTCATTTGACTAAAATAGTAAAAAAATAAATAAATAAATAAATTGGGTTAATTGGACTCCACTATTGTTGGTATAAAATGGGTTATGTTTACCTTAGTTGACTAAGATAGTGATACGAGGGTTCGGGGTCGAAAAGACTTCCTTTTCTACGAGCAAGTTTTACAACCCTTTAGGCAGTGTACCTAATCGTTGTAGTGTAATATGAGGTAAGCCCAGGGGGTTGATCGTTCTCTAAGGGAATAGAGATGCCGGTTAGAGATGTATGACGAGAAGATAAGGTTGAGAGAGATTTTTTTTAGTCTTTTTATGGTTTTTTGAAAGCAAGTAAATATCTCAGGGTATAGGAGTGGGGGGTGGTACTTCTACCAATTTTAACTACTTTTACTAAAACTAACTATTTAAACTAAGGATAGATTATGTTTATGTAGGTGTGCTCTTATGATGATTAAAGATGTGTTTACTTAGATATTCTTACTCCCAAGTGAAACCACTATGCAAAGTTAATACTGCTAGTACTAATGTTAGTACTGTTAGGCATTGTTAATACTGCTAGTATTGATGTTAGTACTATTGGGCAGAGTTAATAGTGTTGGTATTAATGTTAGTACTGTTAGGTTGAATTACTACTGCTAGTGTTGCTGGAAGTAACTTGTAATAGGCTTTGACCTATTTAAGTGGCAGTTATAACTGCTTAATGACCACGTTTAATTAGTCATGTAACCACTATTAGTTTAATGGGGATAATTATGAGGCTATTAATGGGCCGATTAATCCTCATAATTTCATTTGACTAAGCTATGACTATTTTTCTATAAATAGGAAATCAGATCATGCATGAGAGATATATAGAAAACATTAAAACTTGAATGCGCAAGCTTATTGATTTGTGCCTAAATCACTAACACACATTTGGTCCTATCCCAAGTAGATATTCGTGATACCCAGATATTAAGGTCGAATAGTTTACTTTGAAAAGTGATAACACGATTCCATGTGATATCCGGTAACCATTCTTGGTAATTAGTTAGGCTATTGATTACCTTCACCCTGTCACCAACAAGCAGACCATGGCACCAAGGACATCGGAGAGACAAGGTGACAAGTTAGAAGGGCTTGCAACAGAGAAGATGCCGTTGAGGTTGAGAATTGTTAAGTTAGATTAGGCTTCCATTGTTTTATGGATTGAGTGGTTTGTCAATCCTTATAACGGTCTCTCCTTAACAATGTAATTTTGATCCTGGCTCCTTGCTAGTTTCATTTGTAAATTTAATGTTACTGCCGCGTGGAATACAATAAAGAGTAATCGACACTAGTTGAGTAAAATGAATAGCCAATATATAAGCCTCCTGTATGTTGAACCAAGGACATTGGGAGAACAATCGAGTCCAGCAGATCCAACATCTACACTCATTCCAGCTCAACCGCCTTCCGATACAGCGGCAGTGAAAAACATGCCCGCAACGGCTGAGTTGGCATACGAGGTCATCCGTTTCATAATATTTGAGGCATATGAAACATGATCTCGATCCTGCAACATATTCTCCTTGGAGCCGGTGCAGCAGATTTTCATATCGAATTGTTGAAAGATCAATATCACTATAATCGCGGCATTTTTGTTGAAGGATATGTATCAACAAGAAGCGGATGAAAAAGCAAATGATGGTGATCTGAATAATCATTTTTTCCATGTTGGCTTTGTAATAGTGAGCAACTGAGCATGAAAGTTTATGAGAATATAGACAATTTATAAACGACTACTGTTGAACATTCAGTCCAGCCCGTAAAATGAGTCTGACCCAACCCAATGTAGCCAGAACCATCGGCGACGGGTGCTAACCATCCGTACTTATGGGCCAGCCGCTACTACAATGAGTGGCCATGGAATTCAGCAAACAGTTTGTGCTTGGAGTTCTATAAAACATTCAACTAAATGGATTCAAACACTTTGTGCTTTAAATCCTACACTCAATCTTCAAACAAATCCTTTACAAAACAAGAATCAAACATCATTTAGCCAACACACATTATGTCGGAATTTTATTAGTCACTGATCATCGTCCTCGTGGATGTAGCATCTGAGAAAACACGCCACTCGTTGCAATGTCTTCCCTTTCTTTATCTACCCTGAACTCGTCCCCAGTACTGATCATACTCACACTATTATCAAATACTTCTAACGAGCCCAACCTGATTCCCGAAATATAATTCATGCTACTATCTTCTGGCTCCTCAAGAGCCGAAGATGTCTCTTCAAGCTGCAACGCATACTCCAAATTCCATAAAACGTCACCCATTGATGGCCTATCGACACCATATTCTGCCAAACATTTTTCGGCAATCTCACCATATTTCCTCAAAGAAGAAATATTCACCTTCCCCATTAGGTTTTGATCCATAGCATGTTCCAACTTTCCCTTCTTTTGCCACGATAAAGCCCATTCAGCAATGTTCACTTGATCTCGAGGAAGATTTGGATTTAACGCCGGTCTGGCGCACAACACTTCCATAAGAACAACCCCGAACGAATAAACATCAGATTTCTCGGTTAATTGTTGTCTTCTGAAGTATTCGGGATCAAGATATCCGAAACTACCCTTCACTGCGGTGCTAACGTGGGTTTGGTCGAGAGAGGGTCCAGCTTTCGACAACCCAAAGTCAGCAACTTTGGCTACAAAATTCTCATCCAATAATATGTTGGTTGTCTTCACATCCCGATGTATCACACCCTGTGATGCACCGGTGTGAAGATAATGTAGACCCCGAGCGGACCCGATACAGATTTCGAGGCGTTGCTTCCACGACAACGACGGGAGATCTGCACCATACAAATGGCCTCTCAGAGGCCCGTTTGCCATATACTCGTAAATAAGAATCATTTCAGATCGTTCATCACAATAACCAATGAGAGAGACTAGATGACGGTGTCTGAGCCTTGACAACATCTCAATCTCTGTTCGAAACTCTGCAAGACCTTGTTCGGATCTCGGGTTTCCTCGTTTTACTGCAACACGGGTCCCATCTTCCATAGTCCCTTTATAAACCCGCCCAAAACCACCAACTCCAAGCAACAAACTTTCGTCAAATTTGTTCGTCGCTTCCAATATTTCTTGAAAACTAAAGCTTCTTCCGAGATTATTACACGAAGCTAGCGAAATGCAGCTTGCAGTATTCGACATTTTCGTCATAGTGATCGAATTTCCATACAATGGATTCAAATGATCCACCCTTTTCGACCTACGACCCACAACACAAAAACAACAAAAACCCGATAGAATAATCGCCACAACTGCCCCAATAACAACACCTATCACAATACCAAACTTTTTCGACTTCTTTACTGGAGCAACAACTAAATCATCCACTGCACTAGCCCCATCCAAGCTTCGAGCTCGATTACTAATCTTCAATATTTCAAGACCATTCAAAATCGCATTAGCATCTTCTGTATCCGCTTGTGGGCCGATACTGACAGTCAAAGTATTCGACTCATCAGTCGAATTCGTGACAAAGTCTTTATAGACGGGCACATCTAAGCCACCCGTCAAGCTTGATAAATCCAAACCAACGTAAGCATTATCTGAGTTTATATAAAGATTGAACACAAGTGTATTCAAAGACTCACTCACAATATCACAAAAATGTACCCGAACAAAGTATGCAAAATCAGGATCAACCGGAAGAACCCATGTAACATTAAAATACAGATTCACTACATTTGCATCACCCATAGTTTGCGCCGTTGCATAAACAAAACTTGGAGCGATTTCATGACTTAAGTCTTGAGGGTACTTAACAGATGAAGGGTTTGTCGACACATTTGCAGCTGAGCTATTAACATGAAGATACTTCTCGTCATTTTCCCATATTCTTCCCAACGTATCGTTTTGTGGAGTAAGTCTTGGGCCACCCATATTCAACCGATACACAGTCTCAAACGCGAGTTCTGATAGCCCATTAAGCGAGGTGGAATGTGACAACGTGATAGCCTGATCAGGGATCAGGTCATCAGGGACAGACACAACTTCGATCGCGTTAACAAATGCTAATGAATTATTTGATGGGACAAAATTCAAAAGCAATGTGTCTGAATTCACATTGATGGAATACTCTTTTGTAACGAACGTTGACTCTTTATCAAAGCTGTGACTGTTTAATAGCACAAAGTTTTCAGTTACTACTGTGAATGAAGCTGAAGTAAGGTTATGGCCCGGGATGGGGTAAAAATGTAGGCGGATAAAATGACGGCCTTGTTTTTGGATATCGAATTTGTAAGTGAAAGTGGCAGGAAAAACGCGTGTAGATTGATGTATTGGTAATGGGACAGCGGAACTCGATTTGATGGTATATGAATCTTGTGGAGATTGGGTCGAATCAGGAATGTAAATTTGGTGAAGATATGAGATATTCTGTGATGAACCACAAGATAATAAGTAGTTATCGGCAGGAGTGAATGAAGCAGAAGATTTGTATAAAGATGCAAGTATAAGAACAAATGGTACTAAACTGAAACGTTTCATTTTTCTTGAAAAGCTTAATCTTAAACCCAAATTAGCACAAAAATAAGCTAATGCCTTAAAGATTCAACATTTGAACCTCAAAGCCTAAACGCCAAAATCAGCACAAAAAAAGAAGCTAATAACGCTTTAAAGATTTAATCTTTATGAACATACTTTGATACCAAAAGAAGCAAATAATTCAAGAAAGTACCCAATAAAGATATAGTTATTGGGTTTGAAATGAAATGAGGTGAGGTTTAATATGAATGCTCCATGAAAGATTGATTATAAAGGTTGAAGCTTTATGAGTAAAGTCTAAACAGCTCAAAATGAGGGTGTATGGACCCACAAATAAACTGTAAAGAATCAAGATCAGAATCTATCAAGCCCATAATAATAGTTTGATTCAATGAAACCAGCTGGTAATAGATGATTGACATATGATTTGATTTTATGAAATTTAATATTATTCATGGGATCTTTGATTTGGTTGAGTATTAATTTGGAAAGTTCCATGATAGTTCTGCAACTGCAACTAGCTCTTTATTTTATTGTGAAGTGTATTGATCATTATATCCATCTGTTTCAAGAGTGAATCCCAATGTTTATATGCACTTTTTTAGCTATTAACAATGCAAATTTGATATTAATGTCCGTACCGTACTTTGGTATCTTTTTATAGCTAAAAAACTGTTTTTCAGGCTAGAATTTGGGCGGTGGGAGGTTGTGCAGGATGGAGCCACATCGGCTTGGGAAGGGAAGATCACGGATTCCATCTATGTTGGCGAAGGCAAAGGAGACACAAAGTGTTTGTTGCGAGTGTGTTGTGTGTCTAAAAGCAAGGGAAGAGAACTTAACTTCCTCACAAGAAGTATATAGTTCAAACTTCACTAGGTACGTATTTGAAAGTAGCCTGGGAAAAAGTCGAAAGCAATCACGGAGATATCACGGTTAGGTCACGTACATTTGAGTCAAAGACTCGACTTCCCGTAATAACTCCAATATGAAAAACGTCGTCTGTTTACCAGTTGTGAAAGAATATATAAAACATAAAGAATTTTATTGACCCATTAAAATATCAAGTTCCGTAAACCCGTACTTAATTATAAGACTTTTAAGATCCCACCATTAGTGGCAGAGAAGAAGGGATGATTGAGGAAGACTTTATTTAGTTTTGGTGGAATTGTGGAAAAGAATAAAGGACAACTTGCATATGCCAATCCCAGTCTTCACTAGTTTTCCATGCACATGCACTTGTCAATATATGCTCCTAACCAAATGAATCTACCTACCAGAAATTGGTCTTAAAATTTAGAAAAAGAATATGGCTGTTTTTTTTTTTTTTTTTTTTTTCCTATTTTGACATAAGCCAAGGCACAATTTCATGTATATCCTTGTAAATTTCAAAAATTACATATATATCCTTTTTACCAGTTTTTGATGCATAAAGTACAATGCTTTTAATGCGTCAAAAGAATATATATGTAATTTTTGAATTTTGCAAGGATATATATGTAAATGTCCCTTTCAAAAACTATTGCCATGACTTATTCTTAAGAAGCCAAAAACCCAACAAAAATCATTCATCACATGATTCACGCAAAAATAAAAATTTGACAGAGTCGAGCAAAAGCCATCCCTTTCAAAGATGATCTCAGTTAGACTTTCAACCTCTTAAAAATGATTTATGCCAATAGTTTGCGAATGTTTCCACATAGACTGACGAATTTTGCAGTTTACTCTTAAAATATTAATATGTGTTTCAGTATGTGATATGTGTTTTAGATGCAAATTGATCATTGTAACAATGAGCATACAGAAATTTACAGTTATCTAGGTAAAAAACAAGTTGCTTAGAGAAAACAGATACCAAAATCAACAAATCAATATCATTATTTAGTAAATACATAGACACACAAACCATGACAAGGATACAGCGATGGAGACAATAAACAAACATATGACACAAAGGGATAGCGACACACGTCGTCTGGAGTCATTGTATCAGGTTTCACTATGATGCCCACTATCCCGTCTGTATATGCACTAACCTACCACTATCACCTCATATTATAACAAAAGTTATCATGTAAATGCTACAAAAAAAACTCACCATTTTGATCCATATAGCAGTCCGCATGGGTCACCGCAAAATGCAAATATAACTTATTAAGCCGCAATGCAGAATGAAGAGCTCAGAGGTGGAGGTAAGACGCACACTAAATGGGGTCCCGCCGGGTTGCAACTAATATTTGCCTCACCAATGTTTGGTAACTCGAGTTGCGGAGGCCGAACGTATCCAGCAGCCAGTGGTACGCATAGTACTGAAATCTCGATTCTTGATCCTGTACAAGTAAAGATAATAAGTTTGATGAAATAAATCTTGATAAATTAGTGTGCCTCATTTAGGTAAGTAATAGGTGAAACAACCAAAAAGACATTTTGAAAAAAACATACATATTTTGTTAAATGGGAATCACATTCTCTAGAATTACGTTATAAGGCGGGGTAAATAGGTAACTTTATATTACCCTTAGTAATCAGTTTCACTGATGCAATATTTAGCCCAAATAGGAATTAACTCAGATTGTCAGAAGCAGAATCTATTTATACAAACATTACAAACTAGTTGCGACTTGAAATTGCAATAATTATCTAATAAATTCCAAAACACACCTTGCTTTGTTGACAGAGATACATGGCCTCGTTTTCTCCCGGCAATCATCCAGTTCTCAGAATTTGCATTCACTTCATATAGTACCTCATCCTGTTGCAAATTAAACTAGATGAGAGGATGCATGACCCACGTATGTTAAGATACTATTATAGTTTCTATTCTTTTTATCCAAATTATGTGTCATTAAAGAAACAACCAAATTAGTAATGTCTATTTCATTAATGGCGAAACCAAATGAAGATATAGGAACATTATAAGCTTATGAAACCTTACATTGTTTTCCTCCTTCAATCTTTCAACACGCCACTTCATCGTAAAAAGCTGCCCAGCTCTAAGACCGTCTGAAGGAAGAGGAAGAAAACCAACAGCTAAACAAGGTTCCAACACCGGTCGTTGTAAAACAAGGGCACTCCTGAATGTCAATAACTGTGTGGCATCATCCTCAGGTCCACTGGATCCCACAGACATGGGGGTATGAGATCCAAGATTTCTATCCCCGCTAAGTTTGTATCTAATATTTATTATAGTATCTTCAGGATGCATCACTTTAGCTTCATCTGTAAAACCAAGAATAAAATCAAGTCTTCGTAGATGAGTGCATTTAAGGATGAAAAATAACAAGTACTTTAAATTGCCTGCGTTGTATGCTGAGATGAAATTTAAATTAGCAAATCAATCATATATGACATAATATTAGTATACATGAAAAAATATCATTATCATTTATAGTTATAATAGTATTAATGTTAGTAATAATAATAACTAACAAAAAAATATTATAGTGACATACTTGAATGATTGAGATAAACAAGTACGGAGTAATTACCTTCAGTAGTTGTAGTTTTTAGGAATATACTGAACAAGATTCCAGCTCTAGAAGCTGCGGGAACAAGAAGGGGAAAAAAAGCAGGTGTTGGTCTCCCATCGCCTTTACCCCCATGAGCAAAACCGTCTTGTAGATCAAGCCATGCGTCTTGAATGGTTAAGCAGGCCTTCACTTGTGAGTGTAGTATTACTTGCAAAAGCAAAGTGCCATCACTGCACTTATCAGCCACACGTGTGCTGACATGAAAAGGGTTGGTGAAATGAACAGCTATAGTCCTTTCAAATGTCTGATTATGCGATACTCCGAATTCCAGTTTTAAAGCTACTGTTCTCAATCCATCCACAACACTTGGTCTTTCAGGAGAAACCGTCCCTAAAAGAAATGCCAATGGATTATAAAGCAACTGATATCTAGTGAAATGTCAAACGATAAAGTTACTGGCATAAAGTACCAACATAACTTTTCATTTGCTGTGTACTCATAGTACTTTTTTGAATTCCTACTTATTAACTGAAGGCTTTTTGTCCCATTCGGGTCATTTTGTAACCAAAAATCTCTTAAAGCCGACTTTCAAAATGATAAATTTTATAAAGAAAATTTTAAATTATTAAATGTTGAAAAAATACAAGCTAATTGACATTACAGGTTAAAAACGACCCAAGCAAAGAAATAATTATCATTTAATGACTAAGATGTACCAAAAAATACGACTAAGACAGGAGAAAATTGGAAAAGTGCGTTGGTACTCTATGCCAGAAACCCAAGTGAAAGTGAATAATGAGAAAGTAAACCTGCAGATGTTCCTCTTGCTAGTCCATCACTAATGGCACGAACAGGAACCCATAAAACGCTCATTATATTGCTTGCCCAATCAGGTAACTCTATGCTACCATCCTCCAAAGTTAGTTGTGCAAATTCTTTGACAGTAGAATTATTGTTACCACCGTCTTTATTATCTAACCCATCTGAACTTTTTAATGTACCAGTATATGTCTCCATTTCAATGGCATTTGACTCTTCAATTTTCAACCCAGGACCAGTATCAATGTGTAGAACAGCTCCCTTGAGGGAATAATTAATAGGTTTTACAATTATACCCACCCACTGGGGCTCATTCATTAATAATGCAGATGACACTGCTGCAGCAAGATCAACAAGAGCTCTTGGTTTAAACACCTGAAGTTGGAACAAACCACAGACAAACAGAACTTAGACACATCATAACATGCTACATTTAAATATTTTCACTATAGATTATACCACAGAACCAAAGACTAGAGGTCGCAAGATGAGAGGGTCTAGTGGGTTAGGTGACAGGGCAAACAGGTTCTGGTTAAAGTACTGTTTTTCAATATATACCATTAGGAGGTTGTATGTGTTAAAAAATTGACTTTGGGCTGACTGTATGTAACCTGTTTCCCTTTTTGGCTCCAATTTTCATTCGACCAGTTTAAAATAAAACACAGACCGCCCAAATCGACCCCATTCATAGATATATGGGCCAAAATTGCCACTTTGCCAGAAACAATAATGAATAATCTCAAATTTCCACATCATAGAAATACTACCTTAAGAATTGGTCTAGTTGGCTTCTCATAACTCATAAGATCATCACTTTCTGCAGGACCGCCTCTGGAGAAACCATGAGACCTGAATCGTAATTGACCAATCTGCCCAGTGAGAACACCCAAGACATATGAACCAGTTTTTTGAGGGGGCAACGAAAGCGTGATTGTATTTCTGCCAGGGTGTAGTATTGTAGCCCCAGAACTCCTTATTGCCTAATAATTACATAAAACATCACAATTTATAAGTTTGAACTGCTTAGCAATCGGTTGAAGGACAAACAAGAGAAAAAAGAATACCTTTACACCTTCATCCGCATTGGTGGTAGACGTCAAAGTAAGACTGAGTGATTCAAGAGTTATATCATCAGGAAATCCACTTCTTAAAGTTACAGACAAGATTCCTGGATCCCCATCACAAAGCTCCAAAGGTGGTCCAGAATTACCAGAAAATGTAATTAATGAGGAGACGTCTAAAGGCACAGGGTGCTCCATTTCACCATGTGCAAGACGAACAACTTCAGATTGAAAAGCTTGACGTTCTTTTGATGAGAACAATCCCTTGTCAAGAGAGAGTAATCTCACACAAGATGATAGATAGCCAGCTTGGTCATTAAGTATTTTCTGGCACTCGGCTAGATTTGGAAGCACATCAGCCAACAAATCCTCCCAGCCTTCACCAGAATAAAGAGCACAAATCTTCTCATATGACTTTGCAGCTAGATCATGGTTACCATGCTTAAAAAAAACAGCAGCAATTTCGCCATCAAGAACAACCCCGTGTCTTTTCCACCACGAATTATGATAATTTTCTGCAGCAGCCTTTGATAGTTCCAGGTATTTTTGCTGATGGAAAAACAAATGACGAAGTGAACTTATAAACATGGGTCGAGGAAGATGACAGAATTTGTGAATTACATACCTCATACTCCTCTAAAGATGAAAATGAAGTCCACAAACTAGGATCAGAAATTGTCTTCTGGAGTGCATGTTCAGCAGCAACAAAGATCTCTGCAAGTTTCATTGGGCGGCCGATTGAGCTTTCAAAGTTTCCTGGCGTAGAATTGGTTCGTGACATGGCAGCAGATGAACCTGAGCTGGCAACATAGACAGGTGGATCAGAGTGGTTAGTGGTATTTCAACTCTTATAGCAAAAAACAAATGTGGCATTACACTTGAGCATACCCATCCATTAAAGGTGAGCGTCCATCAAACAATTCAGACACATTTCCAACAGAAAGAGAAGCTCTCCGGCGATTAGCTTCTCGCAGAAGAGAACTAGGCTCTAGAGGCAGTGGCTTCCGTTGAATACCAAAATGCTTGACCCTTGGTGTAACTTGAAGATTCATCTATAAAATAGTTCGAGTATCATTTTATATAATTAATTCTGTATAGTTTCTTCTATGCTTTTAAGGGATACATCATATCAGTAATGCATACATACCTTATCTTTAGCAAGAACTTCAGATGAAGCATCAGAGGGAACAGAAGGCCAGATTGCTGGCTTAGGCCAAGGTAGCATGCTAAGTGAAGCACTGTAAGAACATACGTTTTAGGGTATGCAATACAAATCTTAAGTTTATTAACAGGTAAATTTTTGAGTGCCAACCTGTTGACAGGACTTCTTTCCATAGCATAACCATAACCAACTAAATATGCAAGCCTCATGAACTGCCAATTTCATCAATGCTTAGTTCAAAATTATCTGATATATATGTAACTTAGAAACCTCAACATAAGAATGTCGTATTTTATTTTGCTTTAGAAAAATGTGTAGTTTGAATTGGCTAATGGTGTTATATAGCCTCTTTAGTCTTTACCTTAGCTCGACATAAAGAGTATAGTTCCCCGCGTACGCGATAATATTCTTTTTCTATCTCTGGAGCCACAAGTCCATTACTATAGTGAGCAGAGGTTGCATCTGCTAAACTCAAGCAAGAAGATATAATCCAAACTTCCCGTAGACAGAAGGGTAGAATACTCTGTTGCAGAAGTCGCAGACAAAAATGCAATTAGGTAAAACATGATTTGTTTTATGAATAACACTACTCAAAGATAAACCAACACTATTACCAAATAGCATAGAAAATGGACACTGATATGAATGCCAGACCTCATGAAGGGCCAATGCTTTTGAGAAGCTAATTACAAATGAAAACCCTCTTGATGCAACTTCAAAGGGACGGTTTAGCTTGAACAATAGCTGCAAAAAGTTCAAATAAGAATCTTGCATTATTAACCTAATTACGAAGCAAACTGAAGCAACAGATGTAGGATTACCTTTGCTTGGCATGCAAAAAGGTACTGTCGAAATTCAAACTCCCTAAAGGAATCATCTTGAACAATCTGTGTTAGTGGTTTCTTTCCAGGAGTTAGTAGTGCAGCCTGATCATCACCATTTTCCATTCCTCCAAAGTCTCTTAGTTTGCCTGCCATGTTAACTGATCACACAGTAATAAAGTTCATCAGTCCAAATTGTTATAAAAAGTTAACATATACAGATATAAAGTAAACACAGCTTCCAATTGTTGCAGCCAGACACGCAATATATTTTCCTAAACATTAGCTTCCATAAATATCGTATAGCAATTGCTTTCCTACTTCACTATTTCTTTATTAAACAGAATACATTTGGAAAGTGCAGCAAAACACAAATGACAGAATATCAGTCAGAGATATGTTAACCAAGGTGACGAATATCTCATATATCTAACTGACGGATTCATGATACGTAAGACATAATAATTAAGCACCTGCTTCTAAGTAGCAGAGCTCTAGTTCATCATATTCCCGTAACGAGTCCTCGTGGAGATGAGCAATTTCAAACATGAATGCCAGGCTTTCCTATATTGAAAATTAAAATTTCAGTAATGACATAATAACGATATAGAGGTCATACTAGAACATGTATTTTCAATAATTCTTGCAGAAGTTATAGATTGTTCAAAAATAGCATAGTAAGTATGGTTACCTTTAGAATAAAAAAGTTACAGAAGCTCCAAACAGGCTTAAACCGTTGTTCACTGAGCTTACGAATCTCCTCCTCATAAAACTGAATACGCCTATCAAGAGTGTTTCTAATGCACTCGGTTATTTTGGATTCCAAATCGTCCCAAAAAGTTGCTTCAGGAGCATGAATATCCAATTTGCAGCACCTACAAAAAGGACCCTTTATCTTATATTACACCAATATACACAATACGTGTATGATTTATATATGGAGTAATGAAAAGCAAAAGTGGCAGGATATTTAATACACACTTATTAGGTTCACAACTTTACCTCTCTCTCTTTTTAGAGCTAAAATCAACTTCAATTCTGGCGTAAACTTTTTTTGCCATTTTTGTTGCTTGATCATTTTGGGGTAGAGCCCGCGATACGTAGACAATAAACCACTCTCGTTCATCATTTTGCAAAATCAATTTTAGACGTGGTTTTAGGATTGTCTTAAACTCGTCTAAATCCTGTTCAAAACACAAACGGATTGACATAAATGCCTAAAACGGAAGATATATCGCATAATTTGATTACATGGCATATGAAATACTAGTTACCTCACAAGCTACAAGAATTACAGTTGCATATGGTTCTCTGAACGAAAATAAAAATTGCTCCTGTGGGAACCTACTGCGGAGCCTTGCATCTGTCGTTAGTATAAACTCGGCTGGCAAATTTTCTACAGATACAGGATTACGGGTCTTGTTATTTAATGGTGCTCTTTTAATTGGAAGTCGTTCCTCAAATCCCTTCTTGACATGTGGCCACAAATCACTTACATCTTCAACTGAAATTTGTTGAAAATGAAACTTTTAAATTTCATCATTCAGATGACAAAACGGTGATTAAACATAGCCAACAAGAAGTTAATAAATTGCATCACAAAGAGAACGCTGAAAATATAATGAATTGAGACATATTGAACACCACATTTTAACTTTGTAGAGTGAAAAACGTTGTTTACTCGTTCGGACCAAATTTGCTTAGCACAAACTTTTGTGGTTTAGCATCTATAGTTCAGTATAACTATATAAAAAAGATTCGTATCAATGTCTATTTCCGTAAAAGTAACCTTATTTCCTTTTTACGTATGGCTCTTAAATCATGCTAACATTTGAAGAACTTGTCGTCCAATTTAAACCAACGATAACCTACAAACAAAGCCTTTATACTTTTTAGCTTGCCGAACAATAACTCTGCACGAATATTTAAAAAGTGGTACTACAAAGCCCTTCCGTTTGACATCAAGCAGTCCACTTTCCAACTTAAATCATAATAGTGCATTTCACTCACACACACTCGTAACTAATGGCCGCTAATGCACTTAAAGAGAACAACATCGGGATACAACGCCAAAAAATCTTGTATTGAAAAACTACATTCGGAAAGTAGTATCTATGTAACTCCTATCGGGATACAATGCAGATCGGTTAGCTTTAACAGTAGCATTGAAAACTTTGTATGGCACTTAAATCATGCTAACATTCGAAAAGCTTGTGGTCCAATTTAAACCAACGATAACCTACAAACAAAGCCTTTATACTTTTTAGCTTGCCGAACAATAACTCTGCACGTTATTTGATTTCAAAGTGGTACTATAAAGCCCTTGCGTTCGACATCAAGCCGTTAAGTTCCAACTTAAATCATAATAGTACATATTCTAGTTACTATAAAGTTTCTAGCAAACACTTATCGGGATACAATGCCAACAAATTTTGTATTAAAAAAGTACATTCGGAAAGTGGTATCTATGTTGGGATACAATGCAAATCGGTTAGCCTTAACAGTCTCATTAAAAACTTTGTAGCAATAAACGAAAAAGTAACTTTCACGTGCACATTACTAGCTACTAATTTAAACTAACAATCACAACAGAAATCAGAACACTCTCACAATGTAAGAAAAAAAAATCCAAAAAGGTCGAAACAAACAAAAAAACGACTTACTTGTGAAAATCGACACACTCACATTAACGATTTAGATAGCCTAATTATATCTAAATAAAATTCGGTAAAAAAAAATATAAAATTAGTTAGGTGTTAAAATATATATTGATTATAAGTACAACAGTTATTAACAATAAATGAGTGATTTGATTTGATCAGATCAGTAGAGCAGAAATGCATGATGATCCAAAATTAGGGCTCGAAATTAACATATACCAGCAATAACGACACGTTCGCATGAGTTTTTGATTGACAGAAACTGAGCTAAGAAATTCGCCATCGGTTAAATTGGTCAAATCTCAATAGAGGGAGTCAACATTCAAACACGTTTAGTGTGTGAGTGAGTGAGTGAGTGTGGCGATTTGATCGGTTCCGTCAAACACGTTTTTGATTGGGTGAAATGGGTGGATCACGCCGATACTGCCCTGCCCTCGGAGTGATGCTTTTCACAAAGTAAATTTTTCTTGCTACGGTGGGATTTTTATTTTTTTAGATGTGTTCCAATTAAAATATTGGGGAAAAAATTAAAGAAAAGAGATTATTTTATTTTTATTTTTTAAATGATAGAATCACACAATTTTTACAAAAAAGATATTCACATCATTGTTGTCAGGATCCCCAATGCTAATTTTAAAATTTTACGGTTTTACGATATCATAAAGCAAAAACGATCTGGATCATACGTGGGATCTTAGCAAGCTTAAGATCTTATATGATCTCGATCTTGACATATGATATTAAGATCTAATCAGATCCGATCTTATTTTTCTCAAACAGAAAGCTAAGGAAACTACAAAGTTATGGATTATATTTTATAAAATTTTAAAAACAATATGGTAATCTTCTTAAATGATAGAATCACACAAAGACTATTAAGGACAACATTTCTATGAAACATTCTTATAGCTTTGTGTTTATAATATATAATAATTTGTGGATTTGAATAATATTACAAAGACTATTAAGAAGATGACATTACAGTAGGATCTTAGGATCTCGATCCAATCTTACGATCTCAATCTTGCAAAACTGAAAACCATTCTGAGTAAGATCTTGATCTTGAAAACCTTGATTCACATACATATGTGTCACTTCATTAAGAGTGAGAAAATAAGAAAAATAAAACTTAATACAAGCTAGTTGATACACTTTACATGCCACGTGTGTGTGAATTTATGTTTCTAGAAATTAATACAAGAGAGTTGCAAAGAGACTAAGAGATAAAAGACACTAAGAGATAAAAGAATCCCAGTGAGGTACATAAAAGTTATTCAGGATATGTACGAAGGGGCAAAGACTTGTGCGCGAACCCTAGTGGGAAACACAAAGTTTTTTCTGGTGGAAGTAGGCCTACACCAAGGCTCAGCTGTTAGCCCATATTTTTTTGCTTTGATTCTCGATGAGTTATCACGGCGGATACAAGAGAGCATTCCATGGTGCTTGATATTATGCTCGTTTCAGAAACGCCAGATGGGCTAAGTGGTATATTGTAGCAGTGGAGGGAGGCACTAGAAGACAAAGGCCTATGAGTCAGCAAGGAGAAGACAGAATACCTACGGTGCGACTTCAACAAGAAAGTGAACGTAGAGGAAGCAGAAGTCCGCATAGGATATCACATCTTACAACCAAATAAGTGCTTTAGATATGTCGGTTATGTGATTCACAAATCCGAAAGAATAGAGGATGATGTTACACACTGTATACAAGCTGGATGGTTGAAGTGGATAGCGGCCACAGGAATCCTCTGTGACAAGAATGTTCCTCAGAAGTTGAAAGGAAAATTTTATAGATTGGCAATTCGACCATCTATGTTGTACGGGTCAGAGTGTTGTCGTTAACAAAGACTCAAGCAAATAGGATGGAAGTACTGGAAATGAGGATGCTAAGGTGAACTTGTGGTAAAACTATGTTAGACATGATCCTGAATGGAGTTTTTCGTAGAGTATTCCAAGTTGCGACTATTATCAACAAGATGGGAGAAGGACGTTTGCGATGGTTTGGGCATGTTAAGAGGAGACCACAGTCGGCAGGAGTCTATCACTGTCGATGGCTTGAGGAAAAGGGGGAGACCAAAGCTCAAGTGGGAGGACAAATTCAAGCTTTACCTGAATGAGCTCCTATTGTACGAGGACTTGACCTCTGATAGGAACACGTGGAGAACTAGGATTAGGGTACATGAGTAAGGCTCATAGGTGTAGATGTTTCTTGCTAGCTTTAGCATAGGCTTTTTTTTTTTTTTTTTTTTTTTTTTTTTTTTTTTTGCCTTTATGAGTTTTTGCAGTAGGCTTTTCTTGCTCTTAGGCATCAGCTCTTGTGTGTTTGTTTTGCCCTTTCTCCTTGCATGTTTGCTTCCTTCTTTTGGCTTTTTAGCTTCTATGCCTTCTTTTTTTATTTTTTTTTATTTGTCTATTTATTTTTTCATCTATTCTTATCTTATATGTCATTTGCGTTAGTATGCTTTTTTGTTTGTTTGGTGTGTTTTTGCCTTTTTTTATTATATGTCGCCTCTATGTTTTGTGTTATTATGTGCCCTCCGAGTACTGCTTCTCATGATTCTCAGTTCAGGGTGGATTCTTCTCATCAGGTAATAGTAGATGCCATTGACTCATCTTTGGTTGCTAACAATTCCAATGTTGATAATTTTAGTATTCAGGCTATGTTGTGCCTTTCCTTTTTTTTTTTTGCTTGTTTGTTTACGAATATGCTTTTGCTCGCCTATATGTTATTGTTGTTTATGTTTCCGTTTATTTCTTTGTATCTATTCTCTCATATCTGTCTTTTTGTATGGTTGTTTGCACACGCGCATTTACCGGAGGTCTTTCTGGAAGCAGTTCCCTTTACCTTCGGGTAGGGGTGTCACTGTTTATATCTCACCTCCCCCATACCCCCGCCTATACCCCCGCCTATAAATAGAATGGAATCCATACGTAGGAGTAGGGGTGAGCATACGACCCGAACGGACCGGACCGACCGAGACCGGACTGGACCGGACCGACTACATTCGATCCGGTCCGCGGTCTCGGCTTTTGGGCTAATTCGGTCCTCGGTTCGGACCAAAACCGACGAATTTAGGCTAATTTGGCCTTGTTGGACCGGACCGACCGGATCGAGACCACATTCGGTCCGATCTTGGTCTAAGATTTTTGCCGAAATCGGGGTCTCGGTCCGGTTTTTGAATCGTGCACACCCCTATGTAGGAGGTTCTTAAAAATGAGGCTTGGACTAATAATTTCAAAAGCCCTCTTATAAGCCTCTATGTCGAACGAGGCTTATAAGGGTTTTTTGAAATTTAAGCCCCATAAGCCTCTTATAAACCTTTAGCCAAACACAACGATAGTAAAATTGTTATAGTTAGGTATTAAATACTAGCAAAAGTATTTTTTTTAAATCATGTTCGATTACACGAATGAAAAAGTGTTTTGTATTTTGCTATTAATTTTCAGATATATAAAATTTTAAAACACTACAAATAAGTGACTTAACACTAACTTTACAAATTTATCATAATTTTGTTTGACCAAAATGGTTCGTTTGAGTGTTACATTTACATATTGATTTTATGATCCTATGATTTGTGATGACATATATATTCTCTTGACCCGATTCTAATTATGAGATGAGCTTCGAAAGTGTCTTTCGGAGGTAGAGTCATCATATGACAGGTAGGTCCCATATACACTTGCTTATAAATAAACTGCCTCTCTTTCTATTTTTTTTTTATCTAATATATAAATTCTCTCCATCGGAGGTTATGACTTGACCGTCGAAGGATGGTTTCGAGGCATAGGCCTCAGACCCCTTCTAACCGAGTTTTATTTATTTATTTATTTATTATATTATAATTTGTAACATGCTTTTGGAACGACGAGTAGCGTCATAAGAGTCGTCAAGATCATCTTACCGGAAATTTACTTCAACAATTTGCATATTTACTTGACCAGAAAATGTTGATCTTACGCAAGATCTTGTCTATATAGTAAACTGGCCAGTTTGTTATCCAATATTTGACTTTAGAATTTGCCAATTTGGCATCAAAGTATTATAAATTGTTTGGTACACGTATGTGTGTTATGAACATTGTATTCATGCCCAAATATATGAGTTTTCACAAATCCACTCTTGTAGCTTGGTTTACAACAATTACTTTCCTTCATGACATCTTTTGTAGCTTGGGTACTGGCAATGGA
This sequence comes from Chrysanthemum seticuspe, assembly GCA_019973895.1. NCBI lineage: Eukaryota > Viridiplantae > Streptophyta > Magnoliopsida > Asterales > Asteraceae > Chrysanthemum > Chrysanthemum seticuspe. Next base: position 25,495,217 of record BPTQ01000006.1, read on the forward strand.
GTCGGTTTGGGGCTCGGTTTGCCTAATGCCGATCGGCAATAGTGATGCCTACTAATCGGCAATATTCGGCATGAAGAGAGGGGAAGCAAAATCGGCAATATACCCCGATTCTACATTGAACCAATATAGACGTTGGAGCATTTAATGGCCAAAAAAATAGACGTTGGATCATTGAACAGGATGATCACACAAACTAATATACAAGTCCAACGGGAGAAACTTCTCCCAGACCGCATCCCACTCCGTGGTAGATCGAAAAACCGAGCACACCAACGACAACCTTCAAACATCTCTCGGACTCGTAAGTGCCAAGGCGTTTGCTACAAACCCTTCTCGCAGATTCTCAAAAAAGTTTCCAACACCATTTTCATGATCATGGCTGTCCATTTTTAATATCCATGTTCTCATATTTTGGTGAAAATATATATAAGGTGGTGAAAATGAGATAGCTTAAGGGTGAAGTATTATAATGTATGGTGGTATGTTAAGGAAAATAAATGTATGGTTGTTGTTCTTTTGGTGTTGGATGCTTGAAGTGGACAACATGTGGAGTGTGTTTCATATATTTTTGCTAGTTTTAATGGGAACAAAAAGTGGTTACTTGGGTTTAGGCTTTTGGTCAAGTCGGTTGGTTAATAAATATTAATAAAATGTTATGTTTTTATTAAATTGTTTAATATAATTAAAAAAAAATAAAAATAAAAAATGAGATATGGGTTAGGCATGATTGTCATTAAAAATCTATTGTTAGGTATGAGATTGGTATGAGATGAGATGGAAGAATATTATTGGTGGGTGATTAGGCATGAAAAAAAACCTTAGGCATGGTTGCCACCACCCTTAACCAACATTTTTAATATATGCATAACATAAATTTGGAAATTATGCATAAGATAATATATTAGCAAGTCTAACGAATTTTTTAAAAAAAATAGCAAGGTCTTTCTAGTATCATAAGATCAAGTGTTTTGCGAAATAATGATTATTGAACAATCTTTAATATGAAAAAAAAAAAAAAAAAAAAACCTTAGAACTTTGTTTAGTAAAAAATAACATGTTATTAAGTTAATTTTTATTTTCATTTATTGTGCATTAAATTCATAATTACTTTAAATATGAAATGTACAAATTATTTAATGCACTTTAAGCATTGTTTGATAAAATATGTTTGTAAAATTTGGGGTTTTTTTTTTTTTTTTTTTTTTTTTTTTAACTAATAGTATTATTTTATTTATGCACCACCAAATCCAGTTGGTGACGTGTACCAATGAAAACAAATAGTACAAAAAATAGCGAATAGATAGGATTTGGATGACCGCCAAAAACCTGCTCTGCAACTAACAATGGCAGTTCAGTTATCTTCTTCTTTAATAATCACCCCCAAACTCACAATAAATGTCTCAATTAGTCCCTCAGTTTCCAAACTGTACTCCAAATCACCATCATCCATCATCACGCTCAACAGAAGATCGATAATATCAATCCAGTCGAAGCTCAGTAACTGCATTTTCTCAAAATTCAAGCAATCAACGGTATAAATTTTTATTTTGTTTATACTGTAGTTTTCTTTATGCAATGTGATTAAGTTTAAGGGATTGTGTAATGTGTGGTATTGAACTATGTTTCTTTTTCTTTTCTAGAAATAAACTGTAAACTTTCTACGAGCATGGTTATTTTTGTAATTTGCCCCCCTAACGAACGATTAGTAGTATAGTTTTTAAAAATATCAAATTTTGCCCCCTCGACCATAACTTTCTGGCCACCCCTCGTGTGTATGTGTGTGTTTAGAGATAAAGAATTAATAAACGCGTAAACGAAGAAGGATCCCTATTCAGGTTACATGATGAAGTCAATCCTTTTTTTTTTGGCTGGCCTATCTGGCATTTCTGTGGCTGTTTCTTAACTTTTACCTGCCCATCCACCCAACGAGGTTTGAACCCTGGTCTCTTCGAGGACACCTTACCACTAGGCCACATTGGAGATGGTTGGAGGGAAGAGTAGTTAGTTGCTGTTAGATGCTTCTCTAATTATAAATACATTAACACGAGATTAACAACTAAGGAGTCCCATATCATTGGCCTAGCAGCAAGGAGTCCCATAAGAGGTCCCAGGTTCAAGTCATACAAGCTGCAACTCACTGTGGCCACCTACTCTTGGCTTATAATCCACCTTTAGCGTGTTTAGCATTCACTTTAAAGAGGTTTTACATCACGTGATATAATATATGAATGCAAGTATTGGACACTACTCAGTTGATGAGTTTATGCAGAGGTAAATGTGTCTTCGTGTTTGAGTTATGCAGCTGATACGAATCAACTAGCACAAGTTCTAAACAAACAAAGTAAACAAAAGAAATAGCAAAGTTCCTGCTAATATGAGATGCAGGTCTCTCCCAGGTCCAAAGACTTCACAAAACTCTTGATAAACCCTAACATCGATGATCTATAACTATTTATACTAATGTATGACTTGTTAACCAAGAATATAAAATAAGGAAATATAAAATAAACTAATTACTCTTCGACCCTTGTGTGTTAATTATTTGCCGAATGGCCCTTGCTGTTTGGATTTCCTTTTATACCATTTTCCCCATCTTCCAGTAGTCGTATCATTACCCCCTTCCCAAAAAACCACCTTGTCCTCAAGGTGAAAATCTGGAAATTGCTGTTGCACATGATCAGACAATTCCCAAGTAGCTTCATAACCTGGTAAATTTTTCCAACGAATAAGCACCTCATGATTGCCTGCTGAATTACGAACTCCCAAAACTTCTTCTGGCTCCAATAAAACCTCCATATCTTCAGTCAACCCTTCTGGTAGCACTAGTGCAACCTCTTGTTCTCCAATTGCTCTCTTTAACTGTGAAACATGGAAAATTGGATGTGTAGCTGCTGATTCAGGAAGCTTAAGTCTGTATGCCACAGATCCAATTTTTTCCAAGACTTCATATGGACCGAAGTACTTGGGTGCTAACTTCTCATTTATGCGTCTTGCCACCGTTCGTTGTCTATATGGTCTTAGTTTCAAGTAAACACGATCACCAACCTCAAATTGAACGTCCCGTCTAGTACCATCCGCCTTGTTTTTCATGAGTTGTTGTGCCTTTGCTAAGTGCACTTTTAACTCCTGAATTATTCCATCTCTCTCCTGTAAATAGTGATCGACCTCAAATGTTAGAGAAGAACCTTGTCCATATGATACTATACGTGGCGGGTCTCGCCCATACAAAACTTTAAAAGGTGTAGTTTTAATCGATGAATGGTACGATGTATTGTACCAATATTCCGCCCAAGATAGCTACTTTGCCCACTGTTTTGGACTACCTGATGTGAAGCATCTCAAATAAGATTCCAAACTTCGATTAACGACTTCCGTTTGACCGTTAGTTTGAGGATGATAAGCCGTACTTCGTTTCAAATAGGTTCCTTGATGTTTGAATAATTCCCGCCAAAAATTACTAAGAAATACTTTGTCTCGATCTGTAATAATAGATTTTGGCATGCCGTGCAATCGAATCACCTCACGCAGAAAAGCTGCAGCTACGGTCACCGCAGTATACGGGTGGCGCAAAGGTATGAAATGTGCATATTTGCTAAGACGATCAACAACCACAAAAATAACAGTATACCCCTCCGAACGTGGTAACCCATCAATAAAATCCATGGTTATGTCATCCCAAACTTTTTCTGGTAACTCTAATGGTTGCAATAATCCACTCGGCAACATGGTAGAATACTTATGTCGTTGACAAATTTCGCACTCAGAAACCATTTTGGCCACATCTTTTTTCATTCCTACCCAATATAGCTCACCCGCCATTCGTTGGTAGGTTTTAAGTACTCCTCCATGACCACCCACAACACTACTATGAAACTCACGAAATAGAGGAAAAATCCACTTGAAAGTACGCGGTAAAACTAAACGTCCTTTATACAATAAACGATCATTCTCTACCGTATATCCATCGAGTCCCTGCTCATTATTGAGTACACGCTTCTTGAAAAGCGTTAATTCGACATCCCGTGATAAGTCAGTCATCAAATCATCCCAATTCTGAACTGTTGTAAACGTTAGTGTATGACAAGCAATAGGTTCCCTTCGTCTTGACAAAGCATCAGCAACACTATTCTCCTTCCCTGGCTTATATTGAATTTCAAAATCATATCCTGACAATTTCGACAACCATCGCTGATGTTCACCATCAATCATACGCTGCTCCAATAAATACTTTAGACTGCGTTGGTCGGTTCTAACAACAAAATGCCTTCCAAGCAAATAAGGTCGCCATTTTTGGATGGCCAAGACAATAGCCATTAGCTCCCTTTCGTAAACGGATTTGAGTCTCGCTCGAGTTCCAAGAATTTGACTAAAGTAAGCTATTGGTCTGCCCTCTTGCATCAAAACAGCCCCAACACCTTGACCCGAAGCATCAGTTTCAATGATGAAGGCCTTAGTAAAATCTGGTAATGCCAATACGGGAACTTTTGTCATGGCTTCCTTTAATGTTTGAAATGCAATAGTCGCCTCTTCTGACCATTTGAAGTTATCTTTTTTCAGCAAATCTGTCAAAACCCACGCAATCTTCCCATACCCATGTACAAATTTTCGATAATACCCGGTAAGACCAAGGAACCCACGTAATTCCTTTATGTTCTTTGGAATGGGCCACTCCAACATAGCTGAAATCTTGGTCGAATCAGCTGCTACTCCTTCCTTAGAAACAATATGACCCAAATATTCAACTCTATTTTGAGCAAATGAACACTTCTTCTTATTACAATATAATTGTTGTTCTCGTAAGCACTTAAATACAGTAATCAAGTGGCGCTTGTGCTCCTCCAATGTTTTGCTATAAACTAAAATATCATCAAAAAATACCAAAACAAATTTCCTTAAATAAGATCTAAACACCTTGTTCATTAATGACTGAAAAGTTGACGGTGCATTGGTTAATCCAAAAGGCATCACTAGAAATTCGTAGTGCCCTTCATGCGTTCGGAATGCCGTTTTTGGAACATCTGTCTCTTTCATACGAATCTGATGATACCCAGATTTTAAGTCAAGCTTTGAAAAGATTGTTGCCCCGTGTAATTCGTCCAACAATTCATCAATGACAGGGATCGGAAATTTATCTAATACTGTAGACTTGTTTAAAGCTCGATAGTCTACACAAAACCTCCAGCTTCCATCCTTTTTCTTGACTAACAATACCGGACTTGAAAAAGGACTCGAACTAGGTTGTATCACCCCTGCGGTAAGCATCTCCTCAACCAACTTTTCGATTTCATCTTTTTGTGCCTGAGCATATCGATAAGGTCGAACACTTATTGGTTCAATACCATCCTTGAGAACAATCGAGTGTTCATGGCCACGATGAGGTGGCAATCCTTGAGGTGGCTCTGATACCAATTTGATACGAACCGGATCGATAATATAATAAAGAAGAAAGTAAGCAAGATATATGGTTTATATTGATGGGATAAACCGAACCCCCGATGGTTTATATTAGTGAGATAAACCGACTCCCCAATTGATTAACAAATCAATACTTCATATTCATTCAACATCATAAGAATTACAATCCTAATACCCTATTTATAATTGACTTAACCTAAAGCTCTAACTTTCTCACCAAGAAATATAATAAAAGGAAACTAAATAAACTAAATAATTAATAATAACGCAGGATCGTATCAATACTTCCGCCCCCAAAAACACCTTGTCCTCAAGGTGTGGCTGAAAACATTCTTGATTCCGGGATCCCATGTTTTGAGTTGTAAATGTGACTCTTGCAGATTATACTCAAAGCGCAAAACATGCCTAAACAAATGTTCGCACAACTGCCCCGCAGTCGGTTTAAGTATTCTTTCATAGTATATAACTTCATTACTTTGATTCAAAAATGACCCAACCTGATTGGCAGCATAATACTTTGTTTCCATTAGCAAGATAAACCCACCTGCCCTTTTCTTTCTTTTTTTAGTCACATATCCATATTCCAACTGTACATTAGGTTGCTTATGTTTCTGCCCAACATCATATATCTTATTCACCCGAACATCAAGCTCTAACTTGTTTCCTCCATCTTCTCTTTTGCTGACATGTCCTTCTGCAACTTTACTTGTTTCAACAGCTTCCACCTTGTTCGACTTATGGAGAGTTGTTTCCTCAAAATCTTGAACCTGTACCCAACTGTTGACTTTGGTTGTTGCTACTAAAGGAATTTGTTGATGGTCATGATTTTGGCGCTCTAAAAACTTCTGGAATGAATCCTTCTCCACAGTAAAACTAGGGTCATTACTATTTTCTCTATCGTCTGAGTATTGAAAACCCAAATCATCATACCTTACCCCAGACTTATTTGTTGCCAGCTTGAAGGCACCAGTAGGTTGTTTGAATACATCAGTATGTTGTGCAAACCCTACAGATGGAATTGACTTAGCTGGGAAATTCTGTGCCTCTGAGGTTGTAAGTAGTTTCACTAATTGCTCATGGCGTTTATCCAATTCAGCTTTTTGTCTAGCTGCATCAGCCTTCAATTCAGCCCTCAAATCAGCTAACCCAGAACTAAACTTGTCTTCTAAAGTCTGAAACTTAGTTCCAACATCGGTTTTGAAACCTTCAAGGTCAGCGTCAATGTCTGCAACCTTTCTGTTCGTCATCCTCCCAAAATTTTTGAATAAAAATCGATGAACAGTAAAATCGATGAACAGTTTTTTTTTTTTTTTTTTTTTTTTTAAATTAAGGATCGAATAGCTCTGATACCAATTGATACGAATCAACTAGCACAAGTTCTAAACAAACAAAGTAAACAAAAGAAATAGCAAAGTTCCTGCTAATATGAGATGCAGGTCTCTCCCAGGTCCAAAGACTTCACAAAACTCTTGATAAACCCTAACATCGATGATCTATAACTATTTATACTAATGTATGACTTGTTAACCAAGAATATAAAATAAGGAAATATAAAATAAACTAATTACTCTTCGACCCTTGTGTGTTAATTATTTGCCGAATGGCCCTTGCTGTTTGGATTTCCTTTTATACCATTTTCCCCATCTTCCAGTAGTCGTATCAGCAGCTAGGTGCAAACCTGGCATCTCTATGTTTTAGGGCATTGTGACTATCTGCAAACTGCATGTTTTTATAGACAAATAATGTTCCAAGTCATGGATGTTTTTACACCAAACAAATGATCTTCTTGCTTCCTGTTGTTCGAGTGTTACAAATGGATTTTGTCATGTAGGGATGTTCAGACACCCAAAAAACCGTCACCAAATTATATGTACCAGTTTTAGAACGTGCAATCACGAGACTGGGAGCTACAATCTCCGTCATCCTTGTTATTGTACAACTCACATCTCCAGTGCCTTTGGCTGGATGGGACCCGTCACTTCTTCCGCCAGCTCAAGCAGTGTTATACTCACCAGACACAAAAGTTCCCAGAACTGGAGAATTAGCTTTGCGAAAAGCCATTCCTGCAAATACAAACATGAAAAGTATACAGGTCCATCAAACAGCGTGTCAATAGATATACTTTCATTTTTTTTAATATATTTTTTGTTAAAGCGTCCTTCTCTTATCATGTAGAATTCACTCGAGGAACTGTCGTACTTGTTAAGAATACCTCAAAGAAAGCCTTATGGAACAATGGAAAGTAATGTGAAGATAGCTCTAAAGGTAATTTATCTGAGCATGTAAATGTTGTAAAGTGCCGTGAATCTATTTGTTTGTTATGTATTCACCCGATCTCTGTATTCCTTGATCAGATTGCAGTGGATGAAAAGGAATCTATTTTGGCAAGCCTACCTGCTGATCAGAAGGAAAAGGGGTCGGAAATTTACACAACTCTTATTGAGGGGAAGGTACTTTAAAAGCATTTGCATACTGGAAATCCGCATGTATTTCAAGTTGTTCTTTCACAGCTAAATCCATTTACTAAAAGCTTTGCGAATAAAAGCTCTTACCTTCTTGATGTCGATGCTATATACTTGTTTATGGAAATTAACATTATGAATTAGTCCAGTAGTTGGGTAGATATTGCCACGGGTTCTAGAAATATGTTTTTTTGTCCTGCAGGGTGGATTGCAGACTCTTCTTGGATATATAAAGGACAAGGATCCAGATAGAGTATCAATAGCTCTTGCTTCTTCACTGGATTCAATAGCCCAGCTAGAGCTGCTACAGGTATTTTGCAAGTAATGCAAACTGTATACTTCACAAAACCATACCTATGTGCAATTTTTTGATTTACTATTAGTTTCATGTTTTCACATACTGTGTTTTTTAGTATGAACCAAGGGTACACAACACATATTTCTTTTTAATAATGAAACTTGGGTACTTGTTCTATAGTGAGCATGCACGTGCATACTCACATGACCACGTAAGTTTCCCGTTTTGAAAAGAAAAGCTGATTTGATTTACCGGATTAACACCTAATTTGAGTAATCTTGGATATGCGAAGTTAATTACAAGCATTTTTATGTATATGATTGCAGTATTTTGTTTTTGTCAGGCTCCTGGGCTATCTTTCTTGCTGCCGGCGCAGTATGCAAACTTTCCTAGGTAAAAGTTCACCCAGATCTTACATTATTTTAGCACGTATGCATTGATAATGGATCTATATGTTCTCTGGTAGAAGGAAAATCAATGCATATTAGATAAAGTTGTTATATACCAAATAGGAACCAAACCTTCAATATAGGTGGTGCTGTGGTTTAAGTAAAACAGGTAAATGGAGAGGGATCCCTGTTCAAGCTACCCCCGGAAAGTTGAGCCTTTTGGCTATGTTGTACACAGCCTAACGGGTATTCCTGTTATGATTTCTGGACTTCCATGGTCGTCCCAAGTTTCATGCAGTGAGGTTTGAACCTGGGTCTCTTCTGAGACCTTCGGCCGCCTTACCACTAGGCCAACTTGAGATGGTTTGATGTGGTTTGAGTAATTAGCAGTAATATACAAGATATTTTTCTCATAGACGATTGTTCATTTATCATGCTCCCCAACACTAAAATATTATGTCAACCCATATGCAATTTGCAGTTCTGTAGGTGATATGAATTAAGTTGAAACATGTGCAGGTGGAGTTGTTTATTTCAAGTTACGACTCATGTATAACTTTTACTTTCTGTATTATTTAAGCGCCATCAACTGTGTGAAATTGTTGCGTTAAACATGGCAAATTTCGGTATATGGACCCCACAAGCCATGCGGGGGAGACTAAATTCTCCATAAGCCTTATGTCAGTATCAAAATATGTGTGTTCGTTATGTAGCATTGACTTACAGAAGATGGAACATTTATGTTTGCTGGTCAATGATGAGTTCATATGTAGACAGCTTGTTTGTTCAAGTCAATATTACTTGTTCTTGGTATGATAATATATGTAAACAGCATTTTTGTGGGCTGAATTCTTAGGCTCACGGGGAGAGCAGTTGTCGAATTTGTGGTTGAAAAAGGAGACGGCTCAATGTTTACCCCACAATCTGGTGGTGTACCAAGAAAATCTGCCACAATCCAGGTATGATAATTCTTCCCATGTTTGGGATTACATCCTATATATTAGGGAATTTTCACAGGCTCTGATCTATGAAATGTATATGCCTGTTATCACGGTCCCGTTTACATATGCATGCTAATCATATATATTCTCTCATACTGTCACTTCAGCTAGAACATCATGTAAAACCTGCAGAAGCTTATAGTTTCCCCTATGAGCAATCATTAACAATTAATTTGTGCACCATTATTGTTTATACTTTATAAATCTTGGTTCATAGCTTCAACTGATTATTAACCATAATCACAGGTTGTACTGGATGGATATTCGGCACCATTAACAACAGGAAATTTTGCAAAACTGGTAAGGTAGTGAAGGGTTACATCATCTCTTAACTTATCTCTAAATTGGGTTTTTATCTATAGAATTCAGACTTAATTTTTTCATTTATCTTGTTTTAGCCTGTATTTTGTTTGTACATCTGAGTCGTTAAAATTGGTTTCTTTCTCATTTGGGTCATTGTGTAACCCGTATGGCCGTATTATATGTAAATCTAACCTTGTTATACATAAATTTATCTGTATCCAAAAGTTATCTTTTTGAAAACCGGGGTTTTGAGGGTCTTTTTCTTTCACAAAGCGTCTTTTAATCACTCATTTGTACAACATAAAGTAGTATGTCTAAAACGTGACTAATGAGAATAAGTTGGTGGTTTATGCATGTAAAAAAAAAAACCTTCTAGGCACTTGAACTATTTCTTATTTTAAATGATGCTCAGGTAGTTGACGGGACGTATGACGGGATGAAGCTAAAATGCACTGACCAAGCTATTCTCTCAGACAGCGGGATCGACAAGAGCATAGGTTATAGTGTTCCACTAGAGATAATGCCATCTGGACAGTTTGAACCGCTCTATAAAACAGCTTTAAGCATACAGGTTGGTTCATTTATGCTCAAACGGTCAATGCTTATCTCTGTGCTCTAGTGCCCGTATTCCTATGACTACTAAAATTTTACATTTGCCAAATGGAAGGATGGTGAGCTGCCTGTGCTTCCATTATCTGTTTATGGTGCAGTTGCTATGGCTCACGATGATGTCTCTGAGGAATACTCGTCTCCAAATCAGTTCTTCTTCTATCTTTATGATAAAAGCTATGTAAGTACAGTTTCAACCTTCGGAGATACGTCTTAAATCTTTTACTCGTATATATTTTCAGACTTTTATGTACAAGAACATGAGTCAACTAATATGTGGCTATGCTTTAACAGTCTGGCTTAGGAGGTTTATCTTTTGATGAGGGCCAGTTTTCTGTATTCGGGTATGTCTTTAAATCCTTCGGCATTCATTATATAAAGTTAAACTTATAGATGACCATTTTGACCCATTTTCTTTCTAATGGGTCAATTTAGAGACTATGGGGTTAAAATAAACATGTCAAAGGATTCAAACCGTAGATTGAAAAGGTCTATTATTATTGATATGATATATTTTTTGTAACAAATGGTATTTTGGGTCAAATAGTCAACCTAACCCGACTGACCTGTACCAAAAAGCTACCCATTTTACCGCCTCTAGTTATACTATCTAATTTTCAGTAATTTGATATCTTCCGAACCCCTCCCCACCATTGCATAGATACACAACTATTGGAAAAGATATTCTCCCTCAAATCAAGACTGGTGATGTGATTCGTTCTGCTAAGCTTGTGGAAGGTCAAGATAACCTTGCACTGCCGGCTGAAAAGTAATGTCCTTTCTTTTAAACTATCAATCGTTTTAACAAAATCTCTAGCTCATTTCGGTTTGGTTTATGCAGGGTATGAGTTCAAGTATAAAGGCCCCTGCATGCCAAAGTGCTAAAAGTATCAATACATGATCAAAACGTGGAAATTTGATTTGGGTTGTAGATCTGAACAAATGACAAATAGTTTTCGCATTGATTATAGAGTTGATGTCCAATATTCATGTATGTATACTCCTCGGCGGTCACCGTGAAGAAATTATTGATAACAATTTTTTTTTTTCTTTACAGTAGATATGTTTTTTTTACTAGACCATGACAGATATGGATATATTTTGAAGAAATACAGGGCTATAAACGAGCCAAGCCACTCGTGGAATGTTCAGGATCGACTCGGTAAAAGCTCGAAACGGATCGAGCTCACACGAGCTCGAACCTTTTTAGGGGCTCATTTAATAAACGAGCTCGAACACCAAATGTCTTGGGTTTCAATAGTACCCTATGTGTGAGAATGTTCCAACCAAATGGTCGTGGGTTCAAGCATGAGGACATTGTGAGATTGATATGTTGTGTAAATATTGTGAGATAGTTAGTTGTCTTTCAACAAAATAAAAAATAAACGAGCTCGAGCCTTATCTTCATCCCGAAGATTGATTAGGCTCGTGATCATAAGAAATATATGTTTTTATTATTTTATACATATGTATATATTTGTTATATGTATAATTGCATATGTACTTCTGTACATTTATATAAATGAGCTAAAATCAAATAAACGAGCTTGAACCTTGGGTACTTAACAACTTGAATTTGAGTCGAGTTTTATTTCGTTTGGGACTATCAAAACGAGTGCACCCTAGTCAAGCCCAAGCTTGTAAAATATGTTACGAGCCGAGCTCGAGCTAAAAGCATAAGGCTCGAAGCAAGCTCAAACTTGAGCCTTATCAATTTAACCAAGCCGAGTTCGAGCTCCGACAGACTCGTCCATTTTCACCCTGAAGAAATCAAGAATACAATAAAAGAGAAAGAAAAAAGAACACCACTTTAGGACATGAGGCCATGGCCACTCATACTCATGTTTGTGCTTTGGGTCTTTGTATTTGGGCTTTGGGCCATTTGTTGTGGGCTGCATGTTTGTGCTTCGGGCCTTTGTATTCTTAGCATTTCTAAACACAAAATATGTGCTGAAAGAGATATATCAATGTTGCTTGCAAGTAAACAAATTAATGTCATTCTCATCAATGTTTCATTACCCTTTAAACTCATATAGTATTGGTTAAGTTAAGCTATGCATAAATGTTAAACTAATTATGATATTAACAATTTTTTTTTATTGATATACAGATAGATTATATACTATTACACACATTCTTTACAAAGCATAGATTTAACTAGTTGGCTTTTCATAACAACAAACATAGGACTGCATATGTCGTATCCGATAGCTCACCTCTAGAAGACATATGGACAGATGGGTTACTAATCTTTCAAAGATGTCGAACTATCTTTAGTGGGGGACACTTGCCACTTGTGATCCAGATTTTTCGAACTATCTATGCACTTGCAATCATTGCAGAATAAAACCTGGACCCTTAAAACTGCATATGTCTATATTATTAGGCTGAAAAACTCGCATAAATCTTACATCTACAGTTTCTCAGCAATAGGATTTGAAACGCGGTTGAGGGCTGGGTTATACCAACGTATAGCGTTAACCAAAATACATATTGTTACGTGCACATCTCTCTTGGCTTCTCAAGTTTGCCTATATGCTAAATCAGTACTTTTAACAATTCTCTTATGGTAAATTTTCTATACCCTTTTCAGTCAACGATTCTAGCTATCTATCACATTCAACCACCGTTTACAAAATATTGAAAATCTGCAAGAAAAAACTCAGTTTCTTCGTATTTGTTTTGGCGGATTACTTGTTCAAGACTAGATATTTATATAAACAAGATATGACATTAGAAAAAGTCATTTTCCTTTCAAGTATCTATCTTATATGAGTTAAGTGTAAATCTATCTATATGATAACACGCGTGTAAATAAAAATGAATTTGATACTAAGTTGCTAACATCAATATATACCCACAGACATGTACAAACACCCATCCATGTGCACGTACACGCGTGCACCAGCATAAACACAAATATATGTCGCGTATGTGTTTTGTTAGCATACGTCTCCACTTCCTTTTAAGATTATGCTTTTTCTTAGGACTCGGGCAAAAGAGAGACATTGTGCATCAATCCATGAATTAGGCCACTGATGGCGGACCAAAAGTATTCGAAAGAAATGAATTTAACGCGACCATCATATCAATACTTATCTTGTTCAAGCTGACTTACTTTCGATTTTATATATAGATCTAACCTAGCTAATTAAAACTTGGAATTTTCAAATCTGTACACATAATTTAGTTTTCATAATCTAGCTTCATCCACTTTTCATGTTTCAGTGAAAACAATTAAGATGATCATATCTTCACTTATATCTCGGCTTTATATTAATATTTGATTGATGTAACACATAACAAAATGCCGTTCAAAAAACAAAATATATAAGAAACTAAATTAAACTCTTTTAAAAACAGATGAAATATCATTATCTCTTCTATAGTATGCTTAAGTACCTTTAATTCGAGCATCTTAATCGTATTCCTAAAAAAGGATGATGTGAGTGATCATATCTTGTTAATCACCGGCCTATTGTTGTATACCTATACTTGTACGTATTTACTTACGTTTTAAATACTTCTACACGTATACGTATGTAACATTTCAATTTTTGAACACGTATCGTACAAATATATACATCGGTACTTAGAATTAGTCCTCACTTACAATATCTCATCTAGAGATATCATAATTGTCCCAATTATTATTCCAAATCAGGTAATTAAATTTTTCAAAGGGTAATAAAGTCGATTTGTACCCTTACTATAAATGGAAAGAAATGCAACGAATGTGGTTTAAAATGTGTGGTCTTAAGATAATGATTCTATTTAATAGATGACAACTCAATGGTCCCAGAAGTCACTCTATCGATTAGCAATGACAAGCACACAATTACTGTAATAACTTTATTTTAAACATAAATTAATACTTAAAAACAACTAAGGTTGTTTTATATTTTTATAGAGATATATATATTTTTTTAAGAGATAAACTATATTATGGTCTAATCTTTCATGTAGTTACTTTATAAAATAAAATGAGAATACATATCTGTTTGGTACATTGAATCATACTTTGAAGTTTGAATGTAAGACATGATGGCCATCATTTAAACATATAGATTTTTATTATGTCACATCTTATGAAAAAGATGATACTTATCAGTTACTACATATTTATTTCTAGATAATTTTTGTAAACAGAAACCATAAAATATCATGGATATATTGGAATGAGATACTATTTTCGCGGATATATTAATACTCCCTCCGTCCTAAAATAAATATCTACTTTTAAAATGGAAAGATAAACATCTTTTTTTTTTTAACAACAAATTACTTGATGATGAATTGATTGTGAGTTTTATTGATTTTGAAGATACTTTGTTGCTTATCTAATCTGGCATGGCATAAGTATTTATGAGATTTATGATACTAATTTGAATATTTAGTCAAATATGATGTAATAAACAATCAAGCTAGATATTAAAAATAACATTAATCACTCCAACAAATAGCTTAATAGAGCAAATACTTCACATCATTGTTGGAAAATCATTTGTTACAAATAAAAAGTTATTTGTGTAGGAAACACACTACATCTAGACAAATTTTATATACGTATACATGTTTCAAAAACACTTGTATCAATTAAATACGAAGAGTGGGAAATAAGAAAGAAAAAATGTAATACAATATAATTCGTGCACTACACTTGTTATACGTGTTTGTGAAACTATTCTGTAAAAATTATGTGGATGTAGCATTTCTTTCACGTGTGTAGTCACTTTTGAAGTATCTAGTTTAAGTTTCGATCAATAATCTCATAAAAAATGAAAATAGATTGGAGTTATCGATATTTATTAATAGCAACACTAACAAGAAGCTAAAGAAGTGAAAGATTGCAGCATATGCTATAAAACTTTTCTAGAGTTTGCTCAAACTTGAATAAATTGGTGCATACATACATCAACATGTTATCAATAAACATTTTTGGATCAAGCAAATGGTAACTTTGTGATCGTTAGGATCATAAAGGTACATGTGATCACCTACACATTTGAATATAGAATAAGTTCATGAAACTTATAATAATCTCCACGTTAAGGACTATGAACTATATGTCCAATTTGTAAAGGACAAAGAATGTTCAAGTACTGCTATCTTTTAGGGTTTTTGCAAAGAATTGAAGAAGAACGTATCATCAAAACCATCCGAAAATAAATAAAAATACTTCACATGAACTAACTTTTTATTTTGGATCGAACGAAGAAATTATCATTATATAAGAAAACTAGCACGGATCAAGCAATAGAGGATTACAATAGTTTTTCTACATTATGATAAACATATAAAAACTTCCAAATCCATATAATATAAACAAAATACTAGTTAATTAGCCAAAACAATATAATCCAGTTTTCATAGGATCATATTTAATTAAAAGCTTCATAACCAAATTATCACAAATAGATAGTTAAATTTCACATAATATTAATCTGCCTCTCTCTACATATAGTTGTGTTCTATATCTAGTCTAGCTAAATTAAGCACTGCTTAAGCAAATATATCATCCATTGCATCTTACACCTAAGTTTGGTATCAAATTCACACCAACTGTAGACCATTCTTGTCTTACCAAAATTAACAAAAAATTGATAACTTCATATGTAACTTCAAATTCGATTCATACCCCTTTCCCCAAAACCATCTACGCGTACCAATTCATGTCTGGTAATTGATACGGCTGCCGGTAAACACTTTGATCACCTGATGGAACCACCATTGTTTGATTGTGAAGTTGTGGCATTTGGCTAAGTAGACTTAAACTCCCCATTGAACCATCATTTTCCTCCGTCTTGGCCGTCATTTGTGTCTCCATCGAGCTTCCATTGGGGTTGGAGTTCATCATCGTGTCGAAAAGAACGTTGTTGTGTTCATGATTATCTGACATTGTGTTATACCCTGAGTAGCCACCAGGGGATTTCATAATCCCCTGGTGGATGAATGGCCTAAACATCGGTGGAGGTGCTAGCATCTCGTTCATGACGAGATCACTGCCTCCTCCAAGGCTAATATCACCATCCACCGGTCTTTGTGTATGGCTCTTCCTATAAATTCGACATAGAACCCAATCATCCAACTGCAATTAACCCAACCAAACAGTCATAAGTCACAGGTCATAGCAAATATATCTTTAACTTTAGGACAATTTTTAAAGCCTATACCATTACCAACTTTCCATTTAATCATATAATATTTACAATATAACCTAAGATCATAAGTTATATAATTGAAAGCCCGTAAATCTAATACAAATTTTATAAATTCATCAGCTACATGTAAGAACCAAAAAGTTTATAAAATATCGAAGAAAAAAATATACTTACCCTTAAAGATCCTTTATTCTTTGCAGCTTCGAAACCAGGTGGTTTGCTTATCATTTTGTTATCCATAAGTCGATACTCATGCATGATCCAGTTAGTCTTGACACCTTTTGGTGGTTTACCTCCATAGAATACAAGAGCTTTCTTCACACCAACTTTGTGTGTACCTCCAGCCGTCATCACCGGTTTATCAGTTCCCGTGGCTTTCCAATACCCCGATGTAGCTGCCCTATTTGGCCTAGCTCCGTTCGGATACTTCCTGTCCCTTGGACTAAAAAAATACCACTCTTGTTCACCAAAAGCCGCCTTGGCTATTCGCCCAAAATAACGAAATAAATTTAGAAAACCCTAATCAAACTAAGACAACAGTTCATGAATATACTTATAGCCAAAACTATAAAAAAAGAAAGATTAAAAAAAGTAAAAATCATTACACTAATATACTAATTAGATTATCAAAAACCAACAAACCTGTTTGGTGTTTTCAAATTAGTTTTTATGAACAAGTATATTTCACACACTTTCCATAATATTTAATTATATATCCACCTTAAACATACACTTTAAATTAATAAAATAAAGTATAATAATATACAAAAATATTATATTAACTTTATCTATCTCTATAACCTATTTGCTAGTTCTTTTATATATATAATCGTTCGAAAAAAATCTCTATTTTCTTGTATTGTGTCCAACTAGTACTATGCTGTTCAGAAATATAATACCTGGCAGCTCCCATGGATCAAACTTATAAAGATCGATCTCGGCTATAATAGCCGCAGGAATCGGGACAGATTCCACTTTTTTCTTAAGGTAGTGAACAACAAGCTCTTCATCAGTCGGGTGAAACCGAAACCCTGGTGGCAGATGAGGGTGTTGCGAATTTGTAGATGAATCAGCACTCTCCATAGCTAGCTAGAACAATATTCCGATCACCGCGTAACCTCAAAAATGATTAGAAAAGGTTGCCGGCATGCTACTTATGTAGACAAAAAGAGAGGAAATTATGGTTAAAGGAAGATAATAAGGTGAACAAGTGTGAAAAGGTTACGGACCATTAGTTATTGCCACCCCCCAAAAATGTAATGTTAGGAATATACCCCTTCTAATATCTTTATAATTTTATTTTTTTTATTGTAAAACTGCGGGAAAAAAAAACAATGAATATAAATATAAAGTTTTACAAGTCAAAAGTAGAAAAATATAAAAATAAGGAGCATAAAACCATAAAAAATTGTCTTGCCCTGTTAATAAAATCGGTAAAATTGTCGAAAAAAAATGTGAAACATAAAATATAAAGTTTGACAAGTCAAAAGTAGTAAAAGAAAAAAAAAATACGGAACAAAAAAATCAAAACTGTCTTGTCTTGTCAATAAAGCAGGTATAAAAGTGGTAGGAGGGTAAGGGGCAGGGTAGCAATTGTACAACCCATATTTGTTAAGATACCGATCCTGATATTAGCATCTTACAATTTTATGATACTATAAAGTAAAAACGATTTGGATCCTACATGGGATCTTAGCAAGCTTAAGATTTTATAAGATTTCGATCTTAACCATATGATCTTAAGATTTAATTCAATCTGATCATATTTTGTCGAACCATAAACTAAAAAAACTATAAAGTTATAGATTATGTTTTATAGAATTTAAAAAAACAACATGTTAATCTTTTTAAATATTTCATATTTTTAAGACAATATTTTCATAAAGAATTTATATAATTTTTTGTTTATAATATAGGGCAAATAATTGAAAAAAGTATCATACTTGCCACCATTTCCTTTTGTGAGTAGCGAACAAATTTTTTTGCTTTTGTGGGTATTTTTTTTTTCAAATTTATCCTTTTTAGGGTATTTTGCTAATTTTTTGGACATTTTTGCCTCTCATAGCTAATAGATTTTTTTTTTCCCGAATGGCAAAAATGTCACATATTACCCTAAAAAGGATGAATTTGAAAGAAGAGTACTCACAAAAGTAAAAAAAATTGTTCGCTACCCAGAAAAAAAAAATGATGGCAAGTATGATACTTTTTTTTAATCATCTGCCATATAATATAATAATAATTGTAGATTTGTACTCCCTCCGTCTCAAAATAATAGTCCACATTTCCTTTTTTGGATGTCTCAAATTAATTGTCCACTTTTCGTTTATAATAAAAACTAGGAAACTTTGTGAGGAAAAATTCCTTTTGAATGGTTAGAAATTAAAGTGATCCCACTTTTATTAAATTGTGTGTTCCTTGTCTTCTGACAATAATTTTAAGACGGAAGGAGTATAATATAACAAAAACTTTTAAAAAATAATATTATAATAAAATCTTATTATTTTTTTTAATTTTACGGCTTTAATCTTACAAAAACGAAAATGATCCTTAACAGAATCTCGATCTTCACCACATATATACATATGGTCGGGATGAACCGTACATGATCATGTGTAATACAATATTAATACTATGATTATGTTTAACAAATACTTCCTCCGTCTCAATATAATTGTCCACATTTCCTTTTTTGGATGTCTCAAAATTATTGTCCATTTTCTTTTTATAGTAAAAGAAAGAGAATTTAGTGGAGGAATATTTCTTTTGAATGGTTGAAAATTAAAATGACCCCACTTTTATTAAATTGTGTGAATCTTGTCTAGTGACAATAATTTTGAGACGGAAGGAGTAGTATAATGACACCTAATAACATAAGGATAGATTAGTCATTTTGTATTTTGGGAGGCTGTAAAAATTTTGATAGGGTTTACGTGTGTAGAGAATGATGACGTAAAATTTTGATAGGGTACTTTTGGTGGCTCAAATATCAGCCAATAATCTTGTGACACGCTTTTCATGGGATGACACGTGTCGCACGTAGAACGGATGACGGCTTGAGACCCACAAATGAGATCTTTTGTGTGTGGCTAGATATTTCTGAGCAGAAAGCGATAATTGTTTTTAGAAAAAGTTTGTGGCTAAGGTATTTTAAGAACAAATTGACTCATAACTAGTTGTATAATAATTAATATACATGGCTACAAATGAGACGCAGATTGTGTTTGACTAAAGGGTTAATTTATAGAGCTTAAAATATAAGCCTCATTAATACTAAATTATTTAATTATTTATAAAAATATCTAATATACACAAATATTAATTTAATTATATTTCTTTTTTAGTAATTTTACAATAATAAAATTTCTATATTCGGCTTATAATATAAGCCCCAGCTTCTTGCGCAAAATATACCCATAAAGTTATATCTATTTCATTCATTCCATAACAAGTGTAATACAATTATTCTCTTTCGTCATTTTTTCAACAACCATTTTTTAAAATACACCAATCAAATTTTTTGGTTTAAATTTAAGTTTATGTTTTAGACATACAAATCATTTTTCTAATCGTATTGTTTTAATTTTTCTAAATATTTTTTTAAACTTTAATCTTAAGTACTCCATCTGATGTAAAATATATGTCCATTTTAACATTTTGAAGCAAACTTTGACCTTAAATATATTTATTTGTATTATATAACAGTTGATGCAAAATATATAAATGAATTGGTTTTAAATGTAATTTCATTGTTATAATTTTCATCAGGTATTATATAATACAAACAAAAATATTTAAGATCAAAGTTATATTCAAAAGTCAAATTGACTTAAATTTTGAGACGACAGGAGTATTTTTGTTTGTATTATATAATATTTAATGAAAAATATAACAATGAAAATACATTTAAAAGTTAATCCATTAATATATTTTGTATTAAGTATTATAAAACACAAAGAAAATAGTTAAGCTAAAAGTCGAAAAAGATATACGATAAACGTTAAAAGAGGACAAATATTTTAAAAGAGATAAAATATTGAGAAAATGATGCATGTATTATTTGGATAATACATGGGGTATGAAATTCCAAATGGTTGCTATGTACTATTTGTTAATTTTATCTTATTTTAACCTCAAAAATATGTATAAATACGAAGTTAAATGATTGATAAATATTCAAGTATTAATTAGGCTGCTCACACTCGATATGAATTAATCGGTTGGTCAATCTTGGTGACCGACTTTGAAGTCGGTCGTGCCCACTGTAGCTTTGGGGTTGAATGTCGGTCGGGGAAACAAAAAAAACACAATCGGTCTAATTTACAACCGATATTTTGCACACTTTTACCAACCTCAAAATCTACCACTTTTCAAAATATATCCGTTTGATTAAAAAAAAAAAAAAAAAAAAAAAAAAAAAAACCCTTACTTTTTAGAAAAAAACTTTACCACTTTACAACCTTATAAATACCAATCTCAAACACACTCCTAAACACACAATTTCAAAGAACATTTCTATCAGTACCTTCAAACACATTCTTTTAATATGTCGTACGAGCTATTATTTGGTTCTTCATCTTCCGACGATGATGAAGTTTTTAGTGAGTTTGTGGAGTTTGCGGAGTTTGCTTGGAACGCTTACCAAGTATCATATCCAAAAGTTCCACGAAGGTACATACATAGGGATCATGAGGGTGCTTATAATCGTTTAGTGGCGGCATACTTCTTCGAAAATCCGCAGTTCGACGGTTCTGAATGAGCCGAGAACTGTTCACACAAAATGTTCGAGAGGTAACCGATTATTCTCTTTATTTTCAACAAACTCTTGATGCTAGGGGCATACATGGTGGATATGCGACCGTTCCTGATTCTCTTGACGAGAATCTGGCATTGGCTGCGACAACATCCCGTGAATGTCTCCGTAAGTTTTGCACGATTATTATGAAGTTATATGGTGCTGAGTTTTTGCGACAGCCCACGTATTCTGGCCTTGAAAGATTATATGCTCATCACGAGCATAAGCATGGATTTCCTGAGATGATGGAAAACATTGATTGTACAAGTTGGGAGTGAGAGAATTGCTCAAATAATTTAAGAGGTCAATATGCTAGAGGTGATCACGGGCCACATCCATTCATTTTATTGGAAGCGGTCGCCTCCCAAGATTTATGGATTTGGCATGCATTCTTTGGTATCTCCGGAATGAATAACGACGTAAACGTTTTACATCGTTTCCCTGTTTTCAATGATATTAAATCTGGGAGAGCACCAGACCTTGAATTCGAGGCTAACGATGTACCTTAAAAAGGGATATGATCTAACTGACGGGATATATCCACAATGGTCTTTTCTTATTAAGTCCATTTCAAATCCTCCCATGGGTGATGAAAAAAGAATATTGTACAAGAGGAAGCACGAAGTAGCAAGGAAAGATGTGGAACGGGCTTTTGTTGTGTTGAATAAGAAGTGAAAAATGCTTAAAGTTTCTGCTCCAGGGTTGTATAAACGAAATCTCCAAGATATTATATATACATGTATCATATTACATAATATGATCATTTGACACAAGCAGCGGGCGATATGTCCTACATGGTTCGAAGATGAGGGCCATCGTGATCACGACCCCTTAAGATCGCATGAAAAATCGTTAGTAGTTACTCAGGAGTTAATGGACTCATCAACTCATCTACACTTAAAATCTGATTTGATCGAATACATTTGGAGAAATCGTAGAAATCAAGTCAATCAAGAGAATGAAGACGGTAGTGAAAATGACGATGAAGAATTTTTGTAATATTTTTATGTTATTTGAATAATTTACGCAATGTTTTTAATGTTTATTTGAATTTAGTATTGTAATGTTTTTATTTTTAATGAATTATAAATTTGTTGTTTAAAATGTTTGAAAAAAAAAACTCGGTCATCGACTGTGGTAACTTGGTCGTGTCTAGTCTCCGGAAAAAAAAAGCTGATGTGGCAAGCGGTGAGCTAGGTCACGACTGTGGGTAACCTTAAAAAGAGTGACTCGAGCATATTTTTAGATTTATCCCTTGCATCTTTTATAGGATCTGCTCGATCCCCAGATGAGGCATGTCTCGTTATCATGCTTAGCTTTAAGCATTATGCGACATGCACAATGTTTTGATGGGCAAATAGTTAAGGATGCATCGATCTCATGCGCGATAATTTTATCATTTCACGACGTCTTTTGGGTTTGAGGGTAAGGCTTCAAATATAAAGTGTAAACAGATCTCAGACGATATAACCTTCTAAATTTCATTATAATCCGTGTAACCACTTATTCATTCGAGATTACACGTGCATGGGCGGAGGTAGGGAGAGGGTACAAGGGGCAAGTGCCCTCTATCCAAAAAAATTGTATGTAAATGTTTTTAATTTTAGGGGATTTTTCGTAAATTTACTCCTCCAATTTTTTTTGAAGGTAGTTTCATAAATCCCTCCCCCCCCCCCCCCCCCCCGGAAATTACTTTCTGGCTCCGCCTCTTGTCACGTGCTTAGGTGTTCTTCATCTGAATGTGTATTTGTTAGAGACTTATATATCATGTTCATATGCTTATTTAACTCTACGTATATATTTGTTAGAGACGTGTATCGTATTTGTAGTATTTATAAAGCTTGTATGAACACATTTTGAATTTTTTCTGTGGTTCTTAAAGGAGAGGAGTCAATTAATTTGATATTTTTTTTTATCACAATCACATCAGGAAGAAATTGTGTTTTCAACTTTATCTAAATAAAAAAGAGTAGAATAATGGATTTTCCAACATAATGTCCCAACGTTATTTTATCACAATGACTAAGACCCTTAACATAAAAACACATATATATACTTCGTATGAAAGAGCTAAACATCTTACAGTAACTTTTAGGAATTAAATAAATGTTAAGTTGTATGATTTCAAACTTAGTAGTAATTGTAGGGTGTCTATGGAGCTCATGATATTTGGAATATCGCAGAAAGTTTATGCACATCGATGAGCCTGTTCAACGATTGCCATCAGAGAATTGTCATTTATCGACAACTATAAATATTATGGAATTTTTTTTTTGGAACTTATATGTAATTGATTCTTATGTGTATTGTATGTTTTTGTGTCACTTTCGATCTCCCTTTACTCGATCACTAGCTAGCTAGTGCTTTCGAATTATATCAAGTGATCAATAGAAACTACTATCATAGCATAAACTTTGTTGTCACTTTTGTTTTATTTGTTTGTGGTACTTAACACGAACACATCTCCATACGTACACACACCACAAACGTATATATAAAGCCAGATACATGCTCACACTTTATCTTTTAGCAACACACACAGATCATCATCGTCGTTGACCACCATCATCGGCCACATTATTACTCTTTACCGCCGCATAATTACATATATACTACAAGTATTTAAATTTATTTATGTGTGTATAACACAAGGATGAAACCAGTACACAAATTGACCATGTGCATTTATGAAAAGTTATACAAGGGGCATTTAGTAAAAAATGAGGTTTTTACCGATAATTAAAATTACGCCGTAAAATTTCATGGGTGTCCCGAGACCCCCCGAGACCCACCCTGGTTCTGTCACTGTAGAGACATGAGGCGATATATGCGGCAAAATATAAGAGGGAAGCACACATGTTGTATGTATGTAAATGTTGTGTAACAGAATCTCATAACATACATGTGACCTAAACATATGCATTCTGTTTGATGTAATTATCCATATATCTAATTATGATTTTATCATAATTCTTGTTCTAATAACATTAACCAATTAGTTACTACTTATACAATACTAAATTTCAATTACTTTTATTATCTACTAATCCGTAACATTTAAGATATTAATTGGTTCTTTAATTTTTCTACCAACATGTAACCACTTTATACGCTAACTTGTTGGCTTGTTGCAATAGATATGATTAACAAGACACGACGTATACATACATAATCATGAAAGATTGAATTAGGGTTTAATCTGTTGGCGTTTTTTAGTGGTCAATAGAAAATATGCGATAGAGGAACCTTTTGATCGACATATTGCACGAGCTATATAAGTTATGTATTTGAACACGAAATCACCTAATCAGTTTTTGACTTAAGGAAATGATGTTGACATGATTAAACAATAATCAGTTCTCTAGCTTGTTGATCATGGTTCCATCCGATAATTCTAATGTAAGAAAGCTTTGAGTCGTATTTTTTTGTAACACGTTAGTTTATGACTGATAATCCTGATATCAAACCAGTTTTCTTAACACTAGTGGAAATCACAATAACATTATTACGATGCTGGCGGTGCAATATATATAGATTCCGTTACTCCCTTAATTTGCGCAAGGAAACATAAATTTTAACGTTTTTTTAACAACGAAAAATTCTAACAAGATGCTATAAAAAGTGGAAATTACATACGAGCACTAGCGGGATTACAAATCCAATCAATCCATCAAGGATTGAACAACGAACATCTGATTAAAGTTTTGGGTCTTCATCACGTATTAAATCTTCATCTGCGTTTGTAGTTTCTTCTCACCATTATCACGTTAATTTTATTTCTTATTTGAACTAAATTAACTCTTGATGTTTCTACTATGAAATGAATATATGACTAACCTTCTCAACTAACATATATATGAGAAAATAATACTTAAGAAAAATAAGTATCATAGGGAATTAACAACTAACAAAATAATTTAGAAGTGGGGTCATTGAACCAAAATATACCAAACAAGATAAAATTGGTGGTGCTTAGACTAATTAAGTAAGTAGGGTATCATTCATACATAGCCTTTTAATTACGCGTAGCATTTATTTATCTTCTTCATTTCGTTTAACCATTTAAAAGAAAAGAAATCCATGAATAACATAAAAAAGTACAAACATGGTTTCTTTGGGTATTACAACATTTGGTTTTGTTGTGTCAAAGATAATCAACCTTATATTGTGTGTTTCTTTTTGGCGAAAAATAATATAGTTAAATTCAATTAACTTACTACTCCAATATTGTCCAGATTAGTGAGTATAATTCCCAAAGTTGCCTCTACCAAATATGGTGACCTTGACGGTGTTTACCGTCGAAATTTCATAGAAAAGTTTCCTCGACAATGAAGCAACGAGAATCGCCCAACAAGAAATGAGGTTGTTGAAAATGCTTCATTTCTTGCTATGATGTTATAGTGCATATAGTATGGTCCAATCTAGCTTAGCTAGGGGTTCGTTTTAAGGTTTCAGAATAATTCATTGTGTTGCTTTAAAACACAGTTTTAGAGTCCTTTCTTAGTAAATAAGGTATATGAATTAAAAGCTTGTTTGTCAACGAGCTTTTATCTTCTCTTAATGATACTTAAATGCTACATATAGGCAGTGGCGGATCCAGGATTTTAAAATAGGGTATGCACCATAAGCCAAAATGGCAAAATGACGGGGTCGCGTAACGGGTCAAATTAGATTTGGGTTGGGTCGGATCGGTTAAAATGTAGCCGTGTTATCGTATGTCTATTGAAACTTGTTAATCCTATAAAACCCTTTGAATGCGTAGCTTAATATAACTATATGACATGAGGATGCTTCTCGCGTACAATATGTAAATCATTATTCATATGTAACTATATGACATGAGAATGCTTCTCAATAATATGAAATCAATATTAACTTGCTTTCAATTTTTTTATCCCTGTACATATATAGTTTTACATATGATATATTTTAAACGCCAACTATATGAATCTTTGATTGAAACTAAAATTATAAATTTCTATATGATAAATGGTACAAGACACAATTACTACATCTTAATATTTGAAAAAGAGATTTGCTTGTCTTATTAAACTAACTTGAGCAAAAAAAAAAGTATGCGTACACATCTAAATTTTGACTAGTGGCTAAAAAAGTGAAGTGTAGAGTTACGGTTAACTAAGTCTTTCTTGGGATATTAAAAGTTATTAAAAAATATTAATATATTTGTAAAAGTCATTTCTTCTTCAACTTTGTAGAAGAAAAAATAAACAAATGATCTAAACACTAAACAGAGCAAGGTCGATCTATCTACATGAAGGATGTAATTACTGTTTTCTTCCTCTTTTTTGTTCATCAGTTTCAACATAGCATCGTCAGGGTATGCACCTTAATTTTTTGCTCAAATTTTTGGGTGTGCACTCTATGTAAAAGATCACCATGAAAGCCAAATATCAAATTTTCTTACACTATTACCAGGTTTCACAGGGTATGCACGTGCATACCCTATGGTAAGTGTAGATCCGCCCCTGCATATAGAAAGCATTTTTTTGTTAGAATTTAGCCTTTTCACAATTTTACACTTTATAATTACATATATAACTACTTACCGAACACTTTTAGCTAGTTTTGCACTTTTGCCAAACACGCCAAAATATACTCCAAAAAGCTGAATTCATCACAACAAAATCTTTTTTAACAAAGGGTTAGCGACACATTTGACCTCACCTATCATTTTAGAAGCAAAACACCACTGTTATACTTAAAAGGCTTTATTAGTCGCCAGTCGCCAGTCGGCATTTCATCATTACCTAAAGCTTATAAGTTTGGCAAAACAATCTTTATATTTCTATACCAATATACAAATACTATTTTTTTCAAGAAAAAAAAAAAAAAAAAAAAAAAAAAAAAAAATCTCTGCTTCATAGTGAATGTTTTTGTGCACAATTTATTTGAGTCAATTCTATGGGCCAGTAAAGTGGCAAACCTAAAGTATAAACAGTGCATACTGTAACATAAAATGTAGGCCCAAATATCTATTTTACAGCTTTTGTGGGCTGGTTCATGTGTTTTAGTCCATTTTTAAGTAGTCAAAGTAATCAACACAAAATAGCTTTTACACATACAAAATTATCAACATTCTCTTTGAAACTACTGCATACACAAACAAAATAATCAACACAAAATAGCTTTCAATATTTATTTAATAAATTTATTTGTCTGAAAATTTTGTCTACAAAAAAAAAAAAAAAAAAAAAAAAAAAAAAAAACGTAATGTTTAGTGAAACAAATGTAACTTCTTTTTTATAAAATGACTGTTTTACCGTAATATAATTTCATTGAATCCATCTTATAAATGGGCATGGATCGGAACTTAACCTAATACAATACTTCCGGACAATAGTAGAGTAAATAAAATATTCACATATTAAAAAGGAAGAGTTGTATCTAATAGACTAATACATTTAAGATATTTAAACAAAAGCTTTCGTGAATATGCCATGTAAATTACCAAGTATTTGAGTTCTCAAAGTCCAGCTTTTGAATCTTCTAAAATCTCATGTTATACATTTCATTAGTTTTCATATAAAACTTCTTAGAATGCATATTTTGTTATCAAGTTTTTTTTACCCTGGTATACATAGTTTAGTTTCTTTTTGTTTTTCACAAATATTGTAAATGTGAAGGTATATATGCTAGTAACCATCATGATTTTTCAAAAATCAAACGCATATCATAAAGTGTGTGTTTGGCGTAAAACGTTTTGGAATATTTAGGAGCGATGAGCAGCGAGCATTGAGCATTGTGATTTTTAATGTTTGTTTGACAAATAGCAATTAGTTTTACCTATTATTTTTGAATGCTTATTTTTCAATGCTTTATACAGTAGCATTTAGAAGCTTTGAGCATTTAAAAGTTGTTTTACACATTATAATTACAACTATAACTACGTTATCAAACGTTTTAATAAAAAAATACAGCTACTACTCACAACCACTGCTCATTACTGCTACAACTCACTGCTACTGCTATTTTTATCAAACACACCCAAAATTTGTCTAATTCAATTTTTTTTAAAACTACTAGATTGCAAATTCAAATAATATCTCAAAAGTGGCTATTGTCATACTGGTACGTGTTTCATATTTAAAAAAGAAGAGGAAACCATTAACAAAAGAGTTAGGGGTGTTTGTTTAAGCTTATATTGCGGGCTTACGTGGTTTTCTGTTTATGTTTCATAAGCTTATTTTTTGTGGCTTATTTTGACACTAAACATTATGACATGATAAACTTATAGAAAAAAGCTATAATTTCATAACATACTTTACAAAAAAACTCATTATGCTCTATCTACTTCACTTATTGTCATAATACATAACCGTTTACATTTTTATTCTTTTATTTTCTGTCCGTTTTTATCCGTTTTCGTAAATCGTCTATTTTTATCCGTTTTCATTTTAATCTGTCCGGATAAAAACAGATAATAACGGATAAAAACCGTTTGTATTATCCACGTCAAAATGGATAAAAACGAATAAAAACAGACAGAAAATATTACGGATAAAAACCTTTTTTATTATCCACGTCAAAAGGGATAAAAACGGACAGAAAATAACCGAATAAAATGAAAACGGTTATGTATTATGACAATAAGTGAAGTAGATAGAGCATAATGAGTTTTTTTGTAAAGTACGTTATGAATTTATAGTTTTTTTCCGAAACTTATATACACCTCTATACGCCATAAAGTTTCGAAATAAGCTACAGTAAATGAGAAACATAAGCCGAAAACCAAATAAGCCATAAGCCCGATATATAAGCTTAAACAAACACCCTTCTAATTCATAATTATCTAAAGCTGATCAAAACAATATAAAGAAAAATCAACCAACAAAATTTCCATAACTAGAAATTAACCGAAAATTCAAGAAACCAAATACATTGTTTACTTTTCTCTACTATCTACATTCAACCAAACACTCCCTTTGACTTTTCCTACTCTTATCTTTGACTTTTAAGCTCATATTTTTTCCACCAAACTTCAAAAATCCACATCCCACCCCTCAAAGTTTCACCTATTTACACTCAACCCCCTCAACTTATTCCTTTCCATATATCTTATCACTCTCTGTAACCCGACCCACTCGATTGGGTCGGGTACCGAATAGCAAACGGGTCATTCGAGTTCACAAAGCTTTGTGAAAACAAATAACCCGAATTCTCCATTCTTTGACTCCTGATCCCATTATCGACCTCATCGTTCGGTGATTTACCGAATTTCATTTGCATGTCGAATGTCGGGTCCATACAGGATCCATTAGCATTGTTGCTGGTCGGGTCTTGTAACCCGAACGCAGCAATGCTAGCCCAGTCGTAATTCGTGGTCATATCGACCTTTTGATCTTCTTCCTCAGTAAATGTTGCCTTGTTGTTTTGGAAGCTTAGATACTTGTCGTCCATAGCAGGAATCGTGTCGGGAAATGAGTCAAGAACATCGTCGATATGGGACGAGGAGGAGGATGATGAGTTGTGGCTAGGTTCGGTTTTCGGACGTTCGGAAAACGTCTTTTCAGCACTAGAATTCTTTTTGTAGATACGGCATAGCACCCAATCATCCAACTGTACCCAAAAAAAAAATGCAACATTTGATAATTGTATATATAGGTTATATAAACACATTTGAGCATATATTAGCTAATGACCTAAATTAGTTCAAGATGAATAATACCATTATCATAAACAAAAAATTTTATGAAGCATATACTCATAACAAAATAAAATGTAGTAGAAACATGCTGAGATACCAAAGGCCTCTTGGACTAGCGGTATATGATTTGCCTATCAACCTAAAGCAATTAAGTTTTGGTTCAAGTCTCGTTGGAAACATGTGAGACATGTGATGTAAGTCGTAAAATTTGCCGTTGTAAAAAGAATAAAAAATAAAGTACAGAGATTCTATTACATTGTTATTTGCCTTATGTGATAACAACATATAATCTTATTTTAATACTTAATTATTTGTCAATTTTGGGTTCAAGTCTAGTAGAGACATGTGAGATAGGTGATGTAAGTCATAAAATTTGCCATTATAAAAAAAATAAAAAATAAAATACTGAGATTCTATTACATTGTTATTTGCCTTATGATAACAACATATAATTTTATTTTAATACTTAATTATTTGTCAATTTTGGATCACCAGCATGTTACATGTGATAGAAATTTTAAAAGCTAAACTTATATATAAGAACAATAAATATAAATTTTAACAATTGAACCAAACAGAACAAAAATCCAATTTTACTAGCTCATAAGTCAAAATATAGTAAAATACCATAAATAAAAATGACCAAAAATATTATACTGTAACAAGTTATTTAATGCCAATTTGTTATTCAATGCAAATCACTAAAAATAACATAAAACCATCAATGCACACAATATATGCTGTAATATAACCTATGTATTTTAATTTTAATTTTTTTTTATCAAAATATCATGTAATTTTTACTTACCCGAAGACTGTGGCTCCTTTTGGGAGGTTCAGAAAGGCGATATTCATGCATGATCCAATTAGTTTTAGACCCTCTTGGAGCTTTTCCAACGTAAAAAACCAACGCCTTCTTAATCCCAACTTTTCGTCCTTCTGACAAGATCACCTTATCAGTTCCGGTTGCTTTCCAGTAACCAGAACTGGCTACCCGATTGGGACGTGTCCCATTCGGGTATTTTCGATCCCTTGGGCTGAAAAAATACCATTCCTTCTCACCAAACATCGCCTTGCCTATACAAAATCATTACAAATAGATTATAAATAAATCATTATAAAAATAAAAGGTAAGAACTAAAAATCAACATGCATTCTCAAAACATGTTTGAAAATGCATGTCTCAACGTGCTTTTCAAAACTGCGTTTTAGTTTTTATTATAAAATTATCGAAATGAAAGTACAGAAAAAAAAAAAAAATAAATAAAGTTTGATAAGTCAAAAATATTAAAAGACAGAAAACACGAAATATAAGATGATAAAAAACAGTATTTTCCTGTTTACAGACCGATAAAAGAAAAAAACAAAAACTTACTAGGTAACTCCCAGGGGTCGAATTTATACAAATCGACATCACCAATAATCTGCAGCGGAAAGTCGTTTCCCGCGACTTTCCGACACAGATATTGGACCATTAGCTCCTCATCAGTAGGATAAAACCGAAATCCAGGAGGTAAGCTGAGTTGTTTCATTGGGTCAGTCACCGGTACCGGTGCAATCATATTTTTTGTTGAATATTTTAATGGAGTGATATGAAATAAAATAGTTTTTTCTAAACTAAGGATATGGGCTTTATTTATAGTATCGACACAAGTAATTATGGTGGGGCCATTTGGAAGGGTTAAAATGACAAGTAAACAACAAGCGGCAACCTTATCCAAAGAGGTTCAACAAAGGTTTTAGACCGTCCGTAATAGGGACGATTTGGACGAGTTTTCGTCCGACCTGATAACCATGGACGGACGCGTCTTCGGTTATTACGGCTGTTAAGGTGGACGCGTTTTTAAGCTTAAAAAATAAGACTCGGTTTAAAGTTCGACCAAGTCATAAGTATGTCTTATTACATTAAAGGAGCTGTCTTTTTATCTTTTAACAAGTGAACTCAAATTTTTGTTTCATGATAACGAGAAGGTTCACAAAAAAACCTCTCTCAATTAAGTGGATAATCTAATAATATTTTCCAAATCACTTAATTTAGTAAACAACTCTTAAACTAATGATGAAGTTGGTTGTGATAATGTGCGATGAAGTGATAATGATGAATGTGGTCTTAGGACCTTATTGCACTATTCCCTCCGTCTCATGATTATTGTCTACTATTGATTTTTGAAGTCTTTATTTTTCAACTTTGACTTTAAATAACTTTATTTTGTGTTATATAATACTTAATGAAAATTATGTAAATAAAAATTCATTTCATAGCCAATTCGTTCATATATTTTGCATCAAATATTATATTACACAGATAAAAGTATTTAAGGTTAAAGCGAAAAAATAAAGATCAAAAAAGTTAACAGTAAATAATAATTATGAAACAAAAGGATTACGTCATATGTGCATGAAAATGTTTTATTTATGTTTTATGTTTTGTGTTTGTATTGTTGGAGTGAGTCATGAAGATTGATTGGATCTTTATCGTACAAGTGTGAGGTTAAAAATAGTAGCATGACACCATGACAAAGAAAAAGATATATGGGTAGTTTAGGAAATTTGAACAATTACACTTGTCAACAACAAACATTCGTACTATCAAATTGATTAAAGCCGAGGATAAAAAGGGTGACAAATATCATTTCCAAATCATTGCAACTACATATGATTTAGAAAGTTGGTTTTGATTATTTAAGGTAAAGTAGAGATATAGAGATGAGCATTTGGACTCGAATTTTGACATCGAATCAAAATTATGCTGGTATTGTATCAAAGCGATCGACTTCTAATACATGATATGGGACCAATACTATAAATCGGGGCCAAAAACAGTATTCGGGACCATTAATACAGTACTGATACTAAAATGAGATAATATCGAAAAAAATCATAAAATTTGAGTAGTCATATTTTTGAATTAAACAATTTATCAAAACACATATTGAGTCATTTTCATGCTAAACAATAGTCATGTAAAATATAAAGAAAGAAACCAAATGTCCCAAAACCCCACTATGTCAACTATAGATCTATTATAAATCCTCCAAAAAGGCTAAAGAAAAAGAGAAGAGAGTTATACAAGATTAATTGTTTTATGTTGAAAATGGTTTAGTTTGTTTATTTTGAACTGATTTTTTTGTTTCATATGACTTTGGTGTAATTAATAAGTTTTGAACGTTCGTAAGTAAGATTATCTTGGTGATGTGTGTATTTAATTGTTGGTTGCGTTTTCTGACACGTTATGGTTTGAAATTACTTGAAAATGCACGTTTTGTCCTTTTTTGTTAGTGCCACATAAAGTTACTAGCATGAAATATGGATTCTTTTTGTTTAACAAAAAACGAAAAAAACCGAATGGTACCAATTTCCCGATACCGGGTACCGGTACCGGTTTCGGATCCAGAATGGCGTCCGATGCGGTACCGATACCCCTTTCATACTGAGAAAAAACAATACCATTAATTCAGTACAAGTTGATTACCAATCTGATACCGTGCTCATCTCTAAAATAAACGCAACACTAGACATTAAAGCGGATAAGTGATTTGTCACAAAACAAAATAAAAACTTGGGACTTTAGCAAAAAAAAAAATGAAATTTTTAAACGTAACCTAAAGGCTATATTAAACGTACCATCGTTACATTTATGCACACTTTTATTTTTTAAATGTAGCCCTTATAAGAGAAAATCTTTTTCATTTACACACAAAGGAACTTGTTACACTACAACATTTTGACTGTTTTTGGAGGGGACATTTCTTCTCTTTTAGCGGAGACATGTCCTAATCAATAACTTTCGACGGGGACAAGTCCCTGCCGAAACGTCTCCGCTAACAGCTCGTCGCTGATACTTTCGGCGGGGACTATGTGCGTCTTTTGGCTGGGACTTGTGGGACCCACAACCTTTGGTCGGGTCAAAAATTGTCCAGTGTGGCAACTATTTTGGTGGGAACATGTCCCCGCCAAAAGCTTACTAACTTAACTTAAAAAATCACTAACACAGTGATTAAGTTAATTAATTATCTCTTTTGGCGAGAACAAGTCCCCGCCAAAAGAGTTATCCACTGTTGAGATCAACTTTTTTGCGAGGACAAGTCCTCGCTAAAAGAGGTATCCACTATTGAGATCATTTTTTTTTTATCGGGGACATGTCCTCGCTAAAAGCATAAAACATATGAAGTTGTTTCTTGATTTTGGTAGGAATATGTCCTCGCGAAAAGTCTCTGGCCCATATTGCTGCAAAATGGATAATTTTCAGATTTTTCCCGAAAAAATCTACACAATAACAACCTGTATATCCCAAATGCTACAACACCACAAATGACTCGCATCACAAATTCGCTAAACATAATATCATACATATCCAAATTCGCTAAACATAATCATATGTATCCAAATTCGCCAAAAACGATTCAAAAACTGTGATCACATGATCATCTACAAACATATACATAAGCTAGCTATCCGCAAAATGGTTCAAAACTATACGCGGGGAATAATTTAGCAGGAATCCTAACACATAAACTACATAAACACATAATAATCCATGTAAATCTTCACAAATTTGTCCATAACCCCAAAACAAATATAAACCGACCCATGAGACCCAAACAACCCATACGCTACTTCTGAGTCTCCTCACTACCCCCACTCCCATCCCCGGTACCTCGAGACTCACCCTGTGAAGCATCATGTGATCCCGATGTCCCCGGCATGCCACTCGCTAGCCGCTCGGTCCAACCTGGCTGAGTCCTGGCCCACTCCATCAAAATATCAAGTTGTGTCGCTACGTGGAGAGCTCCTCAGATTGCTTATGCGCGGTTTCCTGCAGCGAGGACGAGGATGTTTGCTCGCGGGCTCATGAGGCGCTGAGGGTCGTCTTCTGACCACTACCGGGTAACACTGGACCTACGCCAGAAATTTGACCGCGCTGCTTACCACCGACCTACGACAGGAATATGACCGCGCTGCTTACAACTTTGGTCAAATTTTATCAAATATCAAATCTACTTTCAGCGGGGACATGTCTCCGCCAAAAGTTGCGTTGAAAATTTATTAAACGGCCATCGAGTTTGTGTGCAAGCTCAACATGGATTTTGTCGTTTAGTGACTTTCGGTGAGGACAAGGACGTCCACGCCAAAAGCCTCCTCGCCCGTCATCTTTATCTTGGTAGTGTTAGGCTATATTTGGTGACACGACATATAAATTCTTGAATATGTTTTAGACGTGTTTGTTAGTTTCTTTCTAAAATATATAACTTTGAAACGAAAGAATCCTTGTTCATCAAAATAAGCAGACAAGAAACATGATAAAGTGCTAAATTTACATGTCTAAAGTTTTAGAGTTTTAATCTATATAAATTTTAACATGTATAGATATTGTCCAATTGCAATTCTCATTGTGCCATAAAAGTTGTTCCTTTTTATTTAACAAACATACAACTTGTTACTAACTTCGCCACTTGTTAACGAGATATGCATCATGTGTATTGTCCTTTAAGATAAAAGTATTGTGGTATGTGATTTGTTAAACAATGTTCATAAATAATGCTTAAAGCAGCAATTAATACAAATATAAAATGAAAATTAAATTTTATTAAATAAAAAATGACATATATATAATTAATTTTTATATTTATTTATTATGCATTAAATGCATAACTAATTAAATATATATATTAAAAAAAAAAGGATATTATTTAGTGTATCCTAAGTATTATCTAGTAGGCATTGTTTAGCAAAACCGTTGTTTTATATATATAGTTTTTAATTTCTATAATTTAACTCTTGATAACCACAACATTTTTATCATGTTTTTTAACCCTTTCTGGTAACCACAACATCTTTATCATGTGTAATTCACTAATTAATCATGTGTAATTATTTTTTTTTTCTTTTTTGAACATAATCATGTGTAATTCACTAAACCTCATTTATCATTTTTCACTTTTCACGAATTTAACATTTTTCTTAACTAAAAAAATTATTTTGCCTTCAAAGATATTTTTCCTTGGCTAATCATTGTTGCAACATCTAATCAATAGTGCATGATGACCAATCCAGCATTGATAAAGAGTGACAATTTTGAGGTCCTAATTAAATATGACGTTTATTTTGGAATATTGAATCTTTTAGTGGTTTTTGTTTATTCGATTGATTAATTTTCCGGTTTGAAGCTCTCGATTCACATACATAAATCAGCACATTTTTTCTATTTTCTAAAAAGATTGACGTGATCACATCCGGCTTTTTTGCACCAAAAGTTCAGCTCATCCATCTCGCAATGCATCGAGTACTGGTGCGTAGGCATAACTAGAACATCCGGAGCTGAAGTAAATATATCTATAACACCTCGTATCATGTAGATAAAGAATAAAATTTGTTATATGTTTATCTTTTATCTTGAACGGATATATATTATTATAACAAAACTAGTAAGGAGCTAGCTAATTATATAAAAGATTTTAACCAATCGGTACAACTACAAATCTTATGACCCCTAAGTTTAGGCCAATAAAACGAACATACGAATATTATCAAAGATATCACTTTTACTCATAGGATGAGAGCTAAAAGTGGCGTTATTACGGAACCGCCAAATCCACCACAAAAAAGACGCGATAATGATGTACGAACGTTGAATATTCTCTTTAGAAACATGCCACGAGCTCAACTAATCACACAAAAACTCGGACAATTTTCAAACACCAATACCAATATCACACTCAAAGAAGATGTGAAGATTTGGTTCCACGTTACCATTACAAGAATAGATCATGGGGATTTTAATACCACGAGACGAGAGGTTCAAGCGATAAGGTAACTGGTCCAAGTTCATTCTCCACATGAAAATGTTCACTTTTCAAAGGAGAGTTTTGTCCCAAGTTGTCGAATGAACCAAAGAGGGTAAGAGTTAGGCGTCAATGTAGCGACGAGTCTCTCCAACTGAGAAAACTCCGTCACGTGCAATCAACCAGACGCAAGAGTCTTCAACGGAATTTGTGTCGGCATGGCTAATATCGATCAACATATCTCTCAAATAAGCCAAGTTACGAACGCCAAGGTCGGCTCTAGACCAATTCCAACGTCATTGCCCGTTTTTAATGCAATCAATGATTAGACAATCTTTCTCTTGTTCCAAAAGATAGAGCATGTTATACTGAATATGTAGCGGGGAATCACCAAACCAAGTGTCCTTCTAAAAGCGGATACGAGTGCCACTACCGCTTGGAAGCGAAGAGATTTACCCGGAAGAATACCGTTGGAGTGTAAGAAGTTAGAAGATCTAACTATCTTAGCCCAAATACCATTAAATTTGCAACCTTGTTTATCGAAACCCCCCTCTTGACCGTGCAAAGCCTTGATAACTTTAACCCAAAGAGCTTGCAGATTAGAGTACATTCTCCAACGCCACTTTTGAAGAAGAGTAAGGTTCAAAGACTTTAAACTACCAATGTTCCAACCGCCTTTGTCGAACGAAGAAAGAATATTAGGCCATTTAATCCAAACAAGCTTTTTAGACTCTTGAGAGCCTCCCAAAAAAAAATGATATACGGGATCTCTCCAAAGAATTCAACACAAATTCAGGAACTTAAAAAATCGAAAGAAAATAAATCCCAAGACTTCCTAGCACCGCCTTAATTAACGTAAGACGACCCCCTATAGAAAGAAAATTCGCCTTCTAAGAGGAGAGCCTCGAATGAAACCAGTCAAGTAAGGTCTTTCAATTGGATATCATGCTCATGTTAGAACCGATAGGCAACCCAAGGTACATAAGAGAAAAGGAACCCGAGGCATAACTTGAATTATTAGCCATAAAACAGACTTCGTCGTCTGAAACTCCTATACCATAAATGTTGGACTTGTGAATACTAATTCTAAGACTCGGGGCTAAGTAAAAACCTGAAGGACACGTATAATGTTGTCCAAATCCAGGGCACTACAATCGGTTGTAATCACCGCGCTATCAACATAAAAAAGATGAGATATAGTAATTTCCGGAGTGCCGATCTTGGCACCCCAAATAAGATCTGAGCTAACCGCGTTTAAGAGAGCAAAGTGAAGGCTCTCCCAACAAGAATAAATAAGAAAGGCGAAAGAATATCTCCTTGCCTTAGCTCACGTTTAAGAGAAAACATATGAAATACCAATTTTTGCATGAATACCATTTCGTTTCACTAAACGTTATTTTGCCATACTATCATTTGGAACTGATAGTCTTAAGAAAATACAAAGTGATAAAAAAATACTACTACTTGGATGAGTTTTATATTTTTCACATCTTTACATTTCTCCTTAACAAATGTTTCGCAACACAAAAAAATTACTACCCTCGTCTCATAAAAACTGTTCATTTTGACTTTTTTAAATTTTTCTTTTTCAGCTTTGACCTTAAATAATTTTGTTTACGTTATATAACACTTGATGAAAAATATATAAATGAATTGAGATTTAAATATATTTTTATTAGTATGATTTTCATAAAATATTATATAACGCAAACAAAAATATTTAAGGTCAAAGTTGAGAAAGAAAGAATTAAAAATGTCAAACTGGACAGTTATTACGGGAACGTGAGTAACTTTTAGTGACTGTGGTATCGGTGATACAAAAAAGTGTCACTAAATCTAAATTTTTAGTGACATTTTTTAAAAGTGAAGACAAAAAGTCAATTTATTTATTTTTATATTTATTGACTCTTTTTGTGAAAAATATGTGTCATGAAAAGGAAAAAAAAAAATCTATTCTTACACATTTTTTGTTTTAATATACTCAGATTTTTACTTACTTCACATTTACCTACACTTTCTAAGTGTAAGAAAAAATAAAAAATAAAAAAAATCAAGTGTCGTATTTTTCGAACTTTTTTGACATTATAATATGTTTGCGACATTTTTTTTGAATTTAATGACTCTTTTTTTGTCATTATAGGACAATTTTCCTTTTAAGTGTTCTAAGTGTCGATAAGTCTGCTTGTTATAGATTTTATTCGATAGTATAATAAACTTGATATAAAAGCACATGTTATGTATGATCAAAATTGGGTTAGACGTCTTTCGCTGAATTTATACTTACCGATTTACAATCAAATTGACAGATGGCAAAAGTTCAATATAGAACCAAAATTTACCATATATCCAATCAACCAATAATAGCCATTCATTTTTTTTATTATGATAAATTTTCACCATTTTTTAAAAAATTAAATATCTCGCAAACCGTTAATCGTTACGCGATAAAAATTATACCATCGTGACGAGAATTAAATTATCTTTCTATAGATATGCACTACTATATATTTTTAACAACTTTTTTTTTTCAAAATTTCGGTCAACAAAAATCATATATGATTTGTGAAAATCATATATGATTCGATTTTTACGAATCACATATGATTTTTGAGAATCATATATGATTGTAAAAATCATATATGATTCGTAAAAATCGAATCATACATGATTTTTTAAAATCATATATGATTTTTTCAGACGGAATTTTTGAAAAAAAATGTTTGTCGAAAATATGTAAAAGTGCATATCTATAGAAAGATAATTTAATTCTCGTCACGATGGTGTATTTTTTATATTTTGAAGATTTACCGTTTGTAAGATATGTTGTTTTAAAAAAAATGTGGAAAATGATTTTGTATTAATTTAGATAAAAAATGGAGGGTTATGATTGGTTCATTTGTTCTATGACAAATATGAGTTCTATATTGATCTCAACTCATTGACAGATAATGCATGATATAGTTTTGGAAGCAGCTTTGAGCCATGCATTTTTTTTAACGGCGGCAACATATCTATACTATATATAAAAGAGAAATGATAGGGGGCCTAAATTTAGGCTTAAAACCAAGTGGCATCATCCTGATGGTGGTAAAAAAAGTGGTTTCTTGTTCACAGCCATCAAAATGATACCACTTGGTTTTAGGTCTAAAATTAGGCCTAAGTTTAGGTCATTCTATCATATCTTTATATAAAAACTAGCAAAAGGCTAGAAAACTACAGCTTTGACCTTTGAGGCATGGTTTAACTAGTTTTTGAGGCATGATTAAATTGTTTTTAGTATTTGATAGATTTATATCATGTTATGTGGTTACTTTTAGATCTATTTATATATGTATTATTTTTCAACTTTGAGTTTATATAACTTTTTTGACATTTTTTTTATAGATTTGTTATTGCCGCCGGAGTCCACGGTTGTCGTCGCTGCTGCCTGAATGTGTGTCGCCGCCGCAATCGAACTTGCCTTTGTTGCCAGTAAATGTGTAGTTTTTTTAAAGTAGTTAGTAAATTCTTGTGTGTAGTTGTAAGTTTGTTAGTAATTTATATGTTTGTTGGTAGTTTGTAAGTGTATGTAAACTTAGACATTTTGAGTTTATTATACTGTTATTTTGTAAGTCTTTGGTGGTTTCGTTGCGGTAGATATGCCGGAATTTTAACAGGATATATTGTAGAATCAGTTAAGTTCATGGTTTTGTTTTAGGTTGTTTTGTTTATTGATTTTTGGTTGATGTTTTAAAGTGGTTTTCTTGGTTGTGATGATATGGAAAACACCGTATATTGAAATGTGAGAACCCAAAACTATCATGCTAAAATAAGAATTCAAATTAAATTTTTTTGAATTTTAGTCAACTTTGAAGTAGACCATTTAGGCTTTATTATATCTCTTCTCTACTAACTATAAAGAAAAAATGTTTTTTCTTGAAAGTTGAAAACTGAATTTCGGTCAACACTTTAAAACTGAATTCGGTCAACTATTGTGATGAGAAAAGAAACTATGGCGTTTAAATGGCTATGCGTTTAAATAGAAACTTTAAAACCTGTATTCAACCATGCCTAGGCGTTTAAATGAAACTTTAAAAGTTGTATTTAACCATGGCATCTAAAGGAAACTATTGCTAATCTCGGAGGGATTAATGCATTCTCTTCCTAAAATACAAAATTGACTCCAACATAGTATATTCACATGAATGCTAATCTCTGAAATTATACGACATAAAAGTGAAAGGTTGAGACATAAAGACGAAAGATAAATATTTCTATTCGCATTTTTTATGTGCATTAACTATTTATGTACTACAGCTCTCTAGAGAAACAAAAAAAATGATGTTAATTGCTCATTCCAACAAAAAAATTGTGTTATTATTATTTTAATATTAATTGATTAATGCAACTTACAAAAATGCTATAAAAAAAAGACAATCTTAAATACAAAACAACGCTATCGGAAAACCAATACAATCATTCAAAATGGATTCCTTAACGCTTAAAATACTGATTCATGAAACAAACTTAATTGCCGTTAAAATTTTGTCAAAACTAGACACCGCTGCAGCTAGGCGCGGGTACTCGTCTAGTATTTTATATGTATGATCAAAATCGGGTTAGACGTCTTTAGCCGAATTTATACTTACCGATTTACAATCAAATTGACAGATAATGCACGATATAATTTTGGAAGCAACTTTGAGCCATGCATTTTTTTTAACGGCGGCAACATATCTATACTATATATAAAAACTAGCAAAAGGCTAGAAAACTACATTTTTTTTCGTTCGTTTTTGTACGTTTTTGTCCGATTTTTTACGTTTTCGTCTATTTTTTATGTTTTCATCCGTTTTTTTACGTTTTCGTCCGATTTTTTACGTTTCGTCCGGTTTTTTACGTTTCGTCCGGTTTTTTACGTTTTCGTCCGATTTTTTACGTTTTCGTCCGTTTTTTACGTTTTCGTCCGTTTTTTTACGTTTTCGTCCGATTTTTTACGTTTTCGTCCGTTTTTTACGTTTTCGTCCGTTTTTTTACGTTTTCGTCCGATTTTTTACGTTTTCGTCTTTTTTGTTTACGTTTTTGTCATATTTTTCACTTTTCGTCCGTTTTTGTACGTTTTTTGTCCCATTTTTTACGTTTTCGTCCGTTTATTTACGTTTAAGTCCGATTTTTTACGTTTTTGTCTGTTTTTTTACGTTTCGTCCGATTTTTTACGTAAAACGTAAAAAACAGACGAAAACGTAAAAAAATCGGACAAAAACGTAAAAAAAGGGACGAAAACGAAAAAAATCGGACGAAAACATAAAAAAACGGACGAAAACGTTAAAAAACGGACGAAAACGTAAAAAACCGGACGGAAACGTAAAAAAACGGATGAAAACGTAAAAAAAACTGACGAAAACGTAAAAAATCGAAGGAAAACGTACAAAAAACTGACGAAAACGTAAAAAAACAGACGAAAACGTAAAAAATCGGACAAAAACGTAAAAAAAGAGACGAAAACGTAAAAAATGGGACGAAAACGTAAAAAAACGGACGAAAGCGTAAAAAAACGGACGAAAACTTAAAAAGATCAGACGAAAACGTAAAAAAAGGACGAAAACGTAAAAAATCGGACGAAAACGTAAGAAAACCAAGTTTTAAGTTATTCACTAACGGCCGTTAGTATAAAAGGACTAACGATGCAAATATAAGAGATGAAGATGTGAAAAAGTACTCATTATTGCACATATTTGATCTTTGGTTTAGTATATTGATACATAAATGACTATGTTTATCATATTTGTACATTTGAGAAAGCATATTTATCATTTTTGACTTTTTACCCTACCCTAATAATTAACGTTACCGATTGTCAATGTTTACATCACTACTTCATATTGGATAAACATAATTGAAATAATGAGTTGTACCATATATACTATTATTAGGAATAATAATTGCCATCCCTAAATCTATCAAA
The DNA here is from genome assembly GCA_019973895.1 of Chrysanthemum seticuspe. Classification (NCBI taxonomy): domain Eukaryota; kingdom Viridiplantae; phylum Streptophyta; class Magnoliopsida; order Asterales; family Asteraceae; genus Chrysanthemum; species Chrysanthemum seticuspe. Next base: position 25,538,038 of record BPTQ01000006.1, read on the forward strand.
AGCTTATTTAAAGGTGAAAGCTTAAATTAGGATGCAGTTGGTATTTGATCGTCACTTTAGTCGGTGTGCTTATGCAACGTGGTTTAATGCCTCCAAAAAAGCTTTGAATATTATTTTCCAGTTGTCACTTTCTTTTTCTTCACACCTCACTCTCACTCCTAAAAACGTCTTCCACGTTTTCTCATTTTTTTATACTTGTTAAAAAATTATAAAGAAAAGCTAAACCGTTACATGACTAACATGTTGTTGTTACCTTTTGCGAATTAGATAACGCCATTTAAATCTTTGATTGCTTCCAATGAAATAATGGGTTAAAGTGTGAAAATGTTGACGAAGCTTTTGGATGTAGATCAGAATGATAAGAAGTGTAAAAGAAAAAGAAAAAAAAATTGAAAAATTCTAAATTTCTCCTTAAGATAGAAGATGTTGGTGTATAAAAAGTTGTGAAAAAATGTTTTTTAATTTCAAGTATTGATAGTACATAAAAACTTGTACAAAGGATATATATGCAATTATTCACTTTGGGACGGATATATATGCATTTTTGCCTTCAAATATTCATACGTTTATTTAGTGCAAAAAAAAAAAAAAAAAAAAGTTCAAAAAATTTATACTTATTATATTTTGATGCACAACATAATTTTTATACATGTATTAGAAAGATGTTTGATGCAAAAATGAATTGTTGATGCACAAAAGACCGATTTACAAAATTTTAATGCCCAAATGTTTTTTTATTATTTATTTATTTATTTATTTATTTTTTCACATTTTTTTTTTGCATCGAAACTATGCACTTTTAGAAAAATAACTTCACAACTTTTTTCTTCACAAATATACAAGTATTGTGAAAATTTTAAGTACTTTTTAAGAACTTTTTATTTTAGTTATTTCTTTTTTTACATTTTTTAAAAATAGTTGTCTTTTTATTTAACTTCACCTTAAAGCTTTTAGTTTAAGTTTCGTAGGAGTTTGGATAAAGTATAAACATAGTAACTTTTAGAGTTAGGATAAAATATAAACATAGTAACTTTCAGAGTTATGATTAAAAAAGAATAAGTTTGATTTGTCTAATCGGTGTTAAAAGAACAATTTATCAGTGTTTCTAATTCATTATCTTAGGTGTATAAACGTGTCATATGTCGTAGACTCGTAGTACACTAAGGGGGCATTTGGTATGAGGGTTTGGATTGATAGGTTTGGGCTCAAAGTATTGTTTGTTTTGTTTGGGTTTTAAAATATAGACTCACACCTCTGTTAAAGGAGTTGCAGAATTCCCACATTAGAGCCGGGGTTTGTTTTATTAATTTGTCATTTCCTCTCTTTATTCACTTTCTTTTGTCTTCATATGATAACTTTTTTGTTTTGTCTTTATGTAAGAGAAAAAAAAGTCACAGATTAAATGTGATTAATTTAATACTTAATTATTTATAAAATAATAATTTTTTAAATTAAAAAAAAAAATCTTTTTTTACATTAGATTCAAATCCAAATCTTAATCCTATTCTTAAACCTTTAAACAAACCAAATGGGCGATAAGTTTTCTTTCACAGTAACATAATTCTTTGACTTTTTACATGTAACAATAATATAGTTAATGTTAGACTATTAGTATTATATTAGTATTTGTATTTGGCCCATTGTATATTAGGCTCGTTATATATCCTATATAATCTTGATGTACCAAACATTATTATTCATTCAATATACACAAACTTACATGGTATCAAACCTAACCGATCCACTCTCTGCTTCCGCAATTTTTTATTCGTTTAGTATTATTGTTTCTCGACCTTGTGTGTTGTCGAGGTGTGTTTGATTGTTTGTCGACCAAGTGTGTTGTCGGCCTACTACAACTTTTTTATTCGACCAACTTTGTGTGCTGCGATCCATACCCAGTTGTGTATATTCGACCAACCTTGTGTGCTTTTTTTTTTTTTTTTTTTTTTTTTTTTTTCCCGATTACACTTGCTAAATTAATATCCTTGTTTCAAGATTACCTACGATTATCTAACCTGTTCAACCTATTGCTAAATTGTTCGCAATTTTTTTTATTCATTACTCTACACCTACGTAACCCTTACACCTAGCATTAAATAATCTTTGGTCGACCTATCAATTGACTACTTTTGCATCTACCGTTTAACCTATCAATTTACTACACTCAAAACGTTTTCCACAATGACTACGGATACAAACCCTCCCCTACCTGTCCTCACGTTATCGGATAAACTTATGGCGATGAATCACTTGACTACTTTTGTTCCAATTAAGCTTGATGTTGATGAGATGAATTACTCATCATGGGTATATTATTTTTCTCACCTTTGTTATGGATATGGCATCTTGGATCATCTCGTTGATCCAGAAGCATCCTCATCTACTACACCTCCTCCACCCCCGACTAAGGATGCAGAATGGCTCAAGGTTGACTTCATCATTAGGTCTTGGATCTTCTCTACACTTGCCTCGAATCTTCAAAAACGGTTGGTTGCTCTTAATCCCAAATCTGCCAAAGAGGCATGGGTGTGTCTTGAGGGGATTTTTCAAGACAATAAATGCCCTCGAGCTATGGCTTTGAAGGCGGAGTTACGTAATCTGAAGCTTGGGGACTTAACAATTGATGCATACTTTCAAAAAATTGAGTCAATTGCCTTGGTTTTGAATGGTCTTGGTTCTCCTCTTAGTAACGACGATATTGTTACGTTTGCACTTGAAGGCTTACCTAACACGTATGATGTGATTTCAACCGTTATAGCCAGTCGGGAACCCTTTCCTGATCTCAAGACGGTTCGTTCTTTGTTGACCACACAAGAGATGCGCATGAAGTCTAAAGTTCAAGACTCGCTTGTGGATGCTACATCCGCTTCTCCTATGGTCTTGTTGGCAAATAATACTCCTAGACGTCCGTCTAATCCGTGGAAAAAGTTAACAAACCTTGTTTTTTGTTTGCTAAAGGTCATTGTCGTTTTGGTGAGGCGTGTCGGTATCTTCACAATGGTGTTCATGGTAAGTCTACCCTACTTCCTCGTGGTTCCGGTTCTGTGGATATGGATACTTTGCAACAATTATTGGCTAAATTGGGTTTTACCACTTCCCGAAATACTAATTCTGCTCCTGCTCCTGTTGCGTTATATGCTTCGGCCCAAATGTCTCCCACGACTCAATTGTCACAACAGGCCCCTCAACAGCCGGTCCAAGGCCTGTTCACATCCGGAGTTTATCCATACGGACTGTCACCATCAGCGGTTCAACAATAGGGGGCTCATTTTGTTCCACCAGGTCACTTATGCTCCGGGTCACATCAGCGGGTCACAACCGCCTATGGTTCAATATGGGAGTTCGCCTGGTCCGGTTCAGCAGCAGGTTCACTTCACGATAGCAGGTCAGCAGCCTCCTGAGGGGTCTTGTCAGGGTTCACATGGTTCGGTTCAATATGGGAGTTCGATTCAGCAGCTAGGGCAGTTCGTGCCAGGGGTTCCACAGCAGATGCCGTTTCAACAGCAAGGTGTTTTTCATCCAAGTCAACTTTTGGCATCCGGTTCACAAGGTTTGGGTCAAGCTACTACTTTGCCGCATGCTTTTGCTACTAACACTCTTCAGGACCCGTCTGCTGGAAATTGGAATATGGATACAGGTGCGAGCTCTCATCTTAATGATTTTGTGCATTATCTTAGTGATATTCTTAATGAGTGCAATTATCCGTCTGTCGCGGTTGGTGATGGGGTGTTTTATTCCCGTTACCAACTCCGGTCATAGTATCTTGTCTACACCCTTTCGTCCTCTTCGTTTAAATAATGTTTTAATTACCCCTCACATCGTAAAAAATCTTATTTCTGTGCGTCAATTTGTTCATGATAATTATTGCACTGTTGAATTTGATCCTTTTGGTTTTTCTGTGAAGGACTTCATAACTCGACGGGTACTCCTCCGTTGTGATAGCACGGGTGATCTTTACCCAGTTACGAAGCCTTCTCCAATTCCTCAAGCATATCTTACCAGTCAGTATACATGGCATCAACGACTTGGACATCCAGGAAGTGAAGTGTTGCGGCGTCTTGTGTCTAGTGATTCTATTTCTTGTAATAAAGAGAAGCTTCCCGTTCTTTGTCATGCTTGTCAGCTTGGTAAACACGTGAAGCTTCCATTTTTTAGTTCGTCTAGTTCTGTTACTTCTTGTTTTGACATTGTTCACTCGGATTTGTGGACCTCCCCAATTCCGAGTCTTTCCGATTTCAAGTATTATGTTTTGTTTCTTGATCATTACTCTCATTATGTTTGGGTTTATCCATTAATGAATAAATCTGATGTTTTGTCTAAATTTCAGTTGTTTCGTAGTTATGTTCGTACTCAGTTTAAGTGTGAAATTAAGTCGTTTCAGTGTGATCATGGTGGTGAGTTTGATAATACTGCCTTTCATAAATTATTTTCAACCCATGGCATCCAATTTAGATTTTATTGTCCCCGCACCTCTCAACAAAATGGAAAATCTGAACGCATGATTCGTACCATCAATAACCTTATTCGTACTTTATTGTTCCAAGCGCATTTACCACCTAACTATTGGACTGAAGCTCTTAATATGACTGTTTATTTATTAAATATCCTACCTTCCCGTGCCATTAACAATGACATACCTTTTACCCGCCTTTTTGGTGCTACACCTAATTATAGTGTCCTTTGTGTTTTTGGATGCCTTTGTTACCCACATATTGATACCAACCATAAATTAGGACCTCGCGCTACACCTGCCATATTTTTGGGACATGCTGCCAATCATTTTGGCTATCGTTTCCTTGATCTAAACACCAACAAAATCATTATATCTCGTCATGTTACCTTTGATGAAATGGTTTTTCCGTTTCAAACCCATCCGTCCAAACCCACTCCCTCATATGATTTTTTGGAAGATTCTTCCAATCTCATTTCCACCATAATCAACACCACCCCAATTGGTCCTACTTTAAACCCGGTTCCTATACCACATGATGACATACCTACACCTAACGAACCAGTTAACATACCTACCTCCCCTTCCCCACCCACACCAACGCCAATGCCACATGTCTCTCCCTCACCTGTACCTGACCCACCAACGCCACATCCTGTTGTATCTACTCATCCCATGGTCACACGTTCTCGTGTCGGGACTACTCGTCCTAATCCTAAGTATGTTGGTCATGTGTCAACTATTTCTCCTTCCCCTAGGTCGTATAAGGATGCTCTTGATGATCCAAATTGGCGAAATGCTGTGTTTGATGAATATAATGCGCTTATTAAGAATAAAACTTGGACTAGTGTACCTCGTCCTGCGGGTGTCAATGTTGTTCGGTGTATGTGGTTATTTCGCCATAAGTATTTGGCTGATGGCACTCTTAGTCGGTACAAGGCACGTCTTGTTGCCAATGGTAGCACACAGGTGGAGGGAGTAGATGTTGATGAGACATTTAGTCCGGTTGTTAAGCCGGGCACCATTCGGACTGTTCTTAGTTTAGCTATTTCTCGACATTGGCCTGTTCATCAGCTTGATGTCAAGAATGCGTTTTTGCATGGTGATTTGGCTGAAACTGTTTATATGCATCAGCCACCTGGTTTTCGGGATCCTGAGCATCCAGATTATGTTTGTTTATTACAGCGTTCTCTTTATGGTCTTAAGCAGGCGCCTCGGGCATGGTTTCAACGGTTTGCTGCTTATATTCTTACTGTTGGGTTTACTTCGAGTCGGTGTGATTCTTCGTTATTTATTTACCGACAGGGTGATGAGACTACTTTATAGCTACTATATGTGGATGATATTGTGCTTACTGCTTCCTCTGATAGTTTATTACAGCGGATTATTGCTTCTTTGCATAAGGAGTTCTCCATGACAGATTTGGGTACTCTTAATTATTTTTTGGGTGTGTCAGTTACGCGTGACTCTTCTAGGATGTTTTTGTCACAGCGTAAGTATGTTATGGAGATTTTGGAGCGTGCACATATGGTTGGTTGTAATCCGTCTCGGACTCCGGTTGACGCTGAGTCCAAGTTGGGTGATGATGGTTATCCGGTTTCTGATCCTACGTTATATCAGAGTCTTGCAGGTTCTCTTCAGTATCTCACTTTCACTAGACCCGATATTACTTATGCTGTGCAGCAGGTTTGTTTATATATGCATGATCCTCGAGAGCCTCATTTCACTGCTCTCAAGCGGATATTACGGTATGTTCAGGGGACTTTGGGTTATGGTTTACAGTTATTTTCTTCTACTATTGAGTCCTTGGTTGCTTATTCGGATGCTGATTGGGCTGGTTGCCCTACCACTCGCCGGTCTACATCAGGTTATTGTGTTTTTCTTGGCAATAACTTACTTTCATGGTCTTCTAAACGTCATCCGACGATTTCTCGTTCCAGTGCTGAGGCTGAGTATCGGGGTGTTGCCAATGCTGTTTCTGAGACATGTTGGCTTCGGAATTTACTACGTAAACTTCATACGCCATTGTCATATGCTACTATTGTTTATTGTCATAATGTCAGTGCGGTGTACTTGTCTTCTAACCCTGTTCAGCATCAGCGCACCAAGCATATTGAGATTGATATTCATTTTGTTCGTGATTTGGTTGCTACTGGTCAAGTTCAAGTTCTGCATGTTCCATCTCGGTTTCAGTATGCTGATATTTTTACCAAGGGGTTACCATCTGCCTTGTTTACCGAGTTTCGTGACAGCTTGAGTGTTCGGTCTCCTCCCGCTCAAACTGCGGGGGAGTGTTAGACTATTAGTATTATATTAGTATTTGTATTTGGCCCATTGTATATTAGGCCCGTTATATATCCTATATAATTTTGATGTACCAAACATTATTATTCATTCAGTATACACAAACTTACAGTTAAAAGGATAAATATTAGAAGATATGACGACCACAAAACCTATAAGTTTGCTGAAGAGTAGGGGTGTGCAGAATTCAGGTTTTATCTACAAAAATCAAAAATCGAAACGGAACCGAATTTGTCAAAACCGAACCAAAAATAAATATTCAGTTCTCAGTTCGGATATTGTTTTCGCACAATGAACCTAAAACTGAACTCGCATAAGTATATATATTTTTTATATATACATTTAAATAAAAAAAAGACAATAAAACTCTTTCATAGTATCTAAATATAACAATTTTGAAGCTTGAAATTTTTTTGGACTAAAATTTTATATATTTAAATAAATAAATATTTAAAATTAAGTAATTCGGGTTATTTGGTTCAATTTCTGTTATTCGGTTCGGTTTTCGGTTTAACCCAGAAAAAATTTTAATCGGACTAACCGAATAAACCGAAAAACCCGATAACTGAACCAACGGACACCCCTACTGAAGAGTGTATGAAAGAGGTAAAATGCAGACGACTGTATCACTACATGAGTGCAAAAAATCTGATTCAAGGATAAGTAATCAGTTTATATATTCAAACCTTGATCAAGATTTTTTTGAGGGTAAATTTATTGAGTTTAGTTACTATAGGCTTGGATATGTGTACATATGGAGCTGACAAACTAAAATTTACTATACCACCTAGAGCATAGGTATCCTTAGGGGGGGGGGGGGGGGGGCGGGGGGAGGATGACACTACCCGCTTCGCCAACAGCAAGCGCAATTGTGGACGTCATCCCACTGGCGTGCGTTATGGCGATAGGTGGTACTTTTTTATTAAGATTTACGCGTTTGTGTTGTATTATTGTTCTGTTTGCGTGTTAGTGTGTGTATGATGTTGAATGTGTGTGTGTGTGTGTGATGCATGTGTGTATGAACTTTGTGTGTGTGATAGGGGGGGGGGGGGAAGGATGACACTGCCCACTTCGCCAACAGCAAGCGCCATTGTGGACGCCATCCAATGGCGTGCGTTATGGCGAGAGGTGGTATTTTTTTTATTAAGATTTACGGGTTTGTGTTGTATTATTGTTGTGTTTATGTTTGGTGGGTGTATGATGTTTAATGTGTGTGTGATGCATGTGTGTATGAACTCTGTGTGCAGCGTGAAAGTAGTAAAAGACATTTTTTTTTAACTTAAAAACCTTTTTATAAGTCTAGTCTTTATGCACTAGTTTTTTTTCTTCTTCAAATATAACCCTATCTAATATACATATAGTTTAAATAAATATTATTAGTTTATGTTTCAAACATATTCTTTTAGGTTTTATGTTATCTGTATTTTCAATTAAAAAAACATATTAGTTTAAATAAAAGAAAAATAAAAAGCGGGGCTCAAATGACATATAATGTGAAGGTGAGTGTTTTTGATGGTGTGAGTAAAAGTGTAATGTTAAGGCACAATAGCTAACGTGACACTGAAAAACGGGTCATGGTATGACTTCGACACGCCATGACACATGCTATTAAGAAAAGAAGATGATGACATGATACATACAACAATAAAAGTATAGAGCATATTTTGTATTTTATTAAAAAAGAATACAATAATAGCAAAAGAGATGTTAAAGTTTAAAAAAAACTGTACTGATATTAATTTTGGAAAGTAGTTCATATTTTAATGTAAAACAGAAGAAAATAATAGAAATTGAGATAATAGCAAGTCATCTTTTATATAATAAAGGAATTACATCATTTTAGAGTGTTTTTGCAAAACCCTTCTCATTGAAAAAACAATTGGGCCAATAGGAGAGCTTGATTTTGCCACGTAAGCGAAATCGGGCGACGTGATTGGTTAATAAAAGTCAAAATTAAATTGATTTTGGTCAACATTTAATTAATTTGGTTGAGAAGAAAAACACATAAAAACATAGGTGTCAAATTTGTGAAAACAAAAACTTAAAAAAAGATGGGGTAATTAATAAAACTTTAGTGGTTAAATTTTTTAAAATTGTATAGAGTTAAGTGTAATATTATAAGTTTCCATATTTTTTTAATAACTTTGAAAATTAAACAAATACTCCCTTATACTTTATGACCCATATACTTTATAACTTAAAAATACAATATATATGTTGTTTTAAAACTCCAACATATAAATACACATAAGAATATAAATATCATTTTTTACTATATATGTTTACTAAAGACTCATTTATTTCATATTAAAAGTACGACAAGTGTGGACACGAATTTGAATATTAAATATGACTAAATTATTGAAAACGGGAATATAATTATCAAATTGTAAAAACGAGCTACTGTAATATGAAGAAAAAAAACGTGATTGTACTTATAACAACTACTCATGTAATTTTTATTTATTCATATAAGGATATGTAGAAAAAAAAAATTCTTTTTTTTTGGAAAGGCAGCAATATGTAGAAAAACATTTTTAAAAAACTTTAAGGAATATATTTTAACTTCGTCAACGTTTATTATGTGCAACAAAACTCGCATCTTGTGTACATCATAATATAAATAGTAAAATTTAAATAGGAACATCAATATCTATATCAGCTAAATATAGTTGAATCTTGAGTTATCTAACAAATTTTTTTACAAAATTTGATTATACAAAATTCTAATGGATATTAATGGATAATAAAAAACTCGTGCATAAGTCTATAATTATATGTAATTATTTTTAAAGACATAATGTTCAACATTGATACAAAATAATTTTTTTTTGTCAAAACCCTGTGCGTGCACAGGTATTATAACTAGTTTGAAATAAAAAATAAATAAACATAAAACACTGAAATCTATTACGGGTCTTTCTTTGCAAAATTTACAAATTTATGTTTATTATCCATTAAAATTAAATGTCTCAGCTCGCGATAAAGTCTCATACTATAAATTATATTGTGGTCAGAACTCAGAAGAGCATATGTAATTAAAGACGAGTAAGGCTTGACTCGCGATTGTTATCTAGTCGAGCTTTAATTTGGACGAACTAAAATCAACTAAAATTGGCCAAAAGTATGATTGGAAAAGGGCCTCACGGTCCCGACGCTTTTTAGAACCAAGCTCGACCTTATCCGTGTCATTTCCATGCTTAAAACATGACTTATTCCCCTTCATGGCCAACAATGAAAAATATTCCGATGATCACGCAACCCACCACCCTTTTCTTTCACACACACTAGTGCTAAAAGTATTGTTACATCATCTTAAGAAAATCTTCATGTGTATCCTCCTACCAATTTCACCGAAACAATTAGATGAATGATTAAAGAACAAAAGAACGATACATAAAAGTCCAACACATGCCATTTGTAACACATCTTGTAATTTTGTATGAGTAGGAAGATATGTAAATACATGAAGTATGAGAATTAAACCATGTTTTTATTTGTAATGCTAATCTTTACAGCAGGGAATGAAATGAGTGAAGTTATTGCAGAAGCACAAAGATTAAGATTTGATGAGAAAATAACTCAAGAAATGTTTATGTGATCATATCGCATTTAATTTGCATAATTTTTATTTGAGAAAAAAAGAGAATTCTGATACAACTTTATGAATTATTGTTTTTTCACTAAAATAAATCAGCTAGAAATGTGAGACACTTTTCATGTAATATTCCATTAAAAACTTAGTAGCAAATATGATTATAAACTTTAGCCTAGATTTTGATTCTCTTAATAGGCTCATACTTAGATAATAATCATGTCGTGTGTTGTTATTAAATAAATCAGCTAGATAATTCTGATACAACATTAGAAAGAAAATATTGGATGTATACTATATTCTAACTTGTTGGTCCAACATTGAGCACAAGCGAAAAACTGTGTCAATGTGCTACAAACAATTTGATAATTTATAAAAGATTTGAATTGAAACTTCAGCATTCACGCAAAAAAAAAAATTAAAAATTGGTTGTTCATTTCATTCGGCCCGGATGGCAATGAAAGAACGAGCCTCTAAGCGTTTTGATATTAACAACAAAAGTTAAAAAGTGGTTGTTCATTTGATTCGGACCAGTTGGCAAGCGAGTCTGAAGTGCCCAAGCTCATTATCCTTCCACTGTCGGGAGCGAGGGGTTATCGCAGCTCTGTGAAACCAGCCTAACGCAGTGTCCCCTACTCTAGAGTGCAAGTGACCAAAGCCTTCGCTCAAGCCACATGAACCAACTCTCGACTTGGAACGGGCAAGCTAGATACTGCACAAGCAGACCCAACCAGCTGGACCAAGACAAAGTCGACCACTTTGATACCCTCACTTGAGTTATAGGCAAGCGCTACCAAGCCCGATATTAGCTTGGTTTGTTTAGCGCTCTTATAAACTAGTATACACTTTCATTTTTGGGCGATGTGGGAACAGTAACCAATATTTCTAAACATTAGCGTGGTGTATATTTATGTATTTTACTTTATAAATTCCACACACTGGTATATAAATTTACTGATTTGTAATCTATGTTTAACTTTGTAGGTTTATATTTATGATATGATAATTTATGGAGTACTTTGATAATAGGTAAATACATTGCTGTGGGCACAAACTTGATCACCTATGTTTAATCTATTCTAGTAGGACTAATATAACAGCTACAATATAACTTCAAACATACATATGATTATGTGAAGTTTTTATTATTTTGTAATAATCTTTTTCATCGCAATGCCATATAGTTTCTTTTTTGGGTAAAAGGATTATACCCGGTGAATAAAAATGCCATATAGTTTCTTGGCTGATCTTACTACAAGTACTCATGTAGATGAAAAAGATTATATGTATAAGTGATGCCATATAGTACTCATGTACATAAGTGATGCTGCTATTTGTGCTTTCTTGGAGTTTTCACAGTTTATCAAGAGATTTTTATAAAAAGATTTTGTACATAAATTCGTATTTCTACTGGATAAAATATGCAAACTAAAATTATTACTGTTTGTCGTATGTTGATTTTATTATTTTATATCTAAGTGAACAAAGGCAATGCAATATTGAATTTTTGTTGAATAAACGAGATTTAATGTTGATTGAATAAATGTAATTTATTTATAGGGGAAACGAGAATGGCGACGAACCGCCGCGTTGCGGGCGGGCCGGTTTTTTGGCGTTGTATTTGGGCTCTGAAGCTATCTCATACCGCAACATGAAGTTACAAAACAATGCGCAACCAAACACAACAATACTTAAAGCATTTTATAAAACGTTCCTTGCAAAATTATGCAACATGCGCCTGTGTAGCATCAAATAGTATGCCGGAAAATGAACTTACCTTTCCTAGTGTGTACCAATATAAGGCAAAATATGGTCTACCCATTTTATTATATATGAAATTGCCGTTACAAAGCTTAGACTTGCTTGAATTTTGTTTGAATACAATCTTTAACGATCGCTAATCATAACTTTTTTTTATCCTAATGTCAAACATTAACAACATATATTGATTTAAGTAAAGCAAAGAAAAGCTTACATGTTCGGACTCCTCTTTCTCTTCAACTTGCTCTTCCTTCTTTGACTCGGCTACTATGTTGCTCTGCAGATGTAGCACTACCACCAGCCAAAGCACGAACTGGAACACCAGCGCTGCCAAAATTGCATTCATGTTTTCATCAGCATTAGCTCCAACTGCACATAAAATAAACTTGATACAAATGCCAGCCAATTCATCGCATTCAAGTGTTATTATTCTAACCATGATCGCCATTTATTTGACTACAATCGGCAAGTGTATATCAGCAACCTATTATCATAATCACCAAATAAGACTAAACCAACCAACAAATATTTGGCTACAGTTAAGAATTTTTTTGATTGTTTGTTAATGAGATTATAAGCTCATTTTTATTGCTTATTCAAGGGCTCATGAGATTATAAGCTCATTTTTCTGGCTAATTCTACAGTTTATACGACAAAAAAATGAGTATGTGGTAAAAGCCATTAGAAATAAGCTCATAAACCGAAAATATGGCCTTAAAAATGATCTTTTTTTACCTGTTACCTAACATGCCTTTATAAGTGTTCATGAATTATTGTTGCGGTGCATGTTACCGAATTATTGATGTTTACTGTACATATTATAGGAGTTGTTCCTTACATATGAATGTCATGTACACTACATAGGGGGCTTTAGTTGTACGGTTATTCTTGAAACCAAAAAAGAGTGCGACAACAGGAGCATACTTGGTTGCAACGACCAAAGTACTTGTACTCTGCAGGAGGATCTGCAGTGATGCATTAAATTGTCGCATAGGTTAACAAAAATGTCATGAAATCCATGGGTTCCAACAAAAGGACATGATTGGAAGTAACTTACCATGGAATACTGCTAGGCCAGAGCTGCCGTGTCTAACAGAACTGCAGGAAGCTCCTTTACTCTCTTTCGCTATACCTCTAACATAAGAAGGTTTGGCGAATTAGCATTAGCCAATGATGCATGTAAAGCATACTTTAAAGACACAACAACGAACTATTCACATTACCTGGACGTGTACAGTAGTGTAGCTTGTTACTTATGAAAGAAGTAGGAGCAATTGTTTGTCTTTTTAACTATAAAAACACAGAATGGCATTTGAATATTTGAGTATATATGTATTAGTATAATCAATATAGGTAACAATATTGTACAAACCTATAAATAAAACGTTACATTTATTATTGCTATTTCCAATCCAAGAAGGTAAATCCATAGCTGGTATCTGCGCTGAAACGCAAACAACAATATGGTTACAATTATTAGTAACGTTGTTTTTGGTAACACATTTATGCTAAAATACATCAGTTATATATTACCTGTAGCCTTCCGTTTTCCTTTGGTATGAATCAGTGGTTGCTGATGCATTAACAGGTCTGCCGCCATTTGATTATCAAAAACATTGCTCGCATGAAGAGCTTGTTGTCTACAGGAAACACCAGCATCTGAAGAACCGGTGGGCGTGTCACAAACAATGCCAAATGATCTGTTTTTTTTTGCATCTGATATATTATATTATTATAAGTCCAAACGTGTGTTTTTGCGTCTGCAAGAAACACTAATGCTGCTTGACGGTCGTGAGGATTCGTGGCCTTATTGCACCATCTATATCACACGATCAAGAGCTCGTCGGAAGCATAAATCAGTTAAATAAAAAAGTGAGCTTTGAAAACATATACTGAGATAAACAAAAAGTCGTAAAAAAATTTAGAAAGTTTTCCTCACCATGAGCCGTAACATTGGTAGATCCCCAATGTTCAATTTCCGTATCACGTGCCAACAAAGGATCATGAGAACATACTTGCTGCAGATGACCATGATCCATTCGTGCCCTGATTGCACCATCCACACCAAACGATCCAACACCTAATACTTCAGCGCCTCGTGATCCCACACGTTCAGTTCCCGTGGGTCTGTGGCTTTGGAACAACGTCCCCAACAAACGATGTGTATTTCCTAATATATATACAAAAACGAAACCGTTAAAAAGTTGGATACTTCATTTTCAATTATCATGTTTCAAATTAGGCTGTAATCAGAAAATTGAATACCTTTCCCATGTCCAACGCTAATTGATGACACCCCTGAAATCCTACACTTTCTCACAACCCTGACAATCTCCTGCGAAAATATATCGTTCTTTCATTCTAACTCTCTCCACCTCCTCCATATCTCATATTAGCAACTTTATATCACTTCATTCCTAACATCTAAAACATAAAAATCCAATCTTTAATTATAAATAAACAAATCCTTATTCCTAAAATATCACAAATACAAAAACCTTCAAGAAATCTCCAAAAGTTCAAATCTTTATAGCGAAACAGAACTAACAATAATAACTTTGTACGCACAATGGTAGCATCAAACCCGAAAAAAAAAACTCCGAAATAAAAAAATAATACATGCTTAAAAAATGATTTAATGGCAGCATCATCTAATCACACTCCAAACCAAACCCCTTTGTTAATATGAGATCTCACACACACACAAAAAGGTTAAAACATATATTATCCCCCTTGGCTAGTCAAATGCAAGCTAATAACATGTTTAAGCCTTAAATCATAAGAGGTACTTACCACCGTTATTGAAGATGTTCCCGCAATTTCCGGTAGAGATGGAAGAAAACGGTGGGAGGTAGCAGAAGTATCTAGAACCCATCACATGTATTTGACTTTTATAAAATAATCGGGTAGCAGATCCACTGGGCTCACTGAAATGGGCCAGGTTGCGCTGAAATATGGGATGTGAAGTGACGTCGTTTAGGTGGAATATGTGGCACCTGAAATGTCGTCGTTTCAAATCCCTTTTAATATATATAGTAATTAGGTACAACAGAAAGACATATATGACGTATACACTTGCCAACTCACGACAGATTTGTACGAACATAGTACTTTTTTTTTAAGGTTTTCTATTTCTATTTTGTTCAAGATGAATTGGCTGTTGCACATTACATTGTGTTAATTGTTAAGTAGCAACATAAGTTTCTTTCTAAAATTTTGTTAGAAAAAAAGTTAGTCATGTTGTGTTACCAAAATATCTTTATTTTGTGTATTTGATGATACATATATTAAATTGTTTTGATTAGTTTATTATGTCTAGATGAACTTAATAAAGAAGTCTTAACCTTCTGGACAGAAAAGTAAAGTGTTTTTTTAGCTCAAGCTGAAGAAATAACTTTCAAAATTGACGAAGACAAACTCTTTAGCTCAAACTGATAAACTTTAGGTGATCTTCTAAGACTTCAAACAGTTGGACCAAATAAATCTTTCATCACTAGCAAATTGAGCCAAGCACAATTAGGTTGACGTCAAAATTGCCCAATGTAAGGAAGGTAATGTTAGTTTGAACTTCGATATATATTGAATAATATCAATCCCTCACCACTAGGCTACATATTTGAGGCTACGGAACCTTTCTCTCGTACCGGCACTCTATAAAAATCATATAAAAAGTGTTGAAACATCAAGGTTTTAAGCTCCATATTATTTGAGAGATACAATGTTATATTTTATGATGTTCTTAAAGAGGTTAATTAAGTTGAATGATGCAAAATGTTCAATATCAATGGATTCAATTAAGGATATTGAATCATGTAATCGCAATGAAATATTTTCGACGTCTAATTATTTAGACAGATAAATCGAAGCAGAAGAGAAAAAATATTTTCTTTTTTCTGAATAATTTTCTTTTTTCTGAATAATAATGCCTAGGTGGCAAATACATATATTCGTCAGTCAAAGTTGTTATTGCTTACGTGACACTTCTTACACCTCATTTTACACACATAAGTTGCCAAGTCACCAAAGAGTCAGAACCGTTTGAAACTTCAGTCATGTTTTGTTACCTATTTTTAGTTGTGTGTTTAACAAAAATAGAAATAAATTCTCCCAAAAATGTTACACGTAGTACTATAATTTCAATATAGTTCAAGGGGAGAAACTCATAAATACATCCACGTATTGTCACATAGTATCGATAGTAGAAAGCCATAATACAAATCATGGGTGCCGTGCTAGTGTAGCGTAGCTCGGTTGGTAACTGGTGAGTGATGTATGCCCCACATTATGAAAAGACAGACGGTTCATGTTACCGGTTATTAGCCTTTTGCACATAACAAATCACAAGTGTTGTGATTTATTATTCTCTTAAGTAAACATTAAATCTTGATATTGTTCTCCTATCTCGTTATGGTGAAATTCATCAAATAAGAACAAAAAACATGATACATGTTCGTATCTATGCTAACTGCAATTTTGAAGTTACATATATTGGTCCTCTGCTACTCTTTTGTTTCTCCATCGCACTACAAAGATTTTTATAAGTCGACAAAACAAATTGAGATAGATCCTCTAGTATTTCGAGTTTTTAGCTTGAAAAAAAGTTTTGACACTCCCGGGATACAACCATACTGGGTGAGTGACATGGTCCGGTTGTGTAATAGAACGGTGAAGTCTCCAAGAAAAAGACGCAAGCGGGTTAACAAAAACGGACCAGCCATTACAAATAAAGGGATGTTTGGATCTGTGGATAACAATAGCATACTCAAATAATGTTGTCTATCATTGTATACATGCCATTACAAATGTGAAGTACCTTGTACCTTGGAGTCCCAACTATGCGACTCTACCTACATTTGCCCCGTAGTCTTTTTCTTGTTTGGCCTTAGGAGGAAACTAGAAAGCTATGTTTGGCTGTGTAGGAGGTCTATCTTAGTATGGATGTACCATAAAGTAGGACTTCCTTTTGTGAAGGGTAAATGGTCTTGGAGGAGAGTGTAAGTAGTATGGAATTGAGAGTGGTGTAAGATGACACTTCATGGTCCGTACTTTACATTCCCACAGGAGGTTTGGTTGGTCCTCACTCAAGAAGTGTGTTCCCAGTTATATGAAGCCATTCTTGAGAGGGAAATGTAGTATAACTGGCAAAGCCCTTGTAGTGGAGGGGTTATGGGTGCCTAGTGAAGCCATTAACCTATCTTGATGTGATTACTCTGGGTGCTGGTTGAGTGATCATGGTAGGAGGGTAAAATGAAAATGTAGCTAAATGGTAAGGTGCAATAACAAGGTGAATTGGTGCTGTATGAATTGTCCATTGCAGTGATGAGTAATGCTTTGGTCTGATGTTTGCTTTGACATAGATTGTATTGTCAGACATCTTAGTAGTTTGTCTGATATCGGATGTTGATGTTTAGTAGGTTTGTTTATGTTGGTATCAGATTTGGGGAATGTCAAATCTTTCTTTTTTATTTTTAAAGATGTACATATGTTTGGAAGATTAATATGAAAAAAAAAAAAAAAAAAAAAAAAAGGACCACCCACGACCCAGATAACATACCACGCACAGTTGCCCACATCACATGTCCATTTTGATTAGGCCCAATATATTTGAACTTTCTAAATGAAAAAAATAAAATAAAACACTTCTTCCACTTGCTGCTATGCATAACATGTTGTTGGCCCATGGCAGTGTAAAAGACCAGTCTTAAGTCTATCTTTATACACTTACCTTGCTGAATTACACTTTCTTTTTAATGAATTTTCAGTAAAACAAAGTTTTCATTGCATGAAAGAATAAAAAACTAGAACAACATAAGTTGATCTAAAATATAAATTTAAGTATTGTCCATTTGACATTAATTATATATAGTATGTGCAGCCTAAACAAAGTGGCCGGCAGGCCGGTTTAATTGGACTCCTTGCTCACTGTTACATGTAAGAGCCACTAACAGATAGTGACCTTGATCGTGAAGCTGCCAAAAGGGCGTTTGCTTTCGATGTTGGCTGGTATTATTCTTGAACCTAATTGTCAACATCAAAATGAAAAAGAAATATGCATATAATATTGACTCAATTTATCGGTAAATAGGGCACTTGATCCTTCAATATTTGGAGACTGCCCCAAAGAAATGCATGAGTGCATGCATTGGAAGTAAATTACCAAGTTTCTCCGTTGACGAAAAGAATTTTATGAAGGACAATATTGATTTTATCGGCATAAACCATTACTCGGTCATATATGCTAAGGATTGTACTAATTCTAGTTGTTCTTCAACTGACAATCGAGCAATCAAAGGTTTTACGGACACTCTTGGAGAAGCTAATCGATGAACTTGTAGCAAATATGATTACAAACTTTAGCCTAGATATCATTCTAATAGGCCTATACACTTTGATAATAATAATGTCGTGTGTTGTTATTAAATAAACAGACCGGGGTAGATGGATTATATGTTGTTCCTAGAGGTATGGAGGAGATTGTTAACTACTATATCAAGACTCGATATAATAATAAACCCCGTGTATGTTACCGAAAATGGTATGTGTCCCATTTTCTAGAAGTATTTGCGGATAAATTACTTGCCATGCTTGAATGCTTATATATTTTGTTGTAGGGTATTTTTCACCCCCGACGTGCAAGAAGTACGAGTCACTGAGCTTGTGAATGATCTAAAGCGAGTTGCATATCACGCTACGTACCTTGCTTCTTCATCCAAGTCCGTAAGGTTTGATCCATGATCTTTTGGTACTTTAATTGATTCATGTATCTCATTTGACTTCACAAGTGGAAGTGTAACATTATTCATTAAGTGGTTACAAGCTAGGTTAGGTATGGTTTATACTATGTGGATCGTCAAACGCAAACTTGGATACCCAAGCTCTCTGCAAAATGGTATAAATATTTCTTATAGAAAAACTGTATCCATGATGAGGATGCATCAAGGGGCATAATGTCATTGCAAAAGGATGTTATATAATGCTTTTAGAAGAAAAAGTCTACAAATTTATGCAAGAAACTTGTAGGTTGTATTGATGACTCACTACCAATAATGTATTGTTTGTCCAAATGAAAATGAAGTGTAGGTTTGATATAAGATGTAACTTTCATAGTGCAAAAGAATAATTTATATAGTTGATAATTTCATGGTTAGATATAATATACGCCGTATATCAACAAATTATGGTTTCAAGGATCATTTATTGCGAAAAGACCTTCCATTGAGTGGATACGTGGAAGTACGCTATGAGCCTATGATGATCCAGATAAACGTGTGTTTTCTGAACCCATTGAGATGATCATGAACTCATAAACAAGATCGAGTCTAATATAAACCTTGTTCCGTTGTTCGACTTAAATCCAAAAATATGATGCTAACGTTCCAAAGGAAACCATCTCCTAAGATTAATACTAGGACTCTTATAAGACTCTGAACCTATGATCATTACTAGGTAAAACTTGATAAGTATAGAGCTACAAAAAATACACATAACTTTGAGTCTTTCAGTAGCCATGATGTGATATTGATGGCAGAACTGCTCAAGCACCCAAACAAGAAACAAAAGTTTTTTAATTTGATGAAAAGCACCTACATTTAAAACCAATATATATAGATGAAAAGATATTAAAATAATACAAGTTGATAAATGATTTTTGTATATCTAAAGCTATATATATTAAGCAAATCTATGTATAATCTACATTGATGTGACATTCATACATATATATGGTGTTTTAATAAGCTTCATAGCTTTATAATTTCCATTATGAATTTAAAATCCCTCACTATTTATGTTTTCTCCTTCATCATTTTTTCTTGTGCAACACTACTTGAATCTTCCAAAAATGGCGATGAAGGATTCATATATCAAGTAAACGAAGAAACACAAATCAAAAGTTCCGATTTCCCACCCGGCTTTCTGTTTGGAGCATCTACTTCTGCTTATCAAGTGGAAGGAGCTTATCTTGATGATAATAAATCTTTAAGCACATGGGATGTATTTTGTCATTCCATAGGTTAATATCATCAACTTCATATTGTATATACTACTAATGTTTAGTTTTGACTTATAGTGATGAATTTACCACTACTTTTATTAGGTTGTGGAGTAAATGGAGAGAATGGAGATGTTGCAGATGATCATTATCATTTGTTCTTGGTTTATTACTCTTTTACATATCAATTTCACTAACAAGCCAATTACATCAATATGTAACTTACTGTAATTTCTTTGATTATATGTAAGGAAAAGGCCGTAATTTCTAAATTTTACCGTCCTATGCAAGTAACCATTTGTAACAGTTATATTGGTAATTTCTAGCATGTAAAAGACAATGGATATATTTCTAGCATTAAACTTGTTACATAAGGTTACTTGCATACAATGGTAGAAAAATTTCTAGCATGTAAAAGACAATGGATATATTTTCTTTTCTTATATAGAATGACAAAAACTTAAAAATAAATTGCATACAAAGACCTTCTATAATTCCATTGAGTATATATATCAAAAACAGTTTGTTGATTTGAATTTTTAATTGGTTAATGCAGAGAGATATTGAGTTGATGAATTCTCTTGGTATAAAATCATACCGGTTTTCGATATCATGGTCTAGAGTTCTTCCGAGAGGAAGGTTTGGTGAAGTTAATCCTGCCGGAATCATGTTCTATAACAACCTCATTGACAATTTGATTTTGAAAGGTGTTATGAATTGATATATGTATATTTTGTGTGAAATTTAAGTACTTTAATTTATTTGATGCTCAAACCAAGATTTATAAAGATTAGAATGATACAGGAATTGAACCATTCGTGACAATCCACCATCTTGATCTTCCTCAAGAGCTTGAAGACAGATTCGGGGCTTGGCTAAACCCGGAAATGCAGTATGTCTTAAACGCCATATTATATTGTTACACCGGTTCCTTAGATGTTTGTTACCTCATATCATGTACTATTATGTGTTTGACTGGCAGGGAAGAGTTCTTACATTTTGCAGAAATTTGTTTCACGTCTTTTGGAAACCGGGTAAAGTATTGGATCACGATGAATGAACCTAAATTTTACGTAGACTTGGCTTACGGGTTGGGGATGATACCACCATCTCGTTGTTCAGAGCCTTTTGGAATATGCAATGAAGGAAATTCTGATGTCGAGCCTATCATCGCTATGCATAACATGTTGTTGGCTCATGGCAGGGCAGCTAAGCTATATCATGAAAATTTTCAGGCAATTCAGCTAACTTCAATTCTGCAAGTCAATTCTCATACCTTGACTTATTCTTAATTATATATACTTATCATGTTATCTTCAGATTTTCACTAGATTTTTTGTTATTTACATGGATTTAGTAATCTCGACAACAGCTATAAGGCTGTTCTTATAGAAATGAGTATTTATTTTAAACTTCAAGGTTCTTGTATTTGACCTCAATGGTCAAATTGACCCCTTGAAATTGTACGTGCAGCCTGAACAAGGTGGTTTAGTTGGCCTCATTGAGCATTGTTACATGTATGAACCACTAACGTCTAGTGAGCTTGATCGTGAAGCTGCCAAACGGGCATTTTCTTTCCATATTGGCTGGTAATTATACTCATATTATATTGTATATAAAAAAAAAAACAAAGAGTGAAAAATATATATGAGCTTGGTTAATTTTACTACTGTTGAACAGGGCTCTTGATCCAGCAGTTTTTGGAGACTATCCCGAAGATATTAAGGAATATCTTGGAAGTGAATTACCAAGTTTCTTCCTAGACGAAAAAAGTTTTATGAAGAACAGTATTGATTTTATTGGCATCAACCATTATTCGACCATATACGCCAAAGATTGTACCAATTCTAGCTGTTCTGCAATTGGAAATCGTGCAATCCAAGGTTTTGTGGACACTGTTGGAGAGCGTGACGGGGTGCTAATCGGTGAACTTGTAGGAACTTATGCTCTTTGGCCTCAGTTTTCATTTTCATAATACGTTTAGTTAAAGTTATTATCGATATTCTTATGTAATTCAAAACAGACAGGCTCACAAGAATCATATGTTGTTCCTAGAGGCATGGAGGAGATTGTTGACCTTATCAAGATTCGTTACAATAATACACCTATGTTTGTTACTGAAAATGGTAAGTTTAAGATTTGTTACTATAATGCACCTATGTATATTGGCGTTGCTCCCATATTTCTTCTTCTTTGGCAGGGTACTCTTCACCAGACTTGCAGGAACAACGCGTTCATGAGCTAGTAAATGACGTCAAGCGAGTTGAATATCACACATCGTACCTTTCTTCTTTACTCAAGTCTATAAGGTTAGCTCACTGTTTCTTGTGTGAATCGCCATTTTAGTTTCAAAACTGCTTTTTGTGACTTCAAAGTCGTAGTGTGTCATTACTGATAGTTTGAAGTAACGCTAACAGAGGTGGAGCAGATGTACGTGGATATTTCGCTTGGTCATTGATGGATAGCTATGAATGGTTGAGTGGTTACAATGTGAGGTTCGGGCTATACTATGTGGATCGTCAAACACTAAATCGAATACCAAAACTTTCAGCAAGATGGTACAATAATTTCTTAACAAACAATAGTGATGCTATGGACAAAGAAACATGAAGAGACATCTTATCATCTCACAAGAATATTGTAATGCTACCAAAAGCATATGTCTGATAAAACTATGCAAAAAAACTTGTATGCTGTGTAAGTAAAAAACGGATCTTTTGTAAATTCACAGGTATTAACCAAAGAGTTGCCACACTTAGTTATCTTGCCTAGGCTTCATTATATACTCAATGAACACTTATTAATCAAGCAAAAACGTCCAATGGAGTTAAGGACCGGACATGATTGGCCACCAATGATAATTGAACTTAAAAACGTAATTTAATGCACTTTTGTAACTGTCAGTGGTTTCCAGCCGATTGGCGTAGTGTTTTGGCCGATCGGCTGCTTCTGATCACGCAACTCCAACCGATCGGCTAGAGGTCCTTCAGAAAGCATTTTTGCCTCTTTCTCATTTTAGCTTGTCGCTTGCTTGGTCTTTGATTGTGGCTCTTTATCCTTCAATGGAACATGATATTTTCTTGACCCCGAGGCTTGGAAACATTGGTGTATTGAATCATCTCGTTCTTGTACGGTTTCCAACGTTGCTCTTGATATGGGAATCTTCGTAAGTGCATAACTTCTTTAATTCTTTGTCATTTCTTCTTCTTTTCCTGTACTTGGCTATATAGAACTTGTATATACACTTTTATATGATTAAGTAACAAAAGTCTATGAATATATATAACCAAACATAATGCACAAAAGTATCATAACGCGACTAAAAACATACTCAATTTGATCGTTATCAACTGTGTTCTTTATTTGCATTTTTAATCCTTGGATAATTTAATTATTCTATATTAGTCCATTTGCAATTAACAATATAGGAGTATTGTTAAATTAAGACAAATGTGAGTGTTTCGTTATACATTTTGAATATGTGGATTGTTCCCACCAAACTCACATGTTATTCATAAGGGATGCATATTGGAGTTCCTTGACTTTCGAATATTACTTTTGGATCCTTGTCATGAGTAAGATATCGGAATTGGTTGTATTAATCGTCTTTAGACTTGAGATACAAGTAAATCTTGCATGTTTGGACATTACTTTTTAATTAGAGTTAATTACATGAATGGTCCATGTGGTTTGTCGAAAATTATGGATTTGGTCCCTAAACTTTTTTTTTGCGGATTTGCTCCCTATGGTTTTGATTCGTTACGGATTTGGTCCCTTGACCATATTTTCTGTTAGTTGACCGTCAAATGTGTGTTTGAAAGGCTGAAATGACAAAAATACCCCCGTATGTCATGAATGGTCCATATGGTTTGTAGGTTATCATAAATTAGTCCCTGATTTTTTTTTTATTATTTTTATTTATATAAAAAACATTTTGTCGAAAATTTTATAAAAAATTCCGAAAATTTTATAAAAAAATCTATAAATATTCCTAAATTTTTTTAACAAATTCCGAAAATTTTCTAAAAAATTTTATTAAAAATTCCGAAAATTTTATAAAAAAAATTCCAAAAATTTATAAAAAAATCCGAAAATTTTATAAAAAAGTATATTAAAAATTCCAAAAAAATTTTATAAAAAAATTTATAAAAAATTCCTAAATTTTTATAAAAAATTCCGAAAATTTGATAAAAAATTCCGATAAATTTTTTATAAAATCTTATAAAACATTCCGTCAAAAATATTGGGAAAAAAAAATTTCGACAACAAATTTTCTTTTTTCTTTTTTGAATACTTTTTGACGGAATTTTTTATAAAATTTTGCCAAAAAGTTTATAAAATTTTTGACGGATTTTATAAAATTGTCAAAAAAAATCCGTAAAAAATTTTATAAAATTTTGGGCAAGATTTTATAAAAAATTCCGTCAAAAAGTATTCAAAAAAGAAAAAAGAAAAAAAAAATCGAAAATTTTTCCCAAAATTTTTGACCGAATGTTTTATAAGATTTTATAAAAATTTTATCGAAATTTTATATAAAATTTTCGGATTTTTTATAAAATTTTCGGAATTTTTATAAACTTTTCGGAATTTTTTATAAAATTTTTGGAATTTTTAATATACTTTTTTATAAAAAATTTCGGATTTTTTTATAAAATTTTTAGATTTTTTTTTATAAAATTTTCGGAATTTTAATAAAAATTTATATAAAATTTTCGGAATTTGTTATAAAATGTTAGGAATTTTTAATAGATTTTTTTTATAAAATTTTCGGAATATTTTATAAAATTTTCGACAAAATGTTTTTTTTATAAATAAAAATAAAAAATAAAAAATCAGGGACAAATTCATGATAACCTACAAACCATAGGGAGCATTCATGAAACACATACGGGGGTATTTTTGTCATTTCAGCCTTCAAAACACACATTTGACGGTCAACTAACACAAAATATGGTCAAGGGACCGAATCTGTAACGAATCAAAACCATAGGGAGCAAATCCGCAAAAAAAAAGTTTAGGGACCAAATCCGTAATTTTTGACAAACCACAGGGACCATTCATGTAATTAACTCTTTTAATTATTAGTCAAACGCTATCCCGAATAAGGTAGTTATAAAGGCTATTTTTGGAAGTGATGCGAAGCAACATCTACGACACTTATAGTCAATATAGAATTTGTTCCTCAAATTGTCTAAATTGCAGTATGATACCATTGGCGCCTCTCCAGAAATAATCAGATGTTTACATGGCCATGTCCAAAGGGTAATCAAGATGATACTTGATTACATTTGATAATCTAGATTAATATCTCTAACGAGAAACTAACTAGTTAAACTATATGAAATGAGTTGGGATCCATATCCATGATTTAATGGTATCTAAAACAAAAGGATGTTAATATCAATTATATAAACCATTGTACCGAGATGTTTCTTGAAACTATAACTCAGATATTTCTGAGAGCAAGAGAGTGTTGTTAGACGCTTTTTATTGTTAGTATAAACTAATGTACTACGCTAACTCCCAAGCGGGAGCTGTTGGTTTCTGGTCGTTACGTATGATTATTACACGACTAAAAATATGTGAGCCTATCGGAGGCACACACGAATACAGGAAGTGTGTATTTAATATATATAACCAGTGTATATTTTTTAAAGGGGTAATAACTTTAAAAAACATTATACTCGTTCAAAAATACTTTTATAAGCAACGAACAAAAAAAATACTTTTGTGAATATTAATGTTGACATTTTTGTCTTTATGTGTGCAGTGCGACCATTTTACCCTTTAAAATTACATAAATGATCCATGTAGGTTTGCGAAATTGCATTCATCGTCCCTAGGGTAAATTACATAAATGGTCTCTGTCATTTGAAGAAAATTACATCCACCGTCCCGATTTTTTTTTTTTAAATTTTTTAATCCGTTACTTATACGTATTTGTCCGTTTTACATGTTTTCATTTGTTTTTATACGTTTTCGTCCCTTTTAAACGTTTTCATCCGTTTTGATACGTTTTCGTCCGGTATTATACGTTTTTATCCGCTTTTGCTTGTTTATACGTTTTTATCAGTTTTTATAAGTTTTCGTCCATCTTTATACATTTTCGTCCGTTTTATACATTTTCGTCCGTCTTTATACATTTTCGTCCGTTTGTCCGTTTTTTACGTTTTCGTCCATTTTTATTTGTTTTTGTCCGTTTTTATACATTTTCATTCGTTTTTATACATTTTCGTCCGTTTTATACGTTCCCCTCCGTCTCTATATGTTTTCATCCATTTGTATACGTTTTCACCCATTTTTCTTACGTTTTCATATGTTTTTTTTTTTCTGTTTTTTTAACTTCTTATACGTTTTTGTATGGTTACGTACGATTTTGTGCGTTTTTATACGTTTTAATACATTTTTATCCATTCTATTTTTATCCATTGTCATACGTACAATAACGTTAAAAAATGGACAAAACGTAAGAAAACATATAGAAGTGGATAAAAACGGAGAAAAACGTATGAAACCAGATAAAAACGTAAGAAAATTTTAGAAAACGAACGAAAAATGTATAAACTCAGATGAAAAGGTATAAAAACGGAAAGAAATGTATAAAATCGAATAAATACGTATAAAAATGGACGGAATCATATGAAAACAGATAAAAATGTATAAAACAGATAAAAACGTATGAAAGCATATAAAATCAGATGAAACGTATAAAACGGACGAAAATGTATAAAAATGAACAAACGGACGAAAACGTATGTAAATGTAAGAAAAACGAACGCAGACTTATAAAAACGGATGAAAACGTATAAAAACGGACCAAAACGTATAAAAACGGGTGAAAACGTAAGAAAACGGGAAAAACGTACGAAAACGGACGAAAACGTATAAAAACATATGAAAGCGGACGAGAACGTATAAAAACAGAGGAAAACGTATAAAAACGGATGAAAACGTATAAAACGGACGAAAACCTATATAAAAATGGATGAAAACGTATAAAACAGACGAAAACGTATAAAAATGGATGAAAACGTATAAAAATGGACAAAAATGTATATAAAAACGTAACAGGTGAAAACAATAAGGGGTGGATCTAAAAAAAAATAGGGATGGTAGATGCAATTTTCGTTAAACAACAGGGACCATTTATGTAATTTACCATAGGAACGGTAGATGCAATTTTCAAAAATCCACATGGTAAAATGGTTATCACAGGTATTCACTACACACATAAAGACAAAAGTGTCATATCTACAAAAGTTTTATTTATTTTTTTATTTTTATTTTTTTGCTGCCTATAAAAACATATGATGCTTTTTATACGTTATTACCTCTTTATTAAATATAGAATATAGAATATGTTTCAGGAAATATATTTAATCAAGTCATTTTATTTTGCTTACCCATAAATTAATGTTTACTAAGGGACAAATCCCCACCATTCATTTAGTTTGATCTAATGGTGGGGATTAACCTAAGATTTAAAGATAAATCTAAGTCCATGTTTTTTTTTTTTTTTTTTTTTTTTTTTTTTTTTTTTTTTTAATTAATTCACGTTTTTTTTACTTTGCGTTTTTTTCGCTTTCATACGTTTTAGTCTGTTTTCATACGCTTTCGTCCGTTTTCATACGTTTTCGTTCGTTTTCATACGTTTTCTCCCGTTTTCATATGTTTTCGTCCGTTTTCATACGTTTTCGTCCGTTTTCGTTCGTTTTCATCAGTTTTCTTTCGTTTTCTTCTATTTTTCATACGTTTTCATCCATTTTCAAATGTGTTTTTACGCTTTCATATGTTTTCATCCGTTTTCAAAGGTATTCGTCCATTTTCTTACGTTATCGTCCGTTTTCTTACGTTTTCATACGTTTCTGACTATCACAAGTGATTTTCTGTGATATTCAGAAATCACTTTGTGATAATTCAGAATATCACTTTTTGATATTCTGAATATCACTTGTGATTTTCTGAATATCACTTTGTGATATTTGATATTCTGAATATCACTTTGTGATATTATAAATATCACTTGTGATTTACTGGATATCACTTTGTGGTATTCTGAATATCACTTGCATTTTACAAAACATTAGTTGAAAATCACTTGTAATATTCAGAAAATCACTTGTGATATTCAGAATATCACTTGTGATCATCTGAATAGAATATCACAATTTTTGGAATATCACTGAATATCACTTGTGATATTCAGAAACATATGAAAACGGCCGAAAATGTTTAAAAACGGACGAAAACGGACGAATATGTATAAACTCTAAACCAAAATTTGACCATTTTCTCTTTATACGTAGTAAATATAAACTTACATAGTTTTATAAGTTTCAAAATAAGCAAATTAAACTTGAGAAACATAAACCGAAATCACATAAGCTCATAAGCAAATAAAATAAGGTTAAACAAATACCCCCAAACTATGTAGCTGCTATTCAAATTATATATTTGTGATTTTTAGAATATCACTTTGATTTTCTGAATATCACTTTGTGATATTCTGAATATCACTTTGTGATATTCTGAATATCACTTTTGTGATATTATGAATATCACTTGTGATTTTCTGGTTGTGATATCCTGAATATCAATTGTGATTTTCATGTTACAAAACATTAGTTAAAATCATTTGTGATATTTATCACAAGTTATATTATGAATATCACAGAATATCACATGTGATCATCTGAATATAACAGAATATTACTTGTGAAAGTATGAAAACGTCTAAAAACATTTAAAAACAGATGAAAACGTAAGAAAATGGACGAATATGTATGAAAACGGACGAAAATGTATGAAAGCGTAAAAACAAGTATGAAAACGGATGAAAATGGACGAAAACGTATGAATAATGAATGAAAACGTAAGAAAACGGGCGAAAACGTATGAAAACGGACGAAAACGTAAGAAAATTGAAGAATATGTATGAAAACGGACGAAAACGTATGAAAGCGTAAAAACAGGTATGAAAAAGGACTAAAACGTATGAAAACGGACGAAAACGTATGAATAATGAACGAAAACGTAAGAAAACGGGTGAAACGGATGAAACGTATGAATTAGGGGTAGCAATCGAGTCGTGTTCTTGTTAACCTATTCGGGGTTCGCGTGTTGGCGGGTTAGTATAACCTTTACCCATACACAACCCATTTATTAATCGTGTCAAGAAACTCAACCCTAACCTAGACTTGTATAACATGTGTAACCCATTTGTGACCCGTTTAACCCATTTAAATAAATACGTCAAGCAGTGAATAAAGTTGGTGGTTTGTCGATTTAATTAATTTAAATGCAAAAAATGTTATAAGGATCTAAAATATGATAAGAATAACATACAAATAACTATGCGACAATTTTCTGAATTATAAGCGTCAAATTTCATGATATCTAAGTGTTACACCCGTATCCCGGCGAGGTACTATATATATATATATATATATATATATTCATATATGTATAATACAATAAGTTGTGTGTTATGAGTCTTGTAGTGAAGAGATGTGTGGCCAATATGTGAAGAATGAAACTTGAGGGACTAAGATTGCCAAATGACCAAAGTTAATTAATAACTTTTATATAACTAGAAAAGTCCAGAATTTGGGAGAAATTAGAAGAAGTGTGTGAGTAGTGTGTGTCGTATAAGAGAAGAAGAAACGGAGGGAATTTATATTTGTCATCCAAGCTATAATTTGCTATTTGAAGGATCATCAAGCTACTATAAAGTCTTAATTGTTAATCCCCACCACAAGTAAGTGTTTTCCCCTCAATTTGTGAATTAGGGTTTATGTTATGAGATTAGGTTTAAGGGTTAAAGATTGATGATATGTCATGCTAGTGTTGAAATTAGTCCCTAATTAGATATGATTGTGATATAGGAAGCAAGTAAGAGGTGGGAAGCTTTTGCTAGTAAGGTTGTGGTTGAGAATCAAGGTAAGTATATGGTTGTAACATGTTTTGTAAGCTTTATCATATTTCATGTATGATAATGGTTTATGTTTTGTTAGCTTTATCATGTTTGTTACATGGTAATGGTGAATGATAGGATATAGGGTGCGTTAGCTAGTTATGGACCCATTTCTAGGCATAGCTTAGTTAGTCTTTGGGCTAACTATGGGATGAGGTTCAACCTCGTGGGTTGATCGTGTTTAGGCCGACAATGTTGGCGTGAGGTATGTGCCCCTATATCGCTAGCTTAACTAGTGAATAGACTAGTTATGGTACGGCATGATTTATATTATGTGTTGTTAGCTTGTTATGCCATGTACTTACTAAGCGTTTCGCTTATATGTTTAGTTGTGATATTTTCTTGATAGGTACCGAAGGTTCAAGTAAAGGTAAAGATAAGGTTTAGTATGGTTGTTTATTAGAAGTCTAGCATTTTGGATCTGGTAAGTAGAAGCCATCTCTTTGGATTAAGCTTGTTGGAAGTTGAAAGCCCCGAAGTGTCGTTTTAAAGCTTGGTACATCTTTTGTTTAAAATGGTCACTGGTGTTTATGGTTAAATGGTTATAATGTTGCAATTTAGTGGTGTTTGGCAACTAGCCAATTTCACCCATTTTGAAATGCTTTGGTTCAAGGCTTTGTACTCACACTTTTATATTATTCAAGTAATGTTAAGTCATGTTGTATTAAGTGTTGATCAAGTGTGTAAGTAAATTTCATGTTCAAAAGTGCGTACGGGTAAAATGGGTCAAAATATGTAACTTGCAGAAAATCTGCAGGAAAAAGGGTCTATTTTAGACTCAAATGAGTCATTTTTAGTATAACAGCAAATGGGTCCATTTTAGAGGTAAAAGGGTCTATTTTAGACTCAAATGGGTCATTTTTAGTATAACAGCAAATGGGTCCATTTTAGAGGTAAAAGGGTCTATTTTAGACTCAAATGGGTCATTTTTAGTATAACAGCAAATGGGTCCATATTAGAGGAAAAAGGGTCTATTTTAGACTCAAATGAGTCATTTTTAGAGTAACTGAAAATGAGTCCATTTTAGAGGTAGATGGGTCCATTTTAGATGTAAAAAAAAAAAAAAAAAAAAAGTTGTTGTCGTTTTTGGGGTGTTACACTAAGGTACAAAATTATAATTCACTCATACTAAGTAAATAACAAAATACAATTAATGCACATCCAACATAAAACCAAGTTATATATTTTATTTTTAAGATCTTATATACTTAAACGGGTTTACGGGTTGACCTGTTTAATACTTGCTCAACCAAAACACGACCCGACCCGTTTATTAAATGGGTTAGACGGGTTGACCCGTTTTTGACCCAAACCTGTTTATCCTCAACCCAAACCTGTTTAAATTCGTGTCGGGTTCGTGTCATTTATCGTGTCGTGTCTAGAATTGCCACCCCTAGTATGAATGCGAAGAAAAAAGCGCGAATTAAAAAAAAAAAAAATGTGAGTTAAAAAAAACGTGAATTAAAAGAAAAAGACAAAAAAATATATGAATAAGAAATAAAGACAAAAAGACAAGAAAAAAACATTGACTTAGGTTTATCTAATAAATCTTAGGTTAATCCACACCATTAGATTAAACTAGATGGATGGTGAGGATTTGTACTTTGGTAAGCACCAAAATAAAGGTAAACAAATGAAAATTCCTCATATTTAATGATCGTTAATAAGGCGTTAGACGTTGTTTAACTAACTAAATGCAAGTTAAATACAAGAGAGGAACTTAAATGTTGAAAAACGAATCCCTTGGACTCCCCTAATTGTGGTTGGCCCTTGGATGATTCTAGGAAGGGTGGAGAGTGTCGGGAATTCGAAAGTGAAGGAGTGGTAGCTAAACTTGGAGAACAAGTTGTGTTGTATAAAAGCAATCCCTACCCTCCTCATTCCCTTTGATCGTCCCACTTAAAAGAAACCTTATCCGAAACCTTCTTTGGTTCAGTTCTCTCCCCACTCACAAACAATTTGACACATTCACCTAAAAACCATATTATGTTTTCTTTTCTTCCCATGTGATCGATTCGGCAAGATAGAAAGTAAAACACATAGGTTACATGCATGCATACATATATACGTATGCATGAATTAGTTCGACAATCATGCAATTAATAATGCATCAACTGATCCCTCCTATATGAGTAAATCAGTTCGAATTACACCAACGAGGGACCTGTAGTCTACTGGTTATGCTGTTCCATTCTGTTCCAACTGTCCCAGCTGGTTTGAGTCGTGTGGTGGTCTGTTTAATTTGTTGGTTTTCTTTTTTTGTTTCTTTGTTTGATCCACTGGTTGTGCTGTTCCATTCTGTTCCAACTGTCCCAGGTTCGAGTCGTGTGCTGGTCAGTTTTGTTGGTTTTCCTTTTTTTTTTGCTTCTTTGTTCGATCCAAACGCATACCCTTTAGGAATTTGGATCAGATCTAGAACAAGCATTAAACACAAGTTGTTTTGGTAATCGTGAAGCAAGCACTAGCATCCTAACGTATCTGGGTGACGTGTAGTGTGAGCATACCGTAGAGGTGATAGTTTAATCAGTAACGGTTTCAAGAATCAAGATCTATACGGTTTATCGTCTTAGTAATTCAATAAACAAAGGTTAGTAAATTATGTGTTAATTCAAAATATCAAACTAGATTCTAGTTTGTAAAATCCCAAACAATTATTGCACTTATTAGTATTATTGACATTATAGTTTGTTTGTTAGAATCCTGCTATGCCATCTAGACCTAAAGGCGTAGTCACAATCATCCCCTCCCCCTAACCTTTCCCAATCGGCGTTATTTATCTACACTGTGTGCCCCCTTCCCTTACTTTTACCTTCAAATTGCTATTATTATTAAACACGTATGTACATTGACAGATTTGCTGTCTCCTTGTATGCTGCCTACTTGTTTGTCTCGTGATGTTCGTCCTTGTGTTCGCTCTATCTCCTGGTCTCCCCTTGGATTCACCTCTAATAAGTGCACAGAAATATGCTTCTCGTAGCCATATGGTTTCATCGATTATTGTTGCGTGGTCCCCAATGATTCAATCTAACTCATCAAGGAGTTGCTGCTCTGTACTTGCTATTGGGTCCAAAAGTGGAAAGATCTCGTTTTGGAGAGTCCATCAACGGCAATGCTACTCCGTAACACAACAAAGCAAGCCGCCTATTGCAACGCTTATTAAAGTACTCCATGCTCACAATTTTTGGATCACATCAATCAGTTGGTCGAATTTTTCGTCTGATGGATCACCTCAGCTTCTGTTATCTACTGGGTGTTCTGATGGGAGTGAGTCGGTATAACATCCTCATCTTTATTACAAACTCAAGTTGACGACTTAATGTGTCTTCTACACTCTCAGTCCCCACCTCTGCACTTTCATTTATGGTACCAGAGACTTCCTCACACAGGATAATCCTAGCTATTGGAAAAGGCCCGGGATCTTTAGAAGTATGGATCAATGATACTTCCATTGACAAATTTCAAGTATATGGTCCACTTTATGATCATGACCAAATTGTAAGTGTTCTTTATAATTGCCTTCTTACAGTAATAGTTTTTAACCTGGTTTATAATGTTCATTTATATATACTTTTTTTAATTTTCTCTTCTATGTTGGTGGTGAATCAGGTTACGTGTTTGCATGGGCTTATGATGGACGCTGCCTGTACAGCTGTAGCCAGGTATATATTTTGATTATGTCATAGGCATGCTTCTTGTCACCATGAATAATGTATAACGTATGAATAATGTATAACGTATGATATATACAATGATCAATTCCTATGAGGTGATGTTTAGCTAGGGGTGTTTCTGTGCTAAGACAAGCATTAGTTAAGGTAGCTTCCTATTAAAATTAAAACATATGGCATTGTATAAATTGGTGGACTAGATAGTAATAAACTACCCATCCAAGCAATAATATTAGTTCTACAACCAAAATATAACATCCCATTTAATTTTTATTTCGAAGATTTCACATGCACTGGTCTCATATATATACTACAATCATATCAGTTGTACATATAGCCTTAATTTGTGTAAATTCTTATATTCTCGAATCATTTTTCTCTACTTACTTTTTCTTACTTAGATACAAATTTGATTTTAGATAGTTGGTGTTTTTGGTTTACAATACTATAGAAAAAATCGTATCGCGGATGCCTTATGTAAACAAAAATTTCTTATATGTTGAAAAATTATGTTGGCCCCCTAAATATTTTGTCTCCGTCCGTGCCTCCATCCTAAAATTATTGTCCACCTTTGTTTTAGATGTTCAAAATCAATTGTCTACTACTAAAAACAAATAGAGAGATTTGATTTAGATTACCACATTATCCTTATTTGAAATTATATTTACCAACTTTAAAGAAAATAGCAATTAATTAGTTAAGGTTAAAACTGTCATTCTGCAAAAAGTAAGAGAAATAAAACAATAATAATTATATTTTTCTTAACTTGTGTATTTTTTGTCTGAGAGATAATAATTTTAGAATAGAGGGAGTATTGTTTCTTTTTATATTTTTAATTTTCATGTCACTTCTTTTCATATTTTCTTTCTTTGTTGAATTTGTAGCTTTTAATTACATGGTTTAATATTGAACTTGTAGTAAGGGAGAGTTAAGTGTTCGGTTGCTCTACAAGCCCGAGAATACAGGCCCAACTCAAACCCATTATAGGCTCAAGTTTATCCCGTAACAAATAAAAGGTCCAAACAAGCCCAAAAGAAAGAAATCAATCTCTTTGTCGTGGCACCTACAAAGGAGTAGCACTAGCAGATAGAGAACAGTAGCGCCACACTTCATATTTTTCTTTCATTCCTTGATGTGGAACTGCCTCCCAACACACTCCACAACTGCAACCGCCCCAGACTAATGGTATAAGCAAACTTAAGAATCATGTACTTCATCCACTTACTAATTTTATAGGTTTAGTTTTTGCCCCTTTAGTTTTTGGCCCCATGACTAACGTAAAGTTCTTAACAAGGGTTTGAACCTCAACCCTCAAATACCATTATGATGATGATGGTTAGTAAACTCTCATTCCACCCTTCAAGTATGTCCATGTTCCCCGAAGTGGGAATATGTTATTCGTTGATGATCTTTTCTATCGCGCCTTTGAGTTCATTATATCCGACATCCAAACCCACTATACCATCCAAACCCACTATATCACTACTCATAGAAGGATGATTCTCATGAAACCTAAGGAAATAAGAATTGAGGAAAAGCCGACTTGCTTTACTTTTATCGAGTTTTCCGAATTTCAACAAGGCTCCATTGTCTACCGCTAAAAGATAAGCGTTGGAGAGTAAGACAATACCTTCTAAACACCTATCTTGTGGAGTGAAATTCAGTTGGAGTCTCAAAAGTGGGATTGAAACCAATGGTTCATATGCATAAAAAATTGGACGCAATTTATCTATGAATACATTGTAATCATCAGCAAGTAGTTAAAAGTTTCTATCTTGATTAAATTGTGTTTGGTATCACGAAGTTGTTTTTTTTCGCCCTTATGCACCGGTGTTTCGGAAATACTAGATGAATCCAAAATACTTAGACGAATCCGAAACACCGGTGTATAAGGGCGAAAAAACAACTTCGCGATACCAAAGAAAAGTTAATCAAGATAGAAAAATTTAATTTACTGATGATTACGATGTATTCATAGATAAATTGCGTCCAATTTTTGAAGCATATGAGCCCTTGGTTTCAATTTCACTTTTGAGACTTCAATTCACTCCCACTCCACAAGATAGGTGTTTAGAAGGTATTGTCTTACTCTTCAGCGCTTACCTTTTAGCGGGACAATGGAGTCTTGTTGGAATTTGGGGAACATAATAAAGATAAAGCAAGTCAACTTTTTCTCAATTCATATTTCCTTGGGTTTCGTGAGAGTTATCTTTCTATGACTAGTAGTATAGTGGGTTTGGATGATATATTGGGTTTGAATGGTATATTGGATTTGGATGTCGGATATAATGAACCCAAAGGTGCGATAGAAAATATCATCAACGAATACCATATTCCCACATCGGGGAACATGGACATACATGACGAGTGGAAGGATAGCTTACTAAGTACTCGAGGGTGTGAGATTAAAATTAGTTTTACAACCAATATAAAATCCCATTTACATTTTATTTGGAAGATTTCACATGCACTGTTCTCATATATATATATATATATATATATATATATATATATATATATATATATATATATATATATATATATATATATATATATATATATATATATATATATATACGACAATCATATGAGCTTTACATATGGCCTTAATTTATGTAAATTCTTATATTCTCGAATCATTTTTCTCTACTTACTTTTTCCTAATTAGATAGAGTCAAATTTGATTTTAGATAGTTGGTGTTTTTGGTTTACAATACTATACTAATTTTTACAACAACTGTTTATTTTTTACCATACATACAGGATCTCAGCTGGGAACACTTGTTGTTCAGCACTATACAATCACAAATGATGAACCAAACAATGTCTAAATGCATATTGCAACTGTAAACTGATTGGTAAAATGTCTTTAAATGCATTTTCTTGCATCAACTTACTGTAAACCAACCAACATTGAGACCCTGCACCATCTTCAAGGATTTTTCTCAGTTTTAATATCAAGAGTCTGTCTTTTTGTCTTTGAACACTCAGTGCTTTGGATCTGCATTAGAAGGGCGTTTACCGCTGCTGGTTTTTGCAATAGGGCTTGTGGCAGTACTTTTCAACACATTGGTGGGTGTAACATTCTCATCGGTTTAGGATTCAAGATCTTGCAAGTAAAGAGTTTAAATGTAAGCATTTTTTTTATAAAAACCTTTTATCTGATTGAAGATGAAAGTCGTTGAGGACTTACCAACGAAGATATCCCAACAACCTTGGAACTTGTAGCCTCATTATCCTATTAATAATAGATGAAATAAAAGAATGTGTAAATATGTCGTAAGAGAACTCATAAATTCAGAATATCAGTGCTACCTTAAGCGGTGTAGCAGATGCGGTGAGGGAACTCAGAATATCAGTATCATCCGAGAGACGCAAGACAGTGAATACAGGCAACATCTTTTTCAGATTGTATCCTTCAATAGATACTTTAAAGACAAGTCATTTACCAACCAATCCAGTGATCTCAGTTGGGAACACTTGTTGTTCATCACTTTACATACCAATTTGTACAATATTAGTTTTGTGCATGTGTGGTGTTTAACCATAATTCTTTTTTTGTTATAAGACATTGTCAAGATAATATTTACCTTCAATCCTTACTTTTTGCAAAGTTGGTATGCTGATCTACCCACCAACTACTGGACTTTGTCATTGAACAGAGAGAGCGACATTGTGCCAGATTCATCTTGAACACGCACTTGAAGACGAAATCTACAAAAGGTGTATTAAGGACATGTGTTGTTAGATGTAGTTTTTGAATAAAAGTATATGTACAACTTTTTTAATGTTATTGTTATTACTAAGAGTCGATACGTACATTTATTTTATGCCTTTAACAATCTCATTGCACTTGGTGCATCTCCACTGATCAGGCATGTTTGTTGAATTCATTGTTGTATCAGCATCGAGATCAGCAAACTCACTGTCTTTCATAACTTTCTTGCTACATTTCCTGCATCCCAGTTACCACCATCCCTCCTCTTCTTGTATTGCGATGATCATTCCAAAAATAACAGAAGCGATGTTCTGTATATCAAAGCAAATACATATGATTCAGTTTTATAATGATTAACTATATAGTTGTGTATGGATATGGTGTACCTTTTCAACATCCAAAAGCTCGACAATGGTTTTTACAGGATATTTATTAAGAAAATCATCCTTCGTCTGAGAACACAGCATCACGTATTTCTGCTGGCTCAAAATTCTCAATGAATGATGATTTCTTAATAAATATCCTGTAAAAACATTGTCGAGCTTTTGGATGTTGAAAAGTTACACCATAATCCATACATAACTAAATAGTTAATCATTATAAAACTAAATCATATGTATTTGCTTTTATATACAAAACATCGCTTCCGTTATTGTTGGAATGATAATCGCAATTCAAGAAGAGGAGGGATGGTGGTATCTGGGATGCAAGAAATGTAGCAAGAAAGTTGTGAAAGACAGTGGGTTTGTTGATCCTGATGCTGATACAACAATGAATTCAACAAACATGCATGATCAGTGGAGATGCACTAAGTGCAATGAGATTGTTAAAGGCATAAAATAAATGTACGTATCGACACTTAGTAATAACGATAACATTAAAAAAGTTGTACATATACTTTCATTCAAAACCTGCATCTAACAACATTTGTCCTTAATACACCTTTTGTAGATTTCGTCTTCAAGTGCGCTTCAAGATGAATCTGGCACAATATCGCTCTCTCTGTTCAATGACAAAGTACAATCGTTGGTGGGTAGATCAGCATACCAACTTTGAGAAAAGTAAGGATTGAAGGTAAATATTATCTTGACAATGTCTTATAACAAAACACGAATTATGGTTAAACACCACAAATGCACAAAACTAATATTGTAAAAATTGGTATGTAGAGTGATGAACAACAAGTGTTCCCAACTGAGACCACTGGATTGGTTGGTAAATGACTTGCCTTTAAAGCATCTATTGATGAATACAATCTGAAAAAGATATTTCCTGTATTCACTGTCTTGCGTCTCTCGGATGATACTGATATTCTCAGTTCCCTCACCGCATTTCCTACACCTCTTAAGGTAGCACTGATATTCTGATTTTATGAGTTCTCTTACGACATATATACACATTCTTTTATTTCATCTATAATTAATAGGATAATTAGGCTACAAGTTCCAAGGTTGTTGGGATATCTTCGTTGGTAAGTTCTCAACGACTTTTATCTTCAATAAGATAAAAAGTTTTTATAAAACAATGCTTACATTTAAAATCATTACTTGCAGGATCTTGAATCCCAAACCGATGAGAATGTTACACCCACCAATGTGTTGAAAAGAACTGCCACAATCCCTCTTGCAAAAACCAACAGCGGTAAACGCCCTTCTAATGCGGATCCAAGTACTGAGTATAACGCCCTTCTAATGCGGATCCAAGTACTGAGTATTCAAAGACCAGAAGGCTGATTCTTGATATTAAAACTGAGAAAAATCCTTGAAGATAGTGCAGGGTCTCAATGTTGGTTGGTTTACAATAAATTGATGCAAGAAATATGCATCTAAAGATATTTTACCAATCAGTTTACAGTTGCAATGTTCATTTAGACATTGTTTGTTTCATCATTTGTGAATTCAACAAACATGCCTGATTAGTGGAGATGCACTAAGTGCAATGAGATTGTTAAAGGCATAAAATAAATGTACGTATCGACACTTAGTAATAACGATAACATTAAAAAAGCTGCACATATACTTTCATTCAAAACCTGCATCTACCAACATTTGTCCTTAATACACCTTTTGTAGATTTTATCTTCAAGTGCGCGTTCAAGATGAATTTGGCACAATGTCGCTCTCTCTGTTCAACGTTGGTGGGTAGATCAGCATACCAACTTTGCGAAAATTATGGATTGAATGTAAATATTATCTTGACAATTTCTTATAACAGAAAAAGAATTATGGTTAAACACCACAAATGCACAAAACTAATATTGTACAAATTGGTATGTAGAGTGTTGAACGACAAGTGTTTTTTTTACCATACACACCGGATTTGACCATCAAAAACAAAAGAAAAATAGATAAAAAGCAACATGTTGCTGTTGTGAACAAAAATGTTGTTCATTATGTTTACTCAGATGATGATGACAAATTACCCTTATCGAATAAGAAAACAGTTGAAGATCATGTTGAAAAGGCAGAAAAATTGGTAGGGAAGCATATTACTATTTCAGTTTCAATATTGATGTCTATTATACCAATATTGAAATAGAAATTCGATGATGGAAGCCCTATTAGGTTTAAGCGAACCAGCAACTCTACACAAACTTCCATTTAAAAAAAAAACGTTGTTTTTCAATTATTTATGAACCCATTGATTACGTCAATGAAAGAGGCAAACAAGTTAACTAGATGACGTACCTTTAGTTAACGAACAACACACTTCACGATCCAAAAAAGACAAGTATGCTCTCATTGATGAAGAGACCGATGAAGATCATGATAACAAGAATATTCCAAGTGAAGATGGTGTGTAGACTAATATCAATGATCTTGATTACGCTTCTCATGATGTTCATTATTCTAACAAATACATTGATGATGAAGCCGAAGAAGAGTTACAAGATTCGGACATCCATAGCGTCTCATCGGTGGCTGATGGAGACATATTCGGTTTCCTTTTTGTTTCCAATTACAAATAATCGGCCCTCCTCCTCCT
Organism: Chrysanthemum seticuspe; assembly: GCA_019973895.1. NCBI lineage: Eukaryota > Viridiplantae > Streptophyta > Magnoliopsida > Asterales > Asteraceae > Chrysanthemum > Chrysanthemum seticuspe. Next base: position 25,578,482 of record BPTQ01000006.1, read on the forward strand.
CCTCCTCTCAACCGAACTCCAAACAAACCATAAAACCTATCATACGGTTTCTATATTTTTTTCCCTCCATCACCAAATATTGCAGCCCTAAAACAGCCTCCATCTCCTTGTGTTTCTCTCCAAAGATTAAAGAAGACGAAGGTGTAACAGCTTGGGTAGATCGTATCACTCTTGGTTTTTGATTGTTTTGTTGACTCGTGGTCTTTGTACTTGTCCTTTGATCTCCTTTATTTCGGCCTCAAGGTACTCATGAATCCCTCTTGTTTTTCACTCGTATACGATACATATACATACAATCAGATCTCAAACGTGTAATACCAATCTTGTGCCTTGTTAAAAATATAATCACATGCATAACTTATACGTCACATGAAATAATAAGGATCATGTAAAACTTGTTGTGTCATTTGTGGATCCATCATGTCAACCTAAATATTGTTACAAGCCCTATATCATGGTCATTAAAATCAGTAATGAAGGCTATTAAATGACACATTATTACGGCTTACAAATATGGAAACCCTAGGATAATTAACGAGGGCTTTAATGGGGACTAGGGTTTCGGTGTTTGTAATTTTATGTGTGCCTCGTGGAATCTAAAATTAGAGTTGTGTGTGTGTGTCTTGTGTCGACTTAAGGTCATAAAACTTGTGTTGAAGGGTGTTGAAAACATATAAAAATATGCGCACTAAAATTTATTAGAAAAGTTTAGATTAGAATTAGTTTGCTGCCTCACTGCATAATCTGTCCAGATTTTGGGTCGGGTTCAAGGGAGTGTAAATAAATGATACCAACGTAATTTTAAATGGTTTTTGGGTCTAAACATAAGTTCAATCCATGTAATTTCTGGAAATATAAGGTTCAAAGCAAATAGAGGTCGGGAAGGGCGTACTTTTTGAATTTTCCAAGTTTAAGTGTCAAATCTGTGAAAGCTTATATGAATTTTGTGTTGTAGTTATTAATTTTTCTAGAACAGACCATAAGGAGTTTTGACCTCTCCTTCTCCAGTCTTAATATTTATGATGTGTGTGACCCCTGAGAATTTTGGTTGGATTTTTGGAGTTGTTTAAACTTTTGGAGTCTCTTTTTCTGGGTACTTTCTGGACAGGTCTGGAAAGATGATTTTCCAACCCATACTTAAGCTCAGTAATAAAATCCCCAAAACTTCATGAAGTAACCTAACTAATAAAGGAACACCTAGGAATTTTCCTAATTTTATTTGAGTTCATTTGATAGTCATGAAAATTCGTCCAATACAGGTCAAGAATTGAGGTTTAAAACCTAATATGTAATACCAGTATAACATTAAGTATATGGCCAATAAATCCAAGAATAACTTATGATATGAATATATAATTGATATGCAAACCGTAATCCGTGTAGATTCATTGAAGAAGACGTGACATTGTTTCCTTGTGCTCACTTTCTCGTTTTCTCTCATTTCATTTGCTAAGGTACAAATATTCTGCCCTTTATCAGTAAGGGTTTCTCATGACTCTTGATCTTTAATTTTGTTTCATTCGTTATGATATTCGTTTGTGATCCCAATCGTCCTTTGTTTAGATATTCATTTAGTTATGTCATTTGATGATTATTCGTTTAGTTTCATTCATTCTTTATCTTTGATAAACAACCTTTGTTCGCTACCCTATGTTTATTTATATTATTGACCTAATCTATTACCCAAGGTACTAACTAGCCATAGAGGTACTATAGCCATGTCATTGAGGCACCAATGGCATGACGTGTGGAGTTGTGACTTTGTCCACAACGTTCCCTTTTGTGCATGCATTTGATTATGATTATTGTATGACTAATTCCACGCGCCTATATATTTGCCGAAAGCAGGTGTATTAGGGACGTGATGTTTTATTTTTTACAAGGGGCGTATGAATACATCCTAGGTACTCAGTTCTGATATATATGTGTGTGCCATACACTTCTGGGAGCCGTACACTCCATCTGTTATGATTTATTATGATATGATATGATGTGAAATGTATTTTTGGATCGTTTTGGTCTATTCATGTAGCATGTTTAGGCACTTGGGCATTCCTTTGACAAATCCTTTATTGCATTATGACCCTTTGATTATTCCTTTATACCATATTCAGTCCTTATTTCATTTAACATCTTGATCAGCAGGTTTTCGTTGGATTCGTCTCACTTATTCATTTCTGATTTATTGCTTTTCATTATTTATATATGTTCACTGAGCGTTAGCTCATCCGCCTTTTCTTTTCCATGAGGCAGGTTTTAAGCGGGATGCTGAGATTGAGTGATGAGAATAGGAGCTTTTAGTGGACCCAACCTTAGTTTTCCTTGTCATTTGAAAGTAGTTTGGGAGTTATGTTTTGTTTATTCCTTTCAGAATTTGAGAAATTATGTATTCCTTAGAAGTTTTGTATTATGACTTTTATTTTATATATTAAAGTCTTTCGCTTGCGTTTATTATATTCTGATTAGCACCATAGTGTGACATTTTGACCTTTGTCGGGTTAGGGTGTTACAAGTTTCTTACCGATTGGGAGTGTCCAATCAGTTGTATTTCCTTTAACTTGTTTGTAATATGTTTGTGATTTGTAATATATATTCACCCTTTGCACACAAAAAAAAGTATTTAAATGAAGATTTCTATGATTAATATAAGAAAATAAAAGGAAAAGTCATATGAAATTTGTGGAAAACTAGAAGGGGGGTTGAATAGTTTTGCCAATTAAAACTTCCTTTTAATCTATTTAGATCGACTTATGTCAATCTATTTGGATGTGTGTGTTGGATGTTGATAAACAAGCATATAAAGGTAAGTAATGAAAAGATAAGAGTAAGAAGCACAAAACCACAACGCGAGTATTTATAGTGGTTCGGCTGCAAGGACACCTTCCTTGCCCTACTCCACTCCCCGAGTCACCTACTCGAGAGTTCGTAATCACTACACCAATCTCCTTATGGCGGAGAAGCCTTCACAACGTCGCCTACTCTTTTTCCGGTGCTAGGCTAACCACCGGGTTCTTTCACTCCAAGGTGAACCACACCTACACAACGTCGCCTACCCTTTATAAGGTACTAGGCTAAGTACCTAGTTCTTTCACTCCAAGGTGAACTACACCTTCACAACATCGCCTACCCTTTATTAGGTACTAGGCTAAGCACCTAGTTCCATTGCAATGGAGGAACTACTACCATACTACACCAACGACTAATCCAAAAAGAGATCTACTCCTTTACAACATCATCAAGGATGTCAATATCCTTGGATCTAATACTAGTCTATCTTGTACATCGAAACACACCATATCGAATGTACATCTAAGGCACTTTTCACTAATGCCTTTGACTAGATCTACAAGACACCTTTCACTAATGTCTTGTGTCTTCACTTCAAAGCACCTTTCACTAATGCTTCTAGTCTTGACTTCTAAGCACCTTTCACTAATGCTTCTTGTCTTGACTTCTAAGCACCTACCACAAGTGCTTATGCTATAGATGATAGATACCCTTCACTAATATCTTCGTCTTGACACTTGAGACATCTTTCACTAATGTCTTCAACACTACACTTCTTTGAAGGAAGAAAGGAATCGTCAACAAGAAGACTTCAGTAGCCTTGATGATGAGGAAGAATGGCAACTCATGGACTTGAGCTTGCTCGACTTCAAAGGTGGTGATCTTGCCTTTAAGAGGAACCTAAAAGATAACACAAAAACAAAACTATAAACATAGATCTCTTGGATCTGAGGTTAGTGAGTTTTTAACTCAGGGAGAAAGTGTGTTAGAAAGGGGTGAGAAACAATAAAGAAATGGCTCACTATCTTTAGAAGAAAAACTCTAATGTTCCCCGGATCCCTTCCACAAGGGATCCGTCTAGCGTTAAGCTAGGGATCCGTGGGACGCTCCCTTTTACCCATGGGTATTTTGGTTATGGGCCATGGGTTAAACCATGGATCATTAGCTAGATACAATGTATCTTTTGAGTGCAATGCACTTAGTCACTTGGGTATGGGTTGATCCATGGGTTATGGATATTATCCATGTGTGATATAAGTATGATGTCATGCAATGGGTTATGGGTCAAGATCCATGGGTCATGGGCTTTGGGTTGTACCCAACTACATTCAATGTATTTGCCCAATGGGTTGTCATACTTAAGTTTCTACCCATTTATATTACCCAATATACTACATACTAGTTATGTGTATATTTTACCCAAAATATGTAAACACTAGTTGTTGTACATATGTATTACTAAATCATAAAATCACTTATACTTGTTTTAGTGTTTTATGTGAAAGTGTGAATATGTTAGAAACTATTAGTTCAAACCATTTAAGTATTTTATTTGTTTCGTTAACATGATTTTACGTTTGTTATCGACAAAACATTAGAAGATCGTAAAATATAAATAAACGTTTTTACGGCTTATTTGTATTAACAAAATTGGTCAAAATGAAACCATCAACACACGTCCACCTGTAGTCCGAATTTTTAGTCCATAACCGGCTTATTTAGTTCTATATTATCCGATTGATCATTCATGAAAATATATATATATATATATATATATATATATATATATATATATATATATATATATATATATATATATATATATATATATATATATATATATATATACCTATCATATTTTCAGTAGTTTCCTTCAATAGATTTATGTAGTTCAATATTTTCTATGAATGATTCAATATTTCCTTCGATAGAACTTGTAAGATTAATTAAAAGTAATTTAGGCAAAACATCAATTTAGGTTTTTCACTTTTAATAATAGATGGTTTTTCGTTATAAATAGTATAGATAAAGATTGTTTATGGATTGATGATTTATAATAAGTTATAAATTCATAATATTAAGAAATTAATAAATACAAAATGACGAAAATATATACCTTTTGAATCTTTTAGTAGCATGTCCGGCTCAAAGCAACAAACAAGAAGAAAAAACGTATTATATTTGAAATATATAATTTGCTTCGTATAAAAAGACACATGATGTGAAGTTGATAAATGATTCTAATATACGATGTAAATAGGTATCTACTTGGTACCATAGTTTGATGTGACACATAGATTAGATATTGTAATGTGTGGTATGTCACTAGGCTAGTAGGCTTCGTTGCTATACGGCTAAACACAATGGCAACCTAGTTCATCTGTGTCACACCAGTTTTCTTTCTCCGACGACCTGACGACGACCTAGTTGCCATAATGGTGATCTGAGATTATTATTATTTTTTATTTATTTATTTATTTTTCAAATATTTTTAAAAACAAAATTAAACTTCATTAATAAAAATACTTAACATTACAACAATAATTAAAAACTTAAACTAATAAAATGTAGACGTTACAATACTTATTAAAAACTGAAACTTAATAATCTAAGTTGTAACGTTCTTTGATTGCTGCCTTAAGTTGTTGAAGTTGTAGTAGTTGTCGTGCGGTCATATTTGTGTCAAGGGGTGTGTTGTAAAAAATTAAATCTTGCGTCCGGTTTGATTGTGTTGTCAATGCAAGCTGCTGACGTTGGAGCTCAAGTTTCTCCCTTTTGAACTCGACTCGCCTTGCCCTTGCCTCTGCAAGCTCCATCTCTTTTTTGCTTCAACTTTATGTATTCCTATTCCATATTCTTGTTTTTTTTCCTTACTAGAACTTTTGAACTTGAAAAAGTTCTTGGCCATATTAGTAACAAATGATGTTGGTGGCTCGGGTGCTTTCTTCTTGGCTGCGTCACGACCTTTTGGTCGTGATTCTCGAGTCTCTTCTTCTCTAGAATCATCCACGTCTTGGGGATTAAAAGGACCTTTTGTTGACCCCGAGGTGGTTTCTGAAGTCTTGGATTTCTTCCGACTAGTCGTGGTGAAAGCAGGGATCTCAACAGTTTTCCAAGCATAATGCCCTCTCAAAACTTTCCAACACTCCTTCAATGTAAACTTATGCTTGTGAATCACACGGTATTCATTACAAGCCTTTTCATAGTCGTCTTCGTCATTCTCACCGATTCCGTGATTATTCTTGATATTATCCATAATTGCACAAAAGAAACCAACCCTAGAACGAATCCTACCCTTCCATTTGGTCGTTATGGAGTCGTAGGTTCTTGTTGAACCAGTTTCATTTTCAAAGTACGCTATCACCTCATCCCAAAACCCACTCCGGTTGATAGCGTTCCCTCTTTCCGAAGTTTCCAACACATGTATCCAAGCTCTACAAAGCGCGACCTCTTCCGCTTTTGTCCATGCTTTGACCTTTTCGGTTGCAACATTCTTGCCCTTCTCCTTTGTAGCCCGTTTTGAACCCTTCTTTGATTTGACGGGTGACGTCTCTTCGACATCGTCTTCAATACGAATAGAATTGTGGTATGAACCGTGCCCCGAACCTTGTCCCATCGAAGCATCTTGTGTCGGGTATTCTTGAGACGTGTAGTTTTGAGGAGGAGGGAATTCCATAAAATGCTCAAAATCCATATCAAGATTAACACCATGAAGCGGTGAAAATGATTGATTAGGTTGGGAAGATTGGGAGAAATCCATGTTAGGATGATATGACGACCCGCTTGGTGCTTGGTTTTGATTGATACTCGGACGACCCGGTGAGAAATATGGACGATTGACGTAAAATGGGTTTTGATTGTGGTTGGGTTGTGGTAGTCGTGTTTCATAATCAAAACCGGGTGCTCGAAAACGAATACCCCGATTTTGTGGTGGTTTTACACCGGTTAATTCAAACGGTGGATCCGGTGAGAAATTCAAGTTCGGGGAATTTTGGGGAAGTCGGGATCGTCGGTTTTATGATATGAGAGTTTTTCTTTGTGACATGATGAATATTGATGAGAAGTTGTTTGAATTGTGTTTGAAATTGTGTGTTTAAAAATGTGTTTGAAGTTGGTATTTATAATGTTGTAAAAGTGGTAAAGTTGTTTTTTTTTTACAAACGGTTCGAATTAAAAGTGGTAAAATGTGGCTTTGATACTCGCTTGTCTCCTCAACCTAGTTCACGGATCATCTTCCCTCAACCTAGCTCGACCGATCACCCCACAATGGGGCAACCGGCCTCAACCGACTAGCTCGACCGACTATACAACCGACCATTGCACTTAGCCTAAAATTGCACTGATTGGCCAACAAGTATACGAAAAATAAAAGTTTCCCACTTGTTCCATTATGAAATTAAACTTACCCATCATCATTTCTATATTGTTCTTTATCATTTCTGGTTCTATACCAGTTATTCAAGCCATCAACAATGGCAATGAAGGATTCATATACCAAGATAACAAAGAATCCGATATCAAAAGATCCGATTTTCCGCCAGGGTTTTTATTCGGAGCAGCCACTTCTGCGTACAAGTCGAATTTCCCCTATTTTTTTTCTTCATTTTTTGGACATTGTCATGAATATTTATTACTTGAAACATGAATTTTGTAGGTTGAAGGAGCTTATCTTGAAGATGGCAAATACTTAAGTAACTGGGATGTATTTTGTCATTCTGTAGGTACGTATCACTCATGATCAGATTGTTATTGCTTATAGCCTTATATACAGGGTCGGTCTTGAGTTTTCTGCTACATTGGGCGAGACAATCGAAAGATGCCCATGTTAAATGTCATAAACTCAAAACTCCCACCGTCTCAAAATAATTGCCCATCGACAAAAAACAAAAAGGTTATAAAAGAACATAATTATTAGCTATTTTTCTCTCTTACTTTTTGCGGAATAACAGTTTAACCTTTAACTAATTAATTATGTTTTACTAAAAATTTGTAATAACAATATCAAGTAAGGGTAATATAGTAATCTCAACCAAATTATCCTATCTATTTTTTGTACTCCCTCAGTCCTATGTTCACTGTTGACTTTGAAAATCTTTAGTTTTTAGCTTTAACATTAAATATTTGTATCTGTATTATATATTATTTGATACAAAATATATGAATTGATTGAGTTTTAAATGTACTTTTCATTGATATAATTTTTGTCAAGTATTATATAAATACAATAAAAATATATAAGGTCAAAGTTGCAAAACGAAGACTTAAAAAGTCAATAATGAACTATAATTATGAGATGGATGGAGTAATAATTTGGGACAAGCTAAAACGAAATGTAAATAATCCTATTGAAACGCATGGAGTATTTGTTTTTAGCAATTGCCTTGCAAACAATACCCGCATATCAAAATACTAAAACTTACAAATATTATTTAAAATCTTTTATTTTATGCACAGCGTCATTGACGTTTAGCATTGTGTTGTATTTACATATAGTTTAATATAGTGATATAGTGTATTTATGTGACTGATATTGTTAGACGTAAATAAAAATAAATAAATAATAAAATTAAATTACACAAAATTTTCTATTAGTCTATTTTCCAAATAGCATTAAATTAGCTAGTTATCAACAATGTAAAATCGCGTTTACATGGTAAAAGAACTAAGAGTTAAACTCAATAAAATGATGAAATTATGATAAAAATTAGGAAAACTAAAAGGTAAACTTAAAAAATTAAAACAATCGGATAAGAAGTTAAAAAATGTTTTCTCATAAGCCCGTATTCCTATGACAAACCTTTGCTTTTAAACTCTTTTCTACTATGTACAACTACTTACTCACGTGATCTAACTTGCCATATATAAATAAATATAAACTATTTCATCTTTTAGTTTAATACCCTCTCTCTCTCTTACTTAGTCTCTGTCATTTTCTTGTTTTTTTTTCAATGATGGTGTATTTCTTCGACAAGTTGTTTTCTTCATTTATCTTTTCTTCTTCTTGAAAATTATACCAAACATCATTTTACATTACAACTCTATATATATATATATCACATAAAAACGATTTACAACACTAAAAATTTGATTCCCTGGGACGTCGCCCGCGTCGCCCATAACCAAATCCGGCCCTGTTTATATATAGGATTACTTGCTTCCAATATCGAGTTACTTTACTTGTCATATACTAAGGGGCGGAGCCAGAAAATTATGGTCGACATGGCAAATTTTAATAATCTTTTAGAAATGACACTACAAATCGGTTTGTTAAAGAGAAAATTATGAAAATAGCCAGATATTTTTAAAAAATCACACAACAATTTATTTTACTAGGGGGCACGTGCCCACCTTGACCCTGTCTCCGCATTTATATACACTTATGCCAACATTAATAAAAATAAACAGGTAAACGATGAATTTTCCCTTTTTTGAGTTATCGGGGAGGGCAAATCATATCTTTAACTATTTTGTATGTTGCCTAACCTGGGTATCTCGTGAAACATTCAGAACTATTTCCTGGCCAGCCTAAGATTTTTACCTAAGAAGGTTTAAACGTGATACTTCTTGTAAGGTTATCATTAGGACCTTTCAGTATCACTAGGCCACCTATGTAGTAGTTCAACAACAATAACAAAATTTACTTTTAAAAAATATGAGTGACCAACTTGCTTATGCTTAGTTACTAATCATATATATACTAATCAGGGTTCTAAAAGGCGCATCATGGCGGCGCCAACGCCACCAAAGTGTGAGACATGACCTTCACGTCTATGCTAAGGCGTCAGCACTGGGCATAGCGTGCCTAGCGTGAGATGAGGCGTGAAAAAGTGTGATAAAGCGCGAAGCGTGACTCCTATTTTGAATTCAACTCAAATATTTTTTTTTTCTTTTTTTTTTTGGATAAAAATGAATAATATTACATGCAATGATAATTTATTGACTTTATTCCTTATGTACAACATTTTTTTGTAAATTCGATATATATGAAATATGTTATAAATGTATATGTCTATAAATATTTTTATATATTGTGCCGGTTAAGTCACGCTTTAAAAAACATTGGAGCTTCGCCATGGCTCCTAAGTGTGAGGCTTGGTCATGTCGCCACACCACTCGTCACGCTATTTATATTACACCCGTAATCCGATGAGGTATTAATTTATAATAAAAGTAATGATATTAAATTATCTAGGATGTATTTTTAGGAAAATGATAAAGTTACAAATTGCATATAAGCAAGTGTCAAGTAGTATAAAGATGTGTGGCTAAACTAGGAAGAATAAGACTTGAGGGGCCATTTTTGCTATTTGTGCAAAGTTAGCTAAATAAATATCTATTACTAGATAATTAAAGAATTCCAGAAAAAAATAATTAGAAGAGTGTGGTGTGTTGATGTCACTCCAGGAGAAGAGAAGAGAGGGAAAAGAACAACTTTGAGTTCTTGTGCTATAGATCAATAATTGAAGTAGGGAATCAAGCTCTAAAACCTCCCTAATCTATTAATCATCCCAAGTAAGTAATTTGTTAAATTGAAATTAGGGTTCATGAAATTGAATTGGGGAAAATTAATTAAAGATTGACAATTTATTGAATTAATGTTGATTTAGGTGCTAATTAGGGTTAATTCCCTTATATTAAAATTGAAGATAAAGCTTTGATATCCAAGTAGTGAGCTAGAGAATTATTGGGGTAAGTATATTGACTAAACTTGTTAATGTTTCATAATTTTAATTTATATTGAATTATGATGTTCTATGATATAATGATCAAGGAAATTGTTAATGTTAAGTAGCTTGGATCCAATGCTAGAAAGTTTGTAATGTTAGCATAGTAATTATGCTTGATTAAGGTATGTTTAATGTTTGTGAATGTATTCCTTGATATGTTGTAGCTAGCAAAATTGTTAGTTATGACTTGTTAATGTTAAATTTATGTCATATACTTACTAAGCGTTTTGCTTACGGATAAGTTTAATGATGTTTTGTAGGTTCGAGTGTTGAAGGTAAAGGTAAGGATAAAGCTTAGATGATTATCAAGGTAGGAGATTAGAATTTTGGATTTGATAAGTCGAAGTCATCTCTTTGGATCAAGCTTGTTGAAAGTTGGAAGCCCCGAAATGTCGTTTTATAGCTTGGTACATCTTTTTGTCTAAAATGGTTATTTTGGTGTCTATGGTTATGGGTTAGTGTCTAGGTTAAGTCGTGAATGTTGCTTAATGTAAACGGTCATGCTCAAGTGTTTGAATTGTGGTTAAAATGGTTATAATGTTGTAGTTAAGTGGTGTTTAGCAACTAGCCATTTTCACCCATTTTGGAATGATATGGGTCAATACTTTGTACTAACACTTTTATCATGTTTTAGTAAAGTCAAGTCATGTATGTGTTTAAATGAATATGTAGTTGTTAAGTGTCTTGGGTACAAAAATGTGTATTGGAATGGGTCAAAACGGGTGTTTGGCATAACCCCGTAAGTATATGTTCATGGGTTGTTTAGACCACAAATTATTATGAAAATAATGTATTATGTTGAGTTAATGATTTCTAGAAAGTTTCGTTAATTTTCGAGTCATAGAAGTTGTTTTTCCTGAAAATGGGTAAAAAATATTCATAAAAGGGTAATGCAGAAAAAGGGGCGTTTGGGTTAAGTGTGTTCTTACCCATTTTGGGTAGCAAATGGGTTGATTGATTATGTAATTGATTTAGTATGAAATGTTAATGGTTTTGAGTGAGTTTGGTATGGAAATAAGATAGTATGGGTTGTTTATTGTGAAAATGGGTGAAATTTCGGTATGGGATACACTAAATTTTGGTATGGAACCAAAACTCCCAAATTTCGGTATGGGAGTGAATCAGTGGGCAGATTTTGTCGGTTTTCAAAAAATCATATCTTTTGATCCGTAAGGCGCCACGAGTCGTGCCACCCGGTGTTTCGAAGATAATTGAGTCTAGTTTCATTTAAAAATAGTCTCAAGGTCCAGATGTTTATAGATTTTTGTCAGAATGCCAAAGAGTGACTGTAGGTCATTTTTCAGTGTACTTTTTGCGAAAAATTTTCACGTTTTTAGTTGTGTCTTTTCAAGGGGTGTTACAACTTGGTATCAGAGCCTTGGTCTAAGAGATTTAGGATGTCACATAAGGATTTCCTAGACTTAGACTATTTTAGGCGCGTTAGTATTAGTGTTTGTTGTTAGTGTATTGTTTCGATGGATTTCGGAGATACATATGTAGAGTATTTTCATGACTACGCTTGGCCACCGTAGTGATGAAAATATGATATATATGTATACTTGAAATCGTTGAGACTATACACCGCGACAAACTTTAGGTTAGATTAGCGTATAAGTATTTTATATTAAACATGCTTCGTTTTTGAATGCCTTGATGTTGATAAATTAATTATCATTTTTCAGTAAGAAAAAAAGATGGTGAATGCGCATCATAAGAAAGTTTTGAAAGCTTCAACTTCCAAAAGAGCCGAGTCTTCGGCTAAGGATGCGGAACGTAGTGAAAGTAATGATGGGTCCTCTTCTAGTTCCGAGAGCCTCAATTTCAGAGGGTTCACGGAAGAAGAGACAAAAGAAATAAGTTCTTTAATTTCCAAAAAGGTAGGAAAGGCAGTTAAGAAGGCAATGCCCTACTATATCAAACGAACAACGAAGAATCTTAGAAAAGTGATACATGAAGAACTAGAAGATTTTAAAAAAGAGGGTGTTGTGAAAGAATCCAAGAATGAGAAAGCCACGTACCGTGACTTTGCGGCATGTAAAGTGCCAACTTTTATGGGAACTCCCGATCCCATTGCTTGTACCCGTTGGCTCACCGCCATTGAGGGTGCTTTCCGCACAAGTCATTGTGAGGAAAGAAACAAGGTTACCTTCGCTACAAACTTTCTTCATGATAGTGCCAAGATTTGGTGGGAAGGTAAGATATGTGAGAAAGATGAGACTTGGGTTGATGCGTGCACATGGAATGAATTCAAGGAGCTATTCAGAATGGAGTTTGCCCCGGCCGAGGAAGTTGCTAAAATCCGAGAGAACTTTCAATCTCTTGTGCAAACTAAAGAGACGGTAAACGAGCTTTGGATGAAATTTGTTGATATGGTTACTTATTGTCCCGAATACCACAAGAAGGAAAAGCTTAAGGTATAAAGGTTTCAAAGAATGCTTCGTGAAGATATCCGAGAGGTGGTGTCACCCTTCAAGTGTACCACCTTAGAAGATCTCTTAAGTAGAGCTCGTGTGAGGGAGGCGGATTTATTAAGGAAAAGGGATTCGGAAGGGAGGGATAATAAAAGAAAGCAAGATTTTGTTGATCGTGATGCCAAGAAACCTAAGCAAGACTATGGACGAAAAGGAGGTAGAAATCAAACCAAGACTCCTTGTAAAAAGTGTCACAAGTTTCATCTTGGAGAATGTCGGGCAAACTTACCGGGTTGTTACAAATGTGGTTCTTTAAGCCACATGAGTAAGGATTGCAAGAAACCGATGATTATGTGCTATGGATGTAATGAGTTAGGACATAAACTTAGTGAATGCCCAAAAGCAAAGGCGATAGAAGCAAAGCCATTAAGATCGGTAAAAGAAGAAAAGGCGGAAGTTCCTAATCCCAAAGCCCGAGTGTATGTCATGTCCGCCGAAGAAGCTAAGTTGGTGCCTGATGTTGTCTCAGGTACGATCCTTGTAAATTCCTCACCCGCTCGCGTACTTTATGATTCAGGTGCAAGTGTTTCCTTCGTATCCTATGAATTTAGTAAAAACTTATCCACTCCTCTCAATAAACTTTCCTTCCCTTTTGAAGTAGAGGTGTCTGATAGTAAAATCGTAGTGGTGTCTAATGTTTACTATGATGTAGAGATAGAAATTGATGACAACATCTTTAGGATAGATTTGATCCCTATCATGCTTGGAGAATTCGATATCGTGATTGGCATGGATTGGCTCGGTAAACATAATGCCGCCATTCTATGTGGTCAAAAGCTCGTGCGAGTTGTTAATCCTCAGGGTCGTGAAGTCCTTATTTATGGAGAGAAAAGGAAGGGTGAATTTAGGTTATGTTCGGTGATGAAAGCTAGGAAATATTTGTCACATGGTTGTTATGCCTTTATGGCACATGTGATAGATACTAGTCTTGATAAGAAAAGTGTTAATGAAGTTCCAGTTATGAATGAATATAGTGACGTGTTTCCGGAAGATTTGCCGGGTATTCCACCCGAAAGGCAAGTCGAGTTTCGTATTGATCTTGTACCAGGTGCTATTCCTATCGCAAAAACTCCTTACCGCTTAGCCCCATCTGAAATGAAAGAATTGATGAGCCAACTCCAAGAATTACTCGATAAGGGCTTTATCCGCCCTAGTAGTTCACCATGGGGAGCTCCAATCTTATTCATTAAAAAGAAAGATGGTAGCATGCAGATGTGCATTGATTACCGTGAATTGAATAAAGTCACTGTGAAAAATGTGTACCCGTTACCAAGGATCGATGATCTCTTTGACCAACTTCAAGGCGCTAAACGGTTCTCGAAGATCGACCTCCGTTTAGGTTATCACCAATTGAAGGTTCGGGAAGAAGATATTCCTAAGACGGCTTTTAGGACCCGTTATGGACACTATGAATTCGTTGTCATGCCTTTTGGTCTCACGAATGCACCTGCGGTTTTCATGGATCTCATGAACCGTGTGTGTAAGCCAATGTTGGATAAATCCGTTATAGTATTCATCGATGATATTCTCATTTATTCAAAAAGCAAGGAAGAACATGAAATGCATTTACGGGAAATCCTTGAAACATTGAGGAGAGAGAAATTGTATGCAAAATTCTCAAAATGTGAATTTTGGCTACAACAAGTTAAATTCCTTGGTCATGTTATAAATCCTGAAGGCATTAAGGTCGACCCGTCAAAGATTGAAGCCATGATGAATTGGCAAGCTCCAAAGAGTGTGGGTGAAATTAGAAGTTTTCTTGGACTCGCGGGGTATTACCGTAGATTCATTCAAGATTTCTCTAAGATCGCTTCCTCCTTAACTAAACTCACTAAGAAGAATTCTCCTTTTGAGTGGGGTAAAGAACAAGATGACGCTTTTCGTACCCTACGACAGAAATTGTGTGAAGCACCAATACTTGTCTTACCCGAAGGAACCGAAGATATGGTAGTTTATAGTGATGCATCTTTTTCCGGCCTTGGGTGTGTTCTTATGCAACGAGGTAAAGTAATCGCTTATGCCTCAAGACAGTTGAAGAAACACGAGGAAAATTACCCGACTCACGATCTTGAGTTTGCGGCTGTGGTCCTTGCATTAAAAATTTGGAGGCATTATCTATATGGTGTAAAGCTCACAATATACACCGATCATAGAAGCCTTCAATATTTCTTACAAAAGAAAGACCCGAATATGAGGCAACGAAGGTGGCTTGATTTGTTAAAGGACTATGATTGCGAGATTCGCTACCATCCTGGTAAAGCGAATGTAGTAGCGGATGCCTTGAGCCGTAAGGAAAGAGAAAAGGTTACGAAGATTCATTCGTTACGGATGATTGTCACAACCGATCTTTTCAAAAATATTAAAATGGCTCAAACGGAAGCATTAAAAGAAGAAAATTGGGAAAAAGAACGTATTGGGTCATATATCCCGCATCTTGAAGACGATAGTCGAGGAATCAATACTTGGCATGGGAGAGTTTATATTCCCTTTAGAAGTGATGTTAAGGAATTACTATTAGACGAAGCACATAAGTCTAAGTATTCCATTCATCCGGGAGCTACAAAGATGTACCTTGACTTAAAGAAGAATTATTGGTGGCCGGGTATGAAAAGAGATTGCGTGAAGTATGTAGAAGATGTCTTACTTGCTTGAAGGAGAAAGCTGAACACCAAAAGCCGTACGGAAAAGTTCAACCTTTAGATATTCCGGTCTGGAAGTGGGAGAAGATTACCATGGACTTCATTACAAAATTGCCAAGAACAAAAAAGAAAAACGATGCAATATGGGTTATAGTAGATCGCCTAACCAAGAGTACACACTTCATCCCGATCAGGGAGAATATGCATGTTCATAAGTTAGCAAAGATTTATGTCAACGAGATAGTCGCACGTCATGGAGTACCCATTTCTATAATCTCTGATAGAGACGGGCGTTTCACCTCAAACTTTTGGCAAAGTTTTCAAGAAGAGTTAGGTACGAAGCTAAATATGAGCACGGCTTTTCATCCACAAACCGACGGGCAAAGCGAGAGGACAATTCAAACTTTGGAAGATATGTTACGAGCCTGTATGATTGACTTCGGAGGTAACTGGGATGATCATTTGCCTCTAGTTGAATTTTCCTACAACAATAGTTATCACGCTACTATAGACATGCCACCCTATGAGATGCTTTATGGTAGAAGATGTAGGACGCCAGTATGTTGGGAAGAAGTTGGAAGGAGGGAATTGGCGAGTACAGATGTAGTGTTGGCAACAACTGAGAAGATTGAGATGATTTGGGAAAGAATTAAAGCGGCACAAGACAGGTGGAAAAGCTACGCTGACAATCGAAGAAGGCCAATAGAATTCGAAGTAGGTGACTTCGTTATGTTAAAAGTCTCCCCGTGGAAGGGCTTTTTTAGGTTCAAGAACAAAGGAAAACTTGGTCCAAGGTTTATAGGACCATTTAAGATAATAAAGCGTGTTGGAGAAGTAGCGTATGTCTTAGAACTACCCGAAGAAATGAATGGTATTCATAATACCTTTCATGTATCCTACTTGAGAAAGTGTCTAGCGGATGAGGCTAGTGTAATCACGTTGGAAGATATTGAGATTGATCCAGAATTGCTTTCACAAAAGGATGAACCGGAAGCGATATTGGGAAGAAAGGTGAGGCGACTTCGCAACAAAGAAATACCGTTGGTGAAAGTACAATGGAAACATCGAAAAGGTACAAGTGTTAGATGGGAACCAGAGGAGAAGATGAAGAATAAGTATCCACACTTATTTCAAGAGTAGATTTCGAGGACGAAATCTCGTTTAAGGAGGGGTGAATTATTACACCCGTAACCCGACGAGGTATTAATTTATAATAAAAGTAATGATATTAAATTATCTAGGATGTATTTTTAGGAAAATGATAAAGTTACAAATTGCATATAAGCAAGTGTCAAGTAGTATAAAGATGTGTGGCTAAACTAGGAAGAATAAGACTTGAGGCGCCATTTTTGCTATTTGTGCAAAGTTAACTAAATAAATATCTATTACTAGATAATTAAAGAATTCCAGAAAAAAATTTAGAAGAGTGTGGTGTGTTGATGTCGCTCCAGGAGAAGAGAAGAGAGGGAAAAGAACAACTTTGAGTTCTTGTGCTATAGATCAAGAATTGAAATAGGGAATCAAGCCCTAAAACCTCCCTAATCTATTAATCATCCCAAGTAAGTAATTTGTTAAATTGAAATTAGGGTTCATGAAATTGAATTGGGGAAAATTAATTAAAGATTGACAATTTTTTGAATTAATGTTGATTTAGGTGCTAATTAGGGTTAATTCCCTTATATTAAAATTGAAGATAATGCTTTGATATCCCAAGTAGTGAGCTAGAGAATTATTGGGGTAAGTATATTGACTAAACTTGTTAATGTTTCATAATTTTAATTTATATTGAATTATGATGTTCTATGATATAATGATCAAGGAAATTGTTAATGTTAAGTAGCTTGGATCCAATGCTAGAAAGTTTGTAATGTTAGCATAGTAATTATGCTTGATTAAGGTATGTTTAATGTTTGTGAATGTATTCCTTGATATGTTGTAGCTAGCAAAATTGTTAGTTATGACTTGTTAATGTTAAGTTTATGTCATATACTTACTAAGCGTTTTGCTTACGGATAAGTTTAATGATGTTTTGTAGGTTCGAGTGTTGAAGGTAAAGGTAAGGATAAAGCTTAGATGATTATCAAGGTAGGATATTAGAATTTTGGATTTGATAAGTCGAAGTCATCTCTTTGGATCAAGCTTGTTGAAAGTTGGAAGCCCCGAAATGTCGTTTTATAGCTTGGTACATCTTTTTGTCTAAAATGGTTATTTTGGTGTCTATGGTTATGGGTTAGTGTCTAGGTTAAGTCGTGAATGTTGCTTAATGTAAACGGTCATGCTCAAGTGTTTGAATTGTGGTTAAAATGGTTATAATGTTGTAGTTAAGTGGTGTTTAGCAACTAGCCATTTTCACCCATTTTGGAATGATATGGGTCAATACTTTGTACTAACACTTTTATCATGTTTTAGTAAAGTCAAGTCATGTATGTGTTTAAATGAATATGTAGTTGTTAAGTGTCTTGGGTACAAAAGTGTGTATTGGAATGGGTCAAAACGGGTGTTTGGCATAACCCTGTAAGTATATGTTCATGGGTTGTTTAGACCACAAATTATTATGAAAATAATGTATTATGTTGAGTTAATGATTTCTAGAAAGTTTCGTTAATTTTCGAGTCATAGAAGTTGTTTTTCCTGAAAATGGGTCAAAAATATGCATAAAAGGGTAATGCAGAAAAAGGGGCGTTTGGGTTAAGTGTGTTCTTACCCATTTTGGGTAGCAAATGGGTTGATTGATTATGTAATTGATTTAGTATGAAATGTTAATGGTTTTGAGTGAGTTTGGTACGGAAATAAGGTAGTATGGGTTGTTTATTGTGAAAATGGGTGAAATTTCGGTATGGGATACACTAAATTTTGGTATGGAACCAAAACTCCCAAATTTCGGTATGGGAGTGAATCAGTGGGCAGATTTTGTCGGCTTTCAAAAAATCATATCTTTTGATCCGTAAGGCGCCACGAGTCATGCCACCCGGCGTTTCGAAGGTAATTGAGTCTAGTTTCATTTAAAAATAGTCTCAAAGTCCAGATGTTTATAGATTTTTGTCAAAATGCCAAAGAGTGACTGTAGGTCATTTTTCAGTGTACTTTTTGCGAAAAATTTTCACGTTTTTAGTTGTGTCTTTTCAAGGGGTGTTACGATTTATAATCTTGATACTACCTATAAAGCAGCTTTGCACTTCCCTCCTAAAATACTTTAAGATTTCCATAAATAGTTTTTGAGCATTACAAGTTAGAAAGCTGTGTTTACAACTATTTAATGCACAAATATATCAATTCAACACACATGATTAATACTCTACTTAAAACACACCCTCACTTAAAAGTACAATTATATTACCAAATGGTACAATCTAAAGTGGTCTCAACTAAGCTTCATCAAGCCACAAAGTGTTTCAATAGCCAACAACAAGAATCAAGTAAACCAACGACTTCAACGATAAGCAAATATCAAATTTCAACAACCAACTATCATCAACATCTACAACCACTTCATCGACATCATAATCCTACTTCTGTAATAAGAAGAACAAGAATAAAAACAAAGAACAAACCTTTTAGCAAACCTACCTGAGACCTTGTAAGAAGATCTTTAAGCCACACTCATCAAGGAAACGAGACAAAAGGCTTGAATCATTATTTTTTGTTGTTCAGACAACAAAGCTTTTCAATCTCAACAAAGATAAAAAGGGTTGCTTTGTTTGAAACCATCACCGAAGACAATGAACGACAAAATTTGAAATCATTCAAAGATTCTTTACAAGGATTTTTGGATATCGTGTTCTTGTTTATTTATGAGAAACAAAGTTGGTATAATCTTTTGAGTTAAATACACCAATGGTCCCTGTGGTTTGGCCAGATTTCATGTCTAGTCCATTTTCGTGAAAATTCAATTAGCGAGTCCCCAACGTTCCTGAATATTACTCGTCTGGTCCAAATATGCTAACGACGTTAGGTTTTCTCGTTATCTTCAACAATGTGCCAGACACCCAAGAGTATGTTTGTCCTTTCATTGTTCTTGTCGTTTCATGCATTTGTTTAAGAGAAAATTTTTTAAATTGTGCATAAGTCGCATAAGTTTTTTTACGAGAATAAACTTTTGAGCCTCATCCGTTAGATTCATTTGAGGAAAAAAATTCGACCCTACACGTGTATTTAAAATGCTAAGCGCAACCTACTACGCGACAAAATTTTTTAAAGTAGCACTAGAATGCCAAACGCGACAACATTAGAATGCTAAACGCGACCTTCTACGTGACACAAGTTTAAAAACGCGGCCTCTCACGCGACTTGCCCTGTCGATTTAATTTGTTGTCCACGCGACCAAAACATGCGACCTCCTATCATTGTTTCACGTGTATTAATCACAGCCGTTGATCAACACAATTTGATCATTTTTAGCAATTCAACCCTACCTATTCAAGGATGTGGGATCCGCCAATATATATCTTGATCAATACATAAATTACACTTTTATTTATTAGCCATTGATTTGTATATCCATTGGTGGAGATTAAGAGAATGAATATTAATTGTCAACATCATGTACTACGTGCATGTGATACAAATATTAAAATCCAGCATTAAGTGGGAATATTAGATATGGTGTCGGTGTATTTTTGGCTCACAATGGTCTCTTCTTGTAAAGAGAGTAGCAATGCAGTTTATTTTAGTAATTAGTTTTTTTTAATCTTTTTCCAATGATATTATACATGGGTTGAATCAAGGTTGGACTCAGTTCAATTTTAGGGCTGAATCGTCGGGTTCGTTGTTTTAGCTACCGAGCTATTTGACGTGAGACCGTGAAAGATAAAGCGTTAACCGTAACACGATCATTGGAAAGTGTCAACTGAAGCTGTTAATTTTGAGATAATAAAGAGGGTGACTGCAAGAAAATCGTAAACAATTTCAAGGAAGAGTTACATTTTTTAAAACATGCGTTTTTGTCGAATGAAAAGATGAGAATGAGAGTTTTCTTAAATCACACCATAAAGGCTGTAAAAGTAGTATGTTTTCTTCCAAAACGGATCAAACCAATCGATTTCCCGTTCAGTTATAGCGGCAAAGCCAAACCCAATTGGTTTTAAACGAGTTGACAGTGCGGATCAATATCATGTTATGAATATGAAAATTAACCCTCGAAGAGGAAACTAGAAGAGGCAGACAAATTAATAGAACTTAATATATAGATTTAGGAGGCGTTGTAGAAGTAACAGAACTACAATATAAACTAAAAACCCTAATGTAAATTTTGAAAATACTTAAATGGATATTTTAGTTTTGGATTTTTTAAGCCCATTAACAATATATCTATGGCCCATCGGGTAAATTTTGTTTTCAACCAGCATAACACAATCATTAATCTTAGCATTATAGAAAATCATTTAACTAACTATTTATACAAGTTAAATAAGTTTAAAGTAGTACATTTTTCTCAACATGAATAAAATTAATAGAATATAAGTAGTACCTTTTTCTTAACATGATGCAAATACTTTTTAAAACTCAATATGTTGCAATTATAAAAAAGAATATCATATTTATAGATTAGGAGGTGTAGATTTTATATTGTAAATATAATGAAATTACATTGTATTTTACCTATTCACGACATAATTTGACCTCATACTTCCATAATATTTCCAACTAACACTTCTAAATTGCTTCAACATCGCGTTGATACTTTACAATTTCAATATTACTAATTAGTCTGATATTGCTTAAAGTTACTTAGACCTTAAATTATTTTTCTGTAATGTCGTTGTAAGGAAAACATAAAATTAAAAACTATTATTCACCGAAAGGTATGTTACCGGCGGGTACCCTGCTAGTGTATTACTAATATACTTTCATTTTTTATCCTAACTGCAAGTATGCTATTATAATGGATAAGTTTTGTCATTTCTTATGTAAGTGGTTGGAATTGCTAAGGAGTTTATAGTATTTGGATAAAACTTCATATATATGTTAAGCACTTTTGAATTAGTAGTCTACTTATTTTGAAAGCTGATAAGCACTTCAAAATAAGCAATCCAAATTCTCAAAGCACCCGCATAGAACTAATTTTGATTAATTCGCTTCCAATTTTATTAGGCTGTGGAGAAAATGGAGAGAATGGAGATGTTGCAGATGATCATTACCATGTGTTCTTGGTTCATTTATGTTCATTATCAGACTCATTTACTTAGATCAATAAGAGTTTCTTTAGTTATTGATATAAATTTGATTTCTGTTATGCAGAATGACATTGAGTTGATGACTGCCCTTGGTATGCAAGCGTACCGATTTTCGATATCATGGTCTAGAATTCTTCCAAGAGGAAGGTCTGGTGACGTGAATTTTGATGCCATTGTGTTCTATAACATCATAGATAACCTCATTATCAAAGGTGCTATGAATTGATAGTTAAATACAATATATGTTTTTGAATCCATTATTTGGACTGCTAGTATCAAGTTCAAGAATTGTGTATGCTGGATTTGAGCCAAAGTTTACAAGGTCGTGTATATACAGATTCATCATTTAATTGTAAACTAAACTCTCTAATCATGTTGCCGCATGTCTTAATTTCGATATTGTGACAGTTTTAGATAAAGTTGGTATTTTTTTTTGCCGAGTGTTATAGTCTAAACTGAATCTTGTTAATAATGATACAGGAATCGAACCATTTGTGACGATTTACCATATGCTTTTTCCTCAAGAACTTGAAGAGAAATACGGGTCTTGGCTAAATCGTGAAATGCAGTATGTCTAGAGTGCCACTTTGCTCATTGTTACATTACGGTAACTATATCCCTTATTATATATAGGGTTAATGGTCTAGAAAATATACAAATTTTCCACTTTTTACTATTGTGACAATAAACTTTTTTTTTCCTATTGTAACAAAATAACTTCTTAATGACTACTATTGTAACCAAATGGCACAGTTAATTACCACTTAAGTTGGCAGTTAATTACCACAGTTAATTACCATTTGGTTACAATAATAGTCATTAAGAAGTTATTTTGTTACAATAGGAAAAAAAAGTTTATTGTCACAATAGTAAAAAGTGGAAAGTTTGTATATTTTTCAGACCATTAACCCTATAATGGTCTAGAAAATATACAAACTTTCCCTTATATATATTATGTATGCAACTTTGCTCGCAGGGAAGAGTTTTTGTATTTGGCAGAAGTTTGTTTCAAGTATTTTGGAAACCGGGTGAAGTATTGGATCACGATTAATGAACCTAAATATACCACAGTTTTGGCTTATGAAATGGGGACGATTCCACCGTCTCGTTGCTCACAACCTTTTGGAAACTGTCTTGATGGAAATTCTGATGTTGAGCCTATTATCGCTATGCATAACATGTTGTTGGCTCATGGCAGAGCAGCACAGCTATATTATGAAATTTTTCAGGCAATCAAATAGTTTTGAGTCAGTTATCAAACTTTCACTTAAATTAGATAAATGTATTTTGGAGACCCGGTGACCTATCGATTTTGAAATTTAAGATATGTCAATTTGACCTTAACTGACAACTTTACTTGCTGGATTTGCTTGTGCAGCCTAAAAAAGGTGACTTAATTGGGGTCACCGAGAATAGTAAAATGTTTGCTCTACAATCCTTTTCAAAAGTTCAGCTTTGTATGTCAAAAATTGGTTCTAACAAAATGGTAGAAATTTGAAGAAAAATGTTGTTTGACTTCAAAAGTCAAGGCGAACCATTATTCATTATCTGAACAAATGTTGTTTAAACAACAGAGGCGGAGCAAATGTACGTGGATATTGCGCGTGGTCATTGATGGATAGTTATGATGGTTGCAAGGATATAATGTGCGGTACAGGTTATACTATGTGGATCGTCAAACGCTAACTCGGATACCAAAACTTTCAGCAAGATGGTATACAAACTTCTTAAGGAACCACGGTAATCTTATCCCCAAAGAAATATCAAGAGACAAAATATCAGTTCACAAGGATGTTATAATGCTATCAAAAGCAGATGTGTGATATGTGAAAGAAACTTGTGTTGGTATTAAGGGTCTTGATAATCATAGATTGCTTGGATAATTCTTGAATCGTTGAATCGTGTAATAGTCCACTTTTCTGATACAATATTTTTATCCTATTAATTGTCTTGGGTTACAAGAAATTTGTATAGAGATAAGACAAGAATGATCACTCAAATTCTAGGCAAAAGAAAGAGAGCAAAACATGAAGAATTTGATGTATGTGTTCTTATGATTATTCATCTTTCTCTTGAAAGACCAAAATGATGTCTATATATAATAGACAAAGTGACTTTTCATGAAGAGTAACACCCTTTCATGAATGGTTATGCTCAAAATAACTAACTTTAAAATAAATTTATGCAACGATTAATAGTGACAGTTTTTATGTCACTATTGCCAACAGTCACTATGTATTAAATTGTTGCACCATCCTAGTGACGAATTTTCTGTCACAAAATTTACCATTCATTGTATCCGAAATCAAGTTAATTAGTTTATACAAGTGTGCACTCCGCACCTCCTAACTTGTATTAGAACTAAACTTGAAATCCTTTTGGTCTCGGGTAAATCACCATTACACAAAAATGATTGATGACACTAAAATCATCAACAATCCTCCCCTATTTTAGTGTAATCCTTGATCACCCAAATAATCAAAACAAATTAAACTCATGCATAAATAAAAATGTCTTTCGATTGAATTGTCATCTTAGTATACTACACATTCCAAATATTCGAGAATCGGGGTATCGTAACGATTAAACCCGTCAACCCATTTGAATACCTAAAGATAATATACACACAAGTTTATTTCTCCAATGTTTATACTTGACGCTTTACAAGCCATGCGTCCATATCCATTCATGAGTATATACAAAGCCAAGTCCAAGCTTATTGAAGCGGCAAAACTTCATACTCACATAGGTAGTTTCTTTTAATCATGCCATGCTTGCACTTTTTCAAAAGAACTATTAAAAAGATAAACTTCAACCTCTTTATCTTGCAGGTCCGAACACATTCCTTGGGATAAAATAACATGTGTTCCAATCTCTAAGTATGAGCTTTCCACATTGAATTCAATCTTCTAACGTTGTATTAGAAGGGAATTGGGTGTCTCACCATTAGAGAATTTAAATGGAATTTTTAATTCCCTAACACCGACTTGTGCACTAAGTCTCTTGTGAACCTCTTTGTCAAGTGGTAAGCTATCGATAGTGTGACTTGTGCACTAAGTCTCTTGTGAACCTCTTTGTCAAGTGGTAAGCTATCGATAGTGTAGATTCACTATATCAGCCATGATATACACATGGTAACATGACTTTTAAACATAACACAATGTTTAATAACAAGTCCTTTAACCATTCTACTTCTTTAAAACATATAAAGATACAAAACCAACAATTCATGATGCCATAGTTAAACCCGTTGTACAACTTTCCTTTTATGATCACAAGATAAGATACCACACCAAATGTGAAAAATCCTTTCACCAGTGGCATACAATCTTTTTGACCAGTTATCCAATTACATTGCATCAATAATTGTATTACAAATTATCAACAATCTTTATTTTGTTCTAAACTAAAATACATGGTTTCCTTCAAGTAATTAAATACTTAATTTATAACATCTCAACATATATCATTAATATATAAGCACGAGATAACCCATCGAATGGTTATGCACATAGCAATGACAACTGAATCATAAAATTCTTTGACAGGTCCTTACTAGATAACAAACCATTTCTCAAAGAATTTTATAATGGGTTTTACAAGTTTTTGTTTAACTCGAAACTAATTAATTTGACTAATTTTCTTGATAATTTACAAAATGAATTATACAACATTGCAAGCACCGTCAACTTTTAAAACATATAAAAGTTACAATATGTTAGTATCAAATAAAAATCCATCCCAACTACATGGTTTGGGACCATCATGATAAAATCACGGTAGTGGGTTTATTTTGATTTATTCTCATGTATTTACTTTCACATAAATCCTTTTGTAATTATCCAACAAATATTGTCTTTATTAATCAAAATCCACAATGAAACAATCAAGATAACAAAAATTTATCCAACCGATAATTTCATATCATACAAAGCACCCAGATGTCATTCCATGCAAATAATACATATTACATTTTCAACTTATGTGTTTGATTTGTACACATAACAAACTAAGTAATCCAAATAGATTTATACACTCATGTTTCATGTATAAGATTATAACAGAAACAAAGATAACTTAATAGGCTTTCATAAACCATGCAATCCACACCTTCAATTAAATTCCTTAGAAACCACCACATCATTGTGGGTTTCACTACATGGAATTTTTACACATGAGAACATATAATTTTTATCTAAAACTTGTTAGCATATTCCATTTAATGTGGCCTTAATCTATTTACGTCAACTATTATTGTACATTATGTAGGTTGATTTATTTAGGTAATAATTAATTGATTACCATAATGTGGCTCCTAATCTTGATCGAAGATTTGACTAAATAAGGATTATATTATGCATTATAGTCTTTACCCTAAATGGAGTTGATCCCTACTCAATCTCTCACTATAAGTAGGGGATTAGTTTTACCCCATAATACACACAAAAATAACCATCATCTTGTGAGAGGATTTGGTAGAAGATCAAAGTTCCACCGTGTGCTCTATGGCGTTCTCTACTCTCAATTCGATTAAGTCTACGTTTTATGTTTATCGTTTTAACTCTTCACGTTATATTATGCATGATTATTGGGAATAAATCTAATATGTGGTATCAGAGCAAATGTTCTGAATCATGTCGAATCATATGAACATCTGTTGTTTTACGTAGCTAATAGTATGATTATTTTATTATTATTACATGTTACTAGTTTGTTACTTTATGATGCATGTATATGTGGATAATGATAAACCAAATAAATAATTATAACAGTAGATAAGTCATAAAAAAGATGAACACCTTTTGATTTGTATATGTTCTAATCTGCTATATATATATATTTATTATAGGGCAAATGACATAAAAAGGCATCAAAGTTAGGGTTCATTTCCAATTAAGGTATTCTATTTTTTTCTTGCATAAAAAGGTACCCAACAAAATTTTTTGGCGGATTTGGGTTTTTTACTAACGTCCGTTAACCCACTTCATTAGTATATTACATATTTGGTCCTTGATTTTGTAGATTCATTTATGCACCACCTCCTCCTCCACCGTCCACCACCACCCTCCTCCTCCACCAACACCGTCCGCCACCATCACCTGCTAACACCACCCGCCACCACTACCACCGTCCACCACCAACTTGTAAAAACCAGAATCAAGGAGCTTTTTTAAAACTCTAAAAAGAAGCTGTTAGAACAGCTTATAGCAGCAGCAGCTATACGGTTGTGTTTGGTTTGAGTATAGGTCTGCTAAGGAGAACAAGAGGATAAATAAGATACTAAAAAAAACCAATAAGCTACTTTAAGGGACAATGCTAATCTAACATACCTAAATAAGCTAAAAGGGAAGGAAATAAGCAGAAATGGGGAGCATTAAGCAGTTTTGGAGCTCCTAAGTTAACAATGGAAATAAGCATAAAATGAATAAATAAGCACTAAATAAGGTAAAGACTAAGGAATCCTAATCTACTCTATCTAAGAAGCTTCTAACAGTCCTATATAAGCTGATGCTAACCTGTGATAAGCTAAAAAAGTTGGTACCTAGGCTGCTGTTGCAGCAGCAAAACAGCCTAATGGGGCTTTTTCAAGGGCAAATTAAGCTATCTATAACCTGTTAATAAAAATTATAAAAAATATGTTCAACTAGACCAGATTCACAACATGTGTTCTAACCTATAGTGAGCTACTTAGAAGCAGTTCCAACACCTAAAGGAGCTTAATCTAATTTTTATCCTAGTTTACTTAATAAAACAGTTTAAGAGAAAATGTTTTAGAAACTATTCAAAAGCTTTTGAAACTAACTGAAAAATGATTAAATTTACTTGAAAACTACTTAACTAGGATTTAAGGCTAATCTAATCTAGGTTTTTGGTCAAAAACAAGTTTTAACTAAAGAAAAATGTTTGTGCCAAACACCCCTTAATGGGGTGTTAAACTGTGAAAATTGATTTAAAAAAAAACCGCCTTGGATTTTTACTTACTAAACTTACTTAACAGCTTAAAATGAAACTTAGGACTGAGAAATAATGAGCAATAAGCTAATAAGCACTTAAGTGCTTATTAGCAAAATAAGGAGTAAGGAAAAATAGTAAGGAAATAAAAACTTTTTCATTATTAGCAAAACTCTTAACATAGCTATCATCTCTAGTAACCAACTGCGACCTTCTAACCACCTCTTTATCAAACGAAGAACTAGAACTAGACCCCGTAGACACACTCACACTACTTGGCGTACTCAAACCAACATTTCCACCAGAAATAGACGCAGGAGTCGTAGGAGGCGATGAACCAGTGGACGTCACACTACCAGAAGACGTATTACAACATCTGGAAGCCTTCTGAATCATTTCATCAATCAGCTGGTGATAGCTTTCGAGTTCCAACAACCTAACAACTTCCCTTTTTTGTTCCTTACTTTGGAACTATGATAATTAGAAGTAAGAAAATATTAAAAGATTTAATTTGAATTAAGAAACTGACCTTTAAATATTTTTTTTGTGTGTGTGTTTAGGTAATAACTGTCATATTGATTCTGGTTTTTACAAGTTGGTGGTGGACGGTGGTAGTGGTGGCGGGTGGTGTTAGCAGGTGATGGTGGCGGACGGTGTTGGTGGAGGAGGAGGAGGGTGGTGGTGGACGGTGGAGGAGGAGGGATGGTGCATAAAATGAATCTACAAAATCAATGACCAAATATGTAATATACTAATGAAGTAGGTTAACGGACGTTAGTAAAAAACCCAAATCCGCCAAAAAATTTTGTTGGGTACCTTTTTATGCAAGAAAAATAGTAGAATACCTTAATTGGAAATAGACCCTAACTTTGATGCCTTTTTATGTCATTTGCCCTTTATTATATACTAATGAAAGTTATAGATCACAATTGGATTTATTTACTTACATGTGGTCATCCTATGGCTTATTTATTATTTTATCTATCATGTATACGTGCCATTTATTTTATTATCAATTCATATGATGTGCTTATCATGCTTATGAATTATTTAGTTTGGATCCAGTACGTTCCTTTTTATGTAATACTCCCTCCGTCTCATATTTATTGTCCATATTTCCTTTTATGGATGTCTCAAATTAATTGTCCACTTTTTATATTTAGTAAGAAAAAGAGAATATAATTGAGGAATATTCCATTTGAGTGGTTGAGATTTATAAGGGTCCCACTTTTATTAAACTTTGTGATTCTTGTCCCCTGACAATAATTTTGAGACGGAGGAAGTATATCGTATCCATGTTCTATGACTTATTGGATATTCTTTTTTGGCCTACTATGTTGAATCGAGCATACATAATAATAAATATATCATAACACTACATACATCTTAGCTTTAATTATGTATGTGATATTACTTGATGTTTCTACTGCTATCTCAATTTTATACGAATTTGATAACAATTAATTGCAGGTTTACTGTTTATTTGATGAGACAGTTATTTTGATTATGTGACTTTACTCTTGTCCTAAATATAATCAATTTTTCTCCTATTTGAACTTTATTGTTGTTCAAAAGAAAGAAACTTATATTAATATACATAATAAAATTGTTTTCTTTCATAATGCTTATATAAAATAGGGTACTCGAAACATGTTTTTATTTGTTAACATGTTCATTGGCTATGAAATTGTTAAGATTAAATGTTGGCCCAATGGAAAGCACTTGATCAAAACAACTATGTGAATTAAAGTCATACTAAGTTACGTGTTGGTGTGTTCGGGATTGTGGATTACCCCAACGGATAATCATAATTTTGACAGCCAAACGGTATATTGCAAATTAGATAATTAGTTGGCAAATATTTCTGCCCAACGGTGATATATTTTGTTGATTAATTTTGCATAATTTAATTGTGAGGTTATTAATGGGTTGTTAATGGAACCAACGAGAAGTTAACAATTACATCCAACTTCTAATGTGAATCTAATTTTGTGTTGTGGTTAGATTTCAATGACTACCTTTTACCCTATAGTTGGTTATATTCATGATACTAATATAGTATTGATGTGATTGGTACCGTGGAAATAATTTTAGTCCTATATGAGCTTAATGATGAATTTGATGTTACAGCTTTGACACCTAATGTTATTACCAACTGTGTTTCTGGCATTGAACCTCTAAATGGAACTAATTTTTCATCGTGGAAAGAGCAAGTGAAAATTTCCCTCGGCATAACGGATTTGGACTATGCATTAAGGTTCGACAAACCTAATCCTCTAACGGCCAATAGCACGGCCGAACAGAAGAGGACTTATGAAATATGGGAAAAGTCGAATCGCATGTCCCTAATGATAATGAAGAACTCTATTTCGGTAGCTATTCGAGGAGCCATTCCGGACTCCGAGAATGCTAAAGAGTACTTAAAATCGGTTGAGGAACAATTTAAGGACCCGTCTAAAGCTAATGCGAGTACTCTTATTCTGAAAATGCTCACCACGAAATATGATGGTCTTAGTGGGGTTCGTGAGCATATCATGATGATGAATGACATGGCCTCTAAATTAAAGGGCATGGACATGGAAATATCTGAAAGTTTTCTCATTCATTTCATAATGAAATCTCTCCCAGCTCAGTTTGGTCCTTTTAAGATCAACTATAACACGCAAAAGGAGAAATGGAAAATGAGCGAGTTAATGGCCATGTGTGTCCAAGAGGAAGAAAGGCTTATAATTGAAAAGCCGGATATTGCTTACCTTACTACCACTAAAGGCTACAAAAAGAAAAATTTTAAGGTAACAAAGGTTCTAAATGGGAAAAAGGAAATTCTTACAAGGCAAGTTCAAGTAAAGGCAAGGAATCAAGCCCTAAATGTCGATTCTGTAAGAATCCTAGCCATTTCCAAAAGGAATGCCCAAAGTTTCGAGAATGGTTAGATAAGAAAGGTTCGTTATTTTCCTATGTCACTTATGAAAGTTTTTTCATTGATGTCCCTTTAAACACTTATTGGATTGATAGTGGTTCCATGGTACATATAACAAATTCATTGCAGGGATTCCTTTCAAAGAGGATGCTACAAAAGGGGGAAAGAACAATTAGAGTTGGCGACGGGTATGAGAGACATGTTGAAGCCGTAGGAACTCTTAGATTAATTTTAAAGAGTGGTTTCAATATGTATTTAAAAGATACACTTTATGTCCCATCCATTACTCGGAACCTTATTTCTGTTCCTAAGTTACTTTTTCATGATTATGAATTTATGTTTGGATATTATGGTTTGAAAGTGTATTTTAATTCCCGTCTTGTTGGCACTGGTTCATTAGATAATAACCTCATTAAATTGCAATTAGATAGCAACTTTGAAAAATCCCTATTATCAATGGATGTCAATGTCATTAGTAATGGAAAAAGAAAACATTTAGATGAAGAAAGTTCCTCGAGATTGTGGCATAAACATCTTGGTCACATATCTAAAGATAGAATGCAACGTCTTGTAAAAGAAGGAATTCTCCATCATCTAGATTTTTCTGATTTTAATCAATGTGTTGAATGTATTAAAGGGAAAATTGTTAAAACTATTAAGAAAGGTTCCACAAGAAGCAAAAATCTTCTTGAGATTATTCATACAGATATTTGTGGACCTTTTATAAATGGCATAGGAGGACATAAGTCTTTTACTACGTTTATTGATGATTATTCTCGTTAC
Organism: Chrysanthemum seticuspe; assembly: GCA_019973895.1. NCBI lineage: Eukaryota > Viridiplantae > Streptophyta > Magnoliopsida > Asterales > Asteraceae > Chrysanthemum > Chrysanthemum seticuspe. Next base: position 25,609,934 of record BPTQ01000006.1, read on the forward strand.
ACTTATGTTTACTTGATAAAAGAAAAATCTGAATCTCTTGATGTATTTAAAATCTTTAAAGCGAAAGTTGAAAATCAACTAAACTGTAAGATCAAAATAGTGAGATTAGATAGGGGCTGAGAGTATTATGGTAAACACTCTGATCTTGGTCAAAGCCCCGGACCATTTTCTTTATTTTGTCAGGAAAATGGAATTGTTAATCAGTTTACTATGCCTTATACACCACAACAAAATGGTGTTGCAGAAAGGCGAAATCGTACCCTTATGGATATGGTGCGAAGTATGATTTGTAATTCTAGTCTTCCAGAGTTTTTGTGGATTGAGGCATTGAAAGCAGCAACTCATATACTTAATAGGGTACCTTCTAAATTTGTCTCTAAAATGCCGTTTGAGCTTTGGACAGGAAGGATACCTAGCTTAAGTCACTTTAAAGTATGAGGTTGTCCAGCTCAAGCAAGGAATTTTAATCCTCAGATTAAGAAACTTGACTCTAGAACCCTTAGTTGTTATTTTGTTGGATACCCTGAAAGGTCTAAAGGGTATCGGTTCTATTGCCCTAATCATACCCTCGAATTGTCGAAACGAGGGATGCTGAATTTATTGAACATGGTGAAATCAGTGGGAGTGGTGAAAGAAGCATTGACCTAAAGGAAAGTTTAATGGATGCTCCTAATCATGAGACATCGATACCATTATATACAAAAAGCACAACAGTCTTGCCTTCGAATGAGGTTGTTGATGTTCATGTAGTCAATGCACCACCACATGACCAAACCCCAAATGCACCTATTGACCAGCAACCATTAAGAAGGTCTGAAAGGACCAGAAGACATGTTGTTCATGATGACTTTGTGACCTATCTAAATGAGGATGATTATGACTTGAGTAAAGTTGATGATCCCATATTCTATAAAGAAGCCATTAATAGCAACCAATCAACTCAATGGCCTGATGCCATGAATGATGAGTTGAAATCAATGTAAATTAATGATGTTTGGGAACTTACAGAATTACCAAATGGCGTAAAACCCGTTGGTTGTAAGTGGGTCTATAAAACCGAATTAGATCCGAATGGAAACATCGAAAGATATAAAGCACGTTTGGTTGCTAAAGGCTACACGCAAAAGGAAAGGATAGACTACAATGAGACATTTTCTCCTGTTTCAAGAAAGGACTCCTTAAGAATAGTCATGGCATTAGTAGCTCATTTTGATTTAGAGCTACATCAAACGGATGTTAAAATTGCATTCCTTAATGGTGACTTGCATGAAAATGTCTATATGACACAACCAAAAGGTTTTGTGGTTGAAGGCAAGGAACATATGGTTTGCAAGTTAAAAAGGTCCATATATGGGTTAAAGCAGGCTTCTCGACAATGGTATTTGAAATTTCATGAAGTTATGAGTAAATTTCAGTTCAAGAAAAATGCAGTGGATCAATGCATATACCTTAAGATCAGTGGGAGTAAATTTGTCATACTTGTGTTATATGTCGATGATGACATTATTCTAGCAAGTAATGACTTAAATATGTTGTTTGAGACTAAAAGGTTTCTTTCAGAAAATTTTGAAATGAAAGATCTCGGGGAAGCCTCTTATGTGATTGGCATTGAAATATACCGAGATAAGTCTCGTGGGATATTAGGCTTGTCCCAAAGGGCTTATATTGACAAAGTTCTTAAAAAATACAACATGCAAAATTGCTCTCCAACTGTCGCCCCTGTTGTTAAGGGTGGCACTTTTGGTACATATCAGTGTCCTAAGAATGAGTTGGAACAAGCAGAAATGAGGCTTATTCCTTATGCTTCTGTAGTTGGAAGCCTTAATTATGCTCAAGTATGTACACGCCCCGATATTGCATATATTACGGGTATGCTTGGACCTTATCAGTCCAATTCGGGAATGAAGCATTGGAAAGTAGCTAAAAAGGTTTTGCGATATCTTCAAGGGACTAAGAACTTAATGTTGACTTATCGAAAAACGGATAACCTAGAAGTCACAGGTTACTCAGATTCCGATTTTGCTAAGTGTAAGGACTCTTCAAGCTCAGAGTACATCTTTATGCTTTCAGGAGGTCCTATATCATGGAGGAGTCGTAAGCAAGAACTCACTACAACTTCCACTATGATGGCTGAATATGTTGCGTGTTATCACTAGGGGTGTGCACGGTCCAAAAACCGAACCGGACCGGCCAAGACCGGACCGGACCGAGACCCGATTTCGGCAAAAATCTTAGACAAAGACCGGACCGAATGTGGTCGGTCCGGTCTCGGTCCGGGTCGGTCCTTCGGTCGGTCCGATCCAACAAGGCCTAATTAGCCCAAATTCGTCGGTTTTGGTACGGACCGGACCGAACCGAGGACAGAATTAGCCCAAAAGCCGAGACCGCGGACCAGATCGAATGTGGTCAGTCCGGTCCGGTCCAGTCCGGTATCGGTCGGTCCGGTTCGTTCGGGTTGCATGCTCACTCCTAGTTATCATGCAGCCAGTCACGCCATATTTTTGAGAAATCTAATTTGTGGACTAAAGGTAGTTGACTCTATTTCAAGACCCCTCAGACTATATTGTGATAATAGTTCAGCTGTTAGATTTTCAAACAACACAAGTTCGACTGGAGCTGGTTTATATCTCGAGACTAAGTATTTATATGTTCGAGAGAAGGTTGAAGACAATAACATTGTCATAGAGAATATTAGCACCCATGACATGTTGGCGGATCCGCTTACTAAAGGTTTACCACCCAAGCTTTTTTTAGAGCATGTTGTCGGCATAGGTTTATGTGACAACCAAGTTTAAGGAATTTAATGTTTTATTGTTTTCACATCATGTTAAAGTTTGTTATTCTCTAGTTTGCGCACGTTATATTGAGATCTTATGAACAAACGATTATTTGGATCATTTTTTGAATGGATTTATTTTATTACCATTTTTGTATCCATTCATATACATTATGGATTATGATCATGATCATGTAGAAGAAACTAATAGTATAATTAGTAGGGGTCTCGTGTCTATGGCGATGCTAGTGACTATGTTAGTTTGCGTTAGTGATTCTATATGGTTATGATAATGTTATAAAATCAACTTGGCCAATCTAATGTTGTACAAAATGTAAATAGGAATAAGGCCAAGTGGGAGAATGTTAGCATATTTCATTTAATGTAGCCTTAATCTATTTACGTCAAATATTATTGTACATTAGAGCATGGAGTGTCACGGCGAGAATGATTCGCCAATCCCACGTGGAAGCCTCGCCGATCTTGGCTGCCCATCGCCACCTCACCAACCGAGCTCGTCGTTTGTAATCTCTCCACTCCAACGACATGGAAAAAGACAAAAGAAATTTTGAAAAGTATCCGTTTCTTACCAACGGTTAGTTTCTTTTTTCTTTTTCTTTTTTTGATAAGAAAAGATGGATTAAAGTGCAGAAAAAAGATGGGTATGATAGGAAATGTGGTGTTTGTAAAGATGATGATGAAAAGGGTTTGAGGGATTTGAGGGTTTTGTTGCAGGCAAGCTGTTTGATGAAATGCCGCAACGAATAACCCATTGTTTTGAGTTTGGTTTTTTAGTTTGGATTGGACATGGTGTTTGACTGGGAAGTGAAGAGCTATGAATAAAATGAGGGTGGGTGGTGTTTGTGAAGATGATGATGAAAAGCTTTTTGATGAGGGTGGGTATTTTTGATGAAAAGCTGTTTGATGAAAAGCAACAAAAATCTCAACTGTTTATAATATGGAAAAAAAATGAGGGTGGGTGCAGTGGGGCCCAAATGAAGATGTTTGGGTTAGTTGTGATTGGGGGTATTTTTAAGTGAGTGTGTTGGAGTGATGTGAAAGTGATGTGGCACAAGTGGGCCCAAATGAAGAGAAGTGGCTAGCCACGACAATCCATGCTCTTATGTAGGTTGATTTATTTAAGTAATAATTAATTGATTACCATAATGTGGCTAATAATCTTGATGGGAGATTTGACTAAATAAGGATTATATTATGCATTATAGTCTTTACCCTAAATGAAGTTGATCCCTACTCAATCTCTCACTATAAGTAGGGGATTAGTTTCACCCCCATAATACACACAAAAACTACCATCATCTTGTGAGAGGATTTGGTAGAAGATCAAAGTTCCACAGTGGTGCTCTATGGCGTTCTCTACTCTCAATTCAAGTAAGTCTCCGTTTTAACTCTTCACGTTATATTATGACATGATTATTGGGAATAAATCTACTAAAACTCACATCCACAAATAAATGGCATATACACGAAAACATTTTTCTGGAAATTGCTTCGCGGGAAATACAAACCTTACGGTTACTGCCTGTGGGAAACGGTGTACACTTTTATTTATGAAAATCATATTATAATAATAATAAATAAATTAACAGAAATAAAAAATAGTAAATTAAATAACAGACATAATGGGGTAGAAGCAGAAGACAGACTCTATATCGATATATAAAATAAAGCAGTAAAAGGTCGTGAACGAGGCTCGTGTTTAACACGATTCCCTTAAAACATATTCGCCGTCTGTTTCCCAGGGTACAACGTTCAAAACTGTTGCACAGCCGGACGTGACAAACTTGCCTGAAAATTCACGGATTGACTTTTGTCTCATACGCGAATAAGAGGCCTGTTTTGCCGTCTGTTTCCCAGGGTACGCCGTATGGACTTTTGTCTCATACGACGTATGGACTTTTGTCTCATACGCGAATAAGAGGCCTGTTTTGCATTTTACTTTTTCTTTTGTTTTTCTTTTTATGTTGTGATGTGTACTTCATCACAAATGACATCTTCTTTGATGGACCTTCAATGGTAGTTGAACTTTATACGAGACATGTTGAGATTCAAGACAACATCTTTATCGAATCAATCTTTGTTCGCGTTCTTTATTTGCATAATCATTCTGAGCAATAATCATGAGAGTCTTTGATGCAGGTTTTACTGACTAGGTTTTAATATTTATAAGTCTCGTTATACCTATGGTCTACCCTAATGCACTAACGGGCAGTGTACCCGGTCATGTGTAGTGTAGTATTCGGTAAAATAGAGGTCGTCCCAAGAGCTATGTGTATGGATTTATACTAAGTCTAGGTGTCACAGACTTTAATATGATTTTGATATGGAATTAACTAATAAAGCAAATAAAGGTGAAAGATGTGATCAATAGAGGAGAGTGGTGCTAACCTAGTTACTCATCCTAACTAGGAGTGTTTACGTCTAATTACTTCCAATTACTTCAGTTGGGGTCAAAGTCGATAAGATAGCATTTGGTCAGTTCGTCCTAACCTATCAGCAAAGGGTACCACTGGAGAAGTCAGGTGTCCCCTCATAATTCCAGTTGTTCCTGGTCCCCTAAGCCAAGTCATTAAGTACTGCTACATGCTAGATTCATAATAGTGAGTGCCCGGGCGCTAGCAACTTAAACACTCACCCCTTACTTCTTAAGTTCATCCAAACGGTAGGTGATCAGTTGGTCAAATCGCACAAGTAGAAAGGGTCGTCAGTTGGTCATATCTTACCCTTCCCGTCTCAGTCTACTCACTTAGGGTCAGTTGGTCATATCTCCTAAGCAACTAGCCTCTACCTCCATTCAAAACTACCGAAACAATGGTAGCTACCAATAAACTATGCATGCATACACTTAGAAATAATTATACGGAAGCAATGTAAATGCAAACAAAACAATTAAGGAATCATAACTAGGCCAGCACCAAGAGGTGCTTAGCCGCTCATATTAACCATAACAATCAATTCAATGTTTAATGTTACGAAATATATGAATTGAAAGTAAAGAAAAGATAAAAATCTAATGCTTATCTTAGGGGAGTGATTTCTCCTTTGGAGATAGCTCCGTATGCTCCTCTAGATCTGCCTTCGACTTCTTCTCACGTTCTCTTATTGTTGTGTGTGAAATGGGATGATTTGAAATGCTGGAAATCGTGAGGTATTTATAGGCCAGATCTGGTTACGGCGTAACTATTAAAAGAGTTACGCCGTAACATACAATTCTTCGTATATTGCACTAATAATGCTGGTTACGGCGTAACCTCAGGAAGGAGTTACACCGTATCTTCAATAAATTCTGGTTACGCCATAGTTTTTGCATGAGTTACGGCGTAATTAGTAGCGGCGCGGAACCTTATTTGACCTAATATGGTTACGTCGTAATCTTGGATAGAGTTACGCTGTAATCTTTTGTTAAGTTGGTTTTCTGAGCCACCCTTTAGTTACGGCGTATTGTGAGAGAGGAGTTACGTCGTAACTTCTTCAAAGTGAGCATACAATGATAAATCTTCAATAAACTATCCAATTCCGCGTCTCTATAGCTCCAATACTCGTAATTTACCTGAAAGTAAAATATAATGGAAAACAAGCATAAATCCATATAAATGATATAAATTACAAGCATTATCGGAGGAAATTGACACTTAATATTCATGATAATTTGATGTTATCAGTCTTTTTGTTACATTTCTATTTTTCCTTCTTTTAAATATTTATATGTGTACAATTGGGACATTATATATCTCAAGTGGTGAGTGAAATAGAAATGATACCTATTTGTCCGTCATACTAGTTTATTTTGAAAATTATTTCTTCATTTAAAATTTTTTAACATGTTTTTCATAACTGAACTAGTTTAGCGTAGGACCGAGTGCACATTTACCCTTATATTCTAATGGTAAGGATTAAGCCTATTCCCTTTTCCCCATTATACATAAATCCCACTACAAATGAGTGTGTGTCGGTGGCTTGTAATATACTTTAGAACTTGACCCTTTTTGTATATTGAGACCATAATAATGAGAATTGCACCAAGGAAACTTGGTGTAATTGGTATAATTAGGATAAAAGGCATAAATCTTAGGAATTAACCCAAATAGCCCATGTCGTGTCATTGTTGCTTGTGTATGTTGACTTTTCACATCGATTAGTTACCCCTAGTGAAAACCATTTTGTTGCACTCACTTTAAGTGCAAGATATCCCTAGAATACCCTACTGAGCCAATCTTTTCTTTTTGTTTATACACTAGTTAAATGTTATATATGTTTCGTTACACCTATTCGCGCAGCCAACCGTGTAGATCTTTTAAGTACATAGTCAGGGAATTGCTAATTTATCTTGTTTCTATGAGTAGAAATTTGTGGCTCATGAAAAGAGAATGGTTATGAAAGAAAATGCCAGAAATTCTTCATATGAAGAACTCAAATGGGGGATACATCTGTAAAGTTTGTAATTTTAATTTATGTTGTAATTTTCGTTTTTGTAGTCATGCAAAAAAAAGAAAAAAAAAATTAGTTATATGTATGCAATGTTGTTGTAGTTGATGATTTTATAAATCAACAAGTATTTTAGTGTAGTCGATGTAATAAATCAACTTTTATGTTAAAGAGTTTATAAAGTTTAACTAAGTGCTAATGCGAAGAAGATCGCTGACATACTATGATTGAAGAACTTTTGAAGCGATGGTTCGTTGTTGTAAAACCATTATCACTTATTGGATATGATGTATCAAAGACCTAGTTAGTGTGGTTTATATGCCAAGAAACTACCAGTTACATAGAATTATGAGGCATCAGACTATATTCTACACATACTAACTCGATGGTTTATGATGAAGAACGAGTTAATGCATCCTTTATGCCCAAGTACTACAAGTTATATAGATTAGGGTTTTGGCCGTTAAATAGCTACGTACTTTTTCAAATATACCGTTTTGGTATGTGTATTATTTTTCGTTTCAGTTTATGTAGTGTACTTTCATCTTTTGTTCCAATTTGCACGCTCAAACTTGTTTGACCGAAACCTAACTCGTTAATGTCACATGTATTGCCACATAAATTTACATGAATTGTCCTCGTGGCTTGTCCAAAACTGCATCTACAGCTCCTAAAACTAATTTTCAAAATAAAAATCAAATTTTTATAAATAGAATTTACAAGATTAAATCTACTATCCTTAAAACTAATTTTTAGAAATAAAAACATAATTTTTAAATTTAATGTCCCTAATAGAATTTACAAACATTTTTATGACTACATTATTTTCATTCATAAAATTTAAAAAGGTTTCGTTAAGAGTTTTTTATAAGTTTCGCTAACAGTTTTTATAACTAAAATTTATGACTAAACTAGTTTCATTTAGTAAAATTTAAAAAAGTTTCATTAACAGTTTTAATAAGTGTCGTTAGCAATTTTTATTACTAAACTTTATAAAATTTTCGTAATTTAAAAAAATAGAGTAAAAAATAAAATTTTCCAAAACATTTTTGTAATTTAAAAGTTCATAAAAAATTTCGTAGCTAAAAAAAAGTAAAACAAAAGAATATAAAAAATTTTGGAACTAAAAAAAAAATTATAAAAATTTTCGTAATTTGAATGTTTATAAATATTTTCGTAATTTAAGCAAAACCAAAAACAAAAAGTCTATAAATAATTTCCTAATTTTAAAGTTTAAAAAAGATTATAAAAATTTTCTTAATTTAAAAGTTTATAAAAATTTTCGTAATTTAAAAAAAAATGTTTTTTAAAATTTAAGGCATTACATAAAGTGGAACGAAAAATAATATACGTACCAAAACGGTATATTTGGAAAAATGCGTAGCTATTTAACAGCCAAAACCCTATGGATTAATAGGGCACTACACTACATCTTTTATGCGTTAACTCGAGATACTTATCATCTGAAGACTCTTGAATAATTCTAGAACTCTACGTTATGAGATCAAGTGTGACTAGCGACGGGGAGAATGTGGACTTAGGGATCTATTTGTTGGTTTTGTGTAAATGTCTTAACCCATAAATATTTTTCATGCCTATATCCTACTCTCGTATAAAGCCGTAAGCCTACCATTATGTGCCAACCTTTATTTTTGCCTTCTAGAATAATTATAACCTATAGACTCTAGTGGTGGAGACTTGAAATTTGGTCAATCTAATGATAGTTACTGCACCATGATTGAGCCCTTGAGTGATCAGAAAATATAACACATAGATTAGTGAGAGTGATTCAGTGATATTTTTATTTCCTTTTTCGCGAGGTGCTCGGTCTTGCAATGAACTAGAAGTAGGTTAAATTTAGATTCATATATTTTTATTACACTAGGAGATATCTTTATAAGTTTAATTCAGAGTCTACTTGAGGACAAGTAGAAGTTAAGTGTGGGAATATTTGATAGCTCCAATTTATACATGTTTTTTCTATCAAATTCTCACGATAATTAATCCTTTTTGCTTTGTTTTAATGAAATAACGTACTCTATTTCTATAAATTTGTTTGTTTAGTGTTTATCCAAAGCAAAAGGAGAATTCTCCCGAAAAAAAAAAAAAAAAAAAAAAAAAAAAAAAAAAAAAAAACAGCCAAAGTATGACGAAGTGCTTTGGCTATTGACATACGTCATATGCTACTCCTTAGGCATACGACGGATGTCGTCTCGTCAAAGATTTATCCAAGTTGAAGATGCATGTGTCGTATGTCACTCCTAGTGCATACGGCGTATAAGCTCCCTTGATGATTGTATTTCCGAAGTGTTGAAGACCATACGCGGTATGACCCATCCATCCATACACCGTATGGACCTGATTCTATAAGATTTGTAAATGTTATTTTAGAGGCATATGGCGTGTGACCATCTAGGTGCATACGTCGTATCTACTGATGGGCCCAAGTCTTTTTAGCTTATAAATACCTACCAATTCTACAAATTTGTCTGGAGAGTGCTGAATAGTAGAAACTCTAGCTCATTTCAGAAGGCTACAAAAGGAAGGAAGACACCAAGAGTGAAATTTTACACATCATAATCCATTGATTATCAGTTTTTCAATATGATTTCGATTATCGTGTTTACTTTGAATAATATTGTTATGGAAGGCTAAGCTTGTTGTGCTTTCCTTGTTATGAACCTCTTTGATTTAATGACATATGTTCTTTAGTTTATTCTTTGTGTGTTTTGAATGATTTATGTGTTGTTATAGACTTACACCTTTGCGTAGATTATATCTACCTGTTTATTATAGTTATTTAGTAAACGATAACCAATTGAAAGACACGTATATGAATCATCAACTTACCTTGGTAAGTAAACTTAATGGTGTGTGCGATATTCAAATAACCAAGGCCGCCACCTGGTTAAAAGTGGTAGACAATAGGGTTTAAGATTTTGTTGCGACACTGGCGATTTGCATTAACCAAGGCTTCTAACCTTTGTCAAGAAAACTAAGTGGTTTGGTACCCACACAAAAATGTAGGTTACATAGACCAGTTGATGACACTTAATGCTTAGATAATTAGTTAGGGTTGATGACCTGACCGGGACTGCCCAGCTATTAAGAAGAAGTTAGGGGGAAAATTGACAACCAAGTGACCTTCTCTACTTTTGATTCACCAAAACACACTAGATAAACATTGCACTAAAACAATGTCATTAATGAAATTAGAGGATTAGTAAGGCAAACATGTCTTTATCTCTAGATCTTCTTCTCACAGAACTAGCGTTTGCTTTATTTCATTTCATTTTATTTTATTTTATTTATGTTATTAGTTATTAGTATTAAAAACATAATTGACGCTTTTAAAACGCATGTGATAAATAAAACTCATTTCGACATTTAGAATCCCTCTCTCCTCCCAAACGACATGATCTTACTCACTCATTCTACTATATGAACGGGTACATTGCCCGTGAGTGTTGGTGAATGTTTAAAGGATTTTGTATATTATAAATTTAAAACTAAACGGTTCTCGACCATCACTATATCAAAGTTTACTAATTTGACACTAATTTGGCCTTGTGCCAAACACTTCTTTTTGGGCCATAACTAACATGAACTTCATATTTAACATGATTAAACCTTAGATTTCTAACCATAAACATCATAATTACTGTAGCATTATTAACCCTAATTAAAAATCATGTTAATATCATCTATATTCATTAAACATATGTAAAAACTTCATGAACTAGTCTAGAATCATCACTACAAAAACCTCACATTTTCACCATATAACATGAAACTAAACTGAATTAATTCGCATACCTTGATGGAGAACATGTTAAGGAGGCTTCTTACATCTTGTGGATAACACAAGAATACTAAAAGCCCTCCTAGAATCATCACAAGGATGATTTCATCATCCTTAAGCATTCTTGCCATTTTTTCCTTCAGGAAACACGTAGAAACATGTGTGTTTTTAAGTGAGTTTCTGGAGTTAAGGGGTAAATAAGACACAACGGCGCTTTGGTAAATTCAGCCCCTAACTTAACTTTGCACCATTAGTCCTTTTTGTTAGGTTTTTTGCATCATTAGTCATTCTTTGTTTAATATTTGTGTGATAAGTCCTTATTTTCATTAGAAACTAACGAAATGACTTTTCTAATATGCTAAAAGCATTATAATATACTTCGAACTAATCTGTAAAATTTGAGGTGCTACATTGAGGACGCCTAGTTAAAAGTTTGAAGTGATATGGAGCTACAAAAAATAATTAGTGAAATTATACTTTAAACTAGTTTTTCTAGTAACTACTGTTTTTTCTAATAACAACTTGTAAATTTTATCAGTAATTAATATAAGATATTGTAATTTTGTTTGATATTTTAAAATGTATAATTGCACGTTCTAAGTGTTATAGAGTAAATGTCGCATCATTTGACTTTTTATATTAAATAATTAGTGAAAATCATACTTTTTACTCGATTTTCAGTAAATATTAAATATAAAAAAATTATCATTAACTAATATGATATACTTTAATTGCGTCTGATATTTGTTCATTGAATTTTTAAAGAATTTATAATTTATATTGATCTCATTTCTTCATATAAAAAGGTTGATGAATTGCCAACTCACCATATAATTGACAATTTTTCCATAATATTTTATATTTATAAATATTATTAAAAGATTGATTACTTTCTTATTCTTACATCACGTGCTTTAATGTGCTTTTGTGTGTAGACTCTTCTACATCTATCAACCTATATACTAAAAGTCAGGAACGCATGTTTTGCAAAACATGCATTAAATGCAATCTTTTCCGACTTGGCAAAAACAGTCCCTGAGGTTCAAGTGACGTTGTAAAATTAGTTCTGCGGCATTAATTGCAATCTATAGCAATCTGACAAAAATAGTCCCTAAGGTTTAAGCCGCGTTGCAAGGTAAGTCCTGTAAAATTAATTGCTAACTATAGCAACCTGGCAAAATTAGTCCCTAAGGTTTAAATGTCGCTACAAAGTAAGTCCTTTGAAGCCAATCCCGCTACATCGCGCGGGTTTCCACACTCGTTTTTAACATAAATGTCATTTTACAATTAAAATCACAATTCACAAATACAGGATCCTTTAGAAAATGACTACAATGAAGTCATAACAATACATCATTTGACTTTTATACTTCACCCATTCTAATTTATTTGTCATGTTTTGAATTTTTAAAACCTTTATTTTTCAATTTTAACTTTAAATATTTTTGTTTGTATTGTATAATAATTAATAAAAATTATATCAATAAAAATACATCTAGACTCAATCTATCTATCTATTTTATATCAAGTATTATATAACACAAAGAAAAATAATTAAGATTAAAGTTGAAAAAAAATTCAAAAAGTCAAAACAAAACAAATAAATTATGACAGAGAAAGTATTAATTAGTAACCATGTCTGATAGTTTAAAGATATCTAGTTGCAAGTTCTAAGTGATATAAAGCTATGAACGTCACTTTATATAATTTTTATTTTAAACAATTAACAAAATCATAATTTTTTTACTAGTTTTCGAAAACTTAATTAAAAGCGAGCTTGGATCAGGGGCGTTTCATCAATCATCATGATTCTTTCCAAAGGATTCAATCTAAGGTCACATTGTTATGAATTCATTGTAGTCATTTTCTAGATCAACCTATTTTGTGAATGTTAAAAAAGAAAAAAGAAAAAAGAAAAAAAAAAAAAAAAAAAAAAAAAAAAAAACTATTTTGTGAATAGTGAGGTTTATTTGTAAAATGACATTTATGTTAAAATAGATATGGAAAAATTGTCATACACGCAAAAGCACATTTCAGCACGAGATGTGACTAGAATAATAAAGTAATCAATCTTTAAATAATGTTTATAAAATATTGTGGAAATTTTTTTCTATTGTACGGTTTGTTGCAATTATTTATTTATTTATTTATTTATTTATTTTTTTAAGGTAGGTGAGTTGGCGGATGAACTTTTTTTCTAATTGATGGTTAGTTTTTGGCATTACACGGATAAGATTTGCATACGTGACAAAATATATTTGATTATGACATAAGTATTTTTGTATTCATTTAATAATTTGGTTTTGGTAATGTGTGGGTAATTGTGATTACGTAAAAAAGTCGGAAAACTTGTGTTCGGGTTATAAAAGACCGTAAAACTTATTAAATATGTACTAAGTAATTATACACCAATTAATGTATATTATTTTTTTTATCGAGAAAAAGTTGAAATAACTTTAGCAGAACATAGATAACCGTTGATGTTGACCGGTTCACAAATCGAGTATCAAGAACAATAAGTGAACGATAATGTTAAATTTACTCTATTATAAAATATTATAAAACGTATAAAAAACATAATTATTATTTTCTTTGATAATACTACGTAATAATGACAATTCAAAAAGTTTGAATTATTCAAGGGTAGATGCACCAACACATGTCGTTTTATTACAAACACAAACAAACCAAATATAAAAGTCTAAAACTTTAAAACTAAATCCCGTGTAATTTTCTTTTAGACTTTGAGGATGTTATATCATCTTTATTGAAATAGTTGCTTTGGTACCAAGGGACAATGATATATGAAAATTGAGTATGTGACAACTAAGTGTTTCGTGTCATGAAATGATAACATCTTGTAAAAGGTATCGTATTATATTGCAACAAATTCATTAAAAGCCAAAAAGAACTATGAAAATGATCACTGCTTTTAGCCTTTTATACGCATTTTTCAAATTATTAGAAAAGTAATAGTAGTAATACTATTTTCACCTTTAAATATACTTTCTCCTTGTGATCCCGGCTTTTACCTCCTTTTTATGTCATGCATTGGATGTTCTTCCGTAACAAAGATAATTTAGAGATCACACCAATAATAAATTCTTTTTGGTAAAGCTAACATAAAGAGATACTGAAATGTATCGTATTGTTAAAGGACAAAACTATTACAATAAGCAAAGTTTGAGATATAGATTATCAAAATATTTAGTGTTGATGCCCTTTTCTCTAGGACAATAAAAAAGTCATTAGAGCTTTCTTGATTCCTCTTTTGAAAAATGTCAATTAAAACTAGAGCCCATGCAACAAATATAAGTATGGAATAAAACCCATAATCAACAAAAACCAGCTAGATTGTGGTTCAAACTAAAAGTTTTAAATACCACCCAAACTTGAAGAAATTACTACTAAATTAAGTATCACCACATACAACCATCACTCTGTTTGTTTATTAAAAGACGCTGAGTTTTCATTTGATTCGCGCATTAAAATCAGGATATGTAATTGACAAGTCTGAATCTGAATTCAATTTAATTTAAATAAGCGGTTGAAAAAATTCGAATCTGACTCATATAAAACTATTTATTTTTGTAAAATGTCTGAATGTCAGATTTTACAGTTTAAATATAATGATTACATTTATGCAAGAAATAAACTTTATTAAATATAAAATAAAAACACATTTTATAAAATGGTCAATTAAAAGTTAGAACTATTTTAAACAAAATATTCAATCTGATGTTTATTTAACAAAAATAAACGTGTCATAGTTTAGATTGAACTTTTTAAAGCGATTAATTAAAGGAGTTGGGATATATGAGTCCGCTAAACTGAACCCTCTAATTTCAAGAAAATAGGAATTGTCACATACTTAATAATCAAGTTTTACATTATTTATCCAACAGAAAATATGTACTGGTTTTATTTAAATGTACTTTTAATATGAAAGACAAAGTTGAAACCAGACAAAAAAAAAATAAATAAATAAATAAATAAAAGAAAAAAATAAAAAATTAAGAGATGTTAAGACATACCATCCCAATGTAGTTCAATAAGAAGATTTATGCCTCGTACTGCATATTAACGATAAAAAAAAATAAAAATAAAAATAAAATCTTCTTAACATTGACCGTCTCTTACCACTTCTTATTGACATGGAAAAAATAAACACACTTTTTTGGCCAAAAATCTAACCGCGTCTGAATGATTCACATTAAAAGACTGTTAAGTAGTATTTTTGAAAAAACAAACACTAGCTTTTTTTTTTCTTATTATTATTATTATTATTATTATTATTATTATTATTATTATTATTATTATTATTATTATTATTATTATTATTATTATTATTATGGTCGTCTTAATTCAATTTTTAATGAACACATAACAACGTCTTATATATATTCTAAATAGGGCTAATAAGTTATTAAAGAATCATACTTGTCACAAATGTTAGTACGACGTAGCGAATAAAAAAAATATCCCCTTTGCCCCCTGAACTTGTAATTCTTGTCTTAAACCATACATTTTGTCACTTGTGTAACCGGTTTCCTGTTTTTGACACACTTTATCCTAATTGGATTTCCAGCGTAGAAACCTCGTACAAACCAGACACACCCCAACTGATGGTCCCCCACACTTCCTTCATAGGTGGATTCAAGTACGAGGTTTATATTATAAAAGTACGGTTTTCATCTTTATAACCACAAACGATTTCCCTTATCCATTCATACATCATTGTCTTGATCCCCAAAACGCTGAAACCCTAAATCTTTAATAATACCACTTGAGTGTCGGTTTCCTCAAATTGGCAAGACAAAAGGTATATTCCTTATTTGTTTTTAATGTTTTATTACCCCAATTGTGTTAATTTATATTATAAATTCGTCTCTGAGTTAGGGTTTATTTTAAATTAGGGTTTTGATAATTTTTTTATTATCTCGATTAATACAGGTCCTATGGAAGTACCACTAGATGTGGTCTTCAAAATACACTACAATGGTATGTTTGACCCTTTAAGGTATGATTTTGGTAGGGAGATAATAATGGAGACATCTTCATCAGATAGGATTATGTGTAGCCCTCTTTTAGATATCTTAGTTGCCAAAATTAAGAATAATATATGGGCTTTATACATGTGCATTCCTACATTAGACATTGACAGTGGAGGTTTAAAGATAATTGAAAGGGATGCAGATGCAATGTATTTATATGATCTAGCTAAACAATATAAGACAGTGGAGTTGTTTGTTGCTCATTCCCCCAGAACTTAGCACCATACTACCACAAGAACCTACGTTTAGATAGTTCAGACTCAGAAGTTACGTCCCGAAAAAAAATACCAAGTTGAAAAAGGATGCTGGTAATATGTCTTGTGAGGAGTTGATAGCATGGGCTGAGGAAGAATCACAGTCGCCTTATTTAAGGTCTCCTCCGCATCAGGTGTTGTCATTAGAGACAACACAAATCCATCTGCATCATCAGATTCTGATATACAAAGTGACGACGACAATGACAATCCACTCTATTCAGATTCAGAAGGTGAAGCTATAAAAAAGAAAGATAATAATGGTCATGAATCTTCAGGTTACGAGTCGTATGATTCTGCACTACAATCGGAAAAATCCTATGATTATCTAAGCAATGGAGAAGACGAGGTAATCCAATTGAGAAAGATGCTTCTAAATGATGATCAGTCTTTGTCTGATGAACCGGAGGAACAAGATGTAAATGATGATGATGATGAGGATACACACGAGGATGTTCTTTCAGACGGGCCAACTGGATTAGGTCCATTAGTTAGAGAGCATGAAAGGTATATGCAAGCTTTGTTGAAACATATCAAGGGTAAAGGAGAGGGGATAACAGACCCCTTTGTAGCTGTTCAAAAATCAAAAAAAGAAGACATTTACCCTATCTATGATGCTGAAACTCATTGGAGATTGAAGAAACCAAGCGTAAGTTTTTCACTCTCTAATACTTCTATTTGTTTATCAAACTCAGTAGCTCAACATGTTACTATAAGGTATAACTAACTTCACTGTATTTTTTGACTATTGATTAGCTTGGACAAAAGTTTCCCGACGTTGACAGTTTTAAAGAGTGCCTTACATACTATGCGTTGGCCAACGGTTTCTCATTATGGTATGAAAGGAGCACAAGGTCGAAGGTTATTGCAAAATATGGACAACGAAAAGAGACGCTGAAGGATCCTAGCCTTGGAAAGCAGACATGATAAGGTTTTAAAAGGTACCATTTTGAGGGGTCGTTTTAGCCCTTATTTGATCACTTTTGTATCCGTTATTGCTTAATATCGTTCCTTTTCACTTTTTAGGTCTCTTGAAGGCAAAATGCTGGAATGGCACTTATTTGGACAAAAAGGCGCGAATATATGAAGAAAATGGCCAAAGTCAAAATCGAGACACTCACAGCTGCTGAAATTAGAAGGCGACGGCGTCAGGTGCTAATAGCGACGCCGTCCGAGGATTTTTGTGACGGTTCAGAACCAAAAACTCGTATTTTCAAGTGATGACGTCCAGTTGTAAAAGAGTATGCCGTCGCTACTCAGACGGCCTAGATGCAATCCAAACGACGTCAGAAGCTGAAGAGGACGGCGTCACGGACATAAGGTGACGCCGTCGCAAGGTTAACGTGGCCAAGACGAAACCCTAATGATGGCGACACGACGGCGTCACGAAACATAAGGTGACGCCGTCGCATATGTAATCTTATATATAGAATCCGAATTTTTCAGTTTTAGAGAGAGTTTTTTGGAGTGAAAACCTAAAACCGAACCTAAGGTGTCTTGTACAGTATTTTAGGGTTTTAAACCCTATCTTACATCAAGATAAGTATTTACTTCATTAATTCAATTATGTCTTTGATTACTTGTGTGTATGCTTGCATGTTCTCCATGTCCGGCTAATTTATTTGTGTGTTTGCTTAGGAAGTATGAAACTTAATTATTGAATATTGATTGGTTGTTTCTTATCTTAGTTGATTAATGATCTAGTAATGCGATAGGTCATTCGTTGTGTACTTAATGCTTGATTCATCTTTGTGAACCTTAGAATATAATTACCTGAGTAGTTGTAAGCTAAACCATCCAAAGAGTGCCTTAGAGTAAGAGTTTATCATCCCTAGTGGGTTTGTAGACGAGACCCTTTGGTAAGTTCAAAGAGTTAGGGAGAAACGCATACCCTACAACTTTAGACACACAACGCTACTAAGAATAAGGACGTGACAATTCAACCATCAATAGGAGATAATTAAGGAGTAATACAACCTAAGTAAACACATCTTTAAACTATCATACGAGCACACATTAATTAGACATAGACTCCCACAACCTTAGTTTAGATAATTAGATAATAGTCGAGTAATCGGTAGAAATACCAACCCCCCAAATCCAATACCCGAGATTCGTACCTTTCCATTTCATAAAACATAAAAAGATAAAAAAAAAAATAATCTTCTTCAACCTTAACCTTAGCGTAGTAACTTCTTACTAGCATTCCTATTCCCCTAGAGAACGATATCAATACCCGTGGCTTACCCTAATTACTACACTACAACGATTAGGTTCACTGCCTAGGGTGTTATAAAAACTTGCTAGAAGAAAAGGAAGTTTCCTTGACCCCGAACGACGCGTGTAGCGTTATCAAGTTTTTGGCGCCGTTGCCGGGGAATAGAATAGCTAGTTAGTAGTCCACCTCGTTTAGGTTTCTTTACTTGATTCCTATCAAGTAAATTTTTCTCATTTTTAGCTTTCTTTTAGTCTATTCTCCTTCTTCGTGACCTTTGTTCGTAATCTTATCACTTTTATCATGGAAGGTGATAACCAACCACCACTCATCAACCCACCACCAAATGACCCGCCAAGAGCCAGTACTCTTGGTGAATACTCGAGACCAAGCCACCTAGGCTATAGGAACACCATTGAGCTTCCCGACCAAGCCCAAACTACGGCCCTGCGATCCGACACCATCCGGTTGGTGCAAAACGGATGTGCATTCCATGGACTTCGTTCCGAAGATCCAAATCAGCATCTGAGGGATTTCCTCAAAATTGTCGATTCCATCGACCTTGATGCTACTACTCGGGAGACCACGCGCCTGCGTCTCTTCCAATTCTCTCTACGGGACCAAGCTAGTAATTGGCTTGAGCGACTTCCCGCCGGCTCCATCTCAAGTTGGGATGATCTTACCTCTCGCTTCCTTGCTCAATTTTTCCCACCGGGGAGAACCACTAAGCTTAGGAATGACATCTTGATGTTCCAACAACGTCAAGGTGAATCTCTCTACGAAGCATGGACCCGATTCAAGGACTTACTTCATAAAGTCCCTCATCACGGCATTGATCTTTGGCTCCAAGTCCAAATCTTTTATGATCATGTCAACTTCCCCACTAAGCGATCCATTGACCAAGCGGCCGGTGGAAAACTTAGTGATCTCACCGCGGAAGAATCATGGGGTATAATAGGGGACCTCGCCCTCTATGACAACGAAAGTTGGGATGACCCCCGTGAGCTGCCCAAAACCGTTAAGGCAATCTCCTTGCCCCCTTCCGACCGTAGGATAATCGAACTTGAAGATCAAGTTAGATTCCTCATGAGCTCCTACGAAACTCCTAAATCTGCACACCATGTGAACAAAGCTTCTTCCTCGTGTGAGCCGTTTTGTGATCCTCATAACACGCGCAATAGCACTCGCTCCCCAGAACATGCTTCCGTTGACTACGCATCCTCACGTATTAATGGAACGGGAGGAAGATTCCCTACAATACCCGGACCTAGGAATTTCAATGAAACCCGAGAGGCATGGAAAGGCAAGCCCGACTTCTACTGGGGACAAACCAAAGAATTCACCTCCAATGATTTCTCATGGCCCCCACCTAACGGTTCTAACCAACAAAACGTCGAAGGGATGTTGCAAAACCTAGTTGCATCCCAAGAAACCCAAATGGCTAAGCTCTCGGACCGCTTTAACCATCAACAAGCCGAGATGGATAGGAAAATAGACAACCTTTTGAAAGCCATAACTAATAGTGATAAGAAGGTTAGTGCTATCTCAACTCCCGAGCCTTCAGGTATAGAGATTAAGGATCCAAGCAAGCTAACTAAGCATGTCCAATTCGTCAATACCATCGCCTTAGTTGAACCTAATGAAACAAATGACGAAGAGGACTATACACTTGTGGATGATGAAATACCCGAGGAAGTAGATGAAGTAGACATTGACTATTTCAACAAATTTCCTACGGAAGAAGAACTATCTCGCCACCCTCACTTAGTGCGTGACCTCCGTCACATGTATGTTAGGAAAAGTCCTCGAATCAAGTTTGGGAACCCTTGGAATCTTAACATACCATGTGTCATAGGACACCTTTTTGTGGCAAAAGCCTACATTGATCGCAAATCCCCAATCAACATAATGACTAGCACCTATTACAATTGGATATTGAAGAAGCCTATTCCAACTAGGCAAGACCCCAATGATCCTAATGTTAGTTGCAATTTTCTCGGAAGAATTAAGGGATTGCCCGTTTATGTAGGTAGTTTCACGTTTCCTACGGACTTCATAATTGTGGATGATATTAGCACGGCCATAGACCCTAGCTTGTCCCATGTTATTCTAGGAAAACCTTTCATAGAAAGCACCGGGATGACCTATGACCCCTCGCTAGGAGTAGTGCGATTCAAGAATGAGACCGATGACATAGCTTACCAAATGCCGTTTAAGATTGAGAAGTTTTCATCACTCTCTAATGATGAAAAGGAACTTAAACTGTCGGTCTATTATAGGAATGATGAGGATAGGGAAAAAGGTGTTGATTATGTTATGGCTAAGATTTTCGGATTCTATAAAGATTGCTTGAGCCTGGGACCGGAATATAGGACCGATTGGGGAAAGGATGAACTCTTAGAGAAGTGCATTATAGGGCACTTCTATAACATGGAATCCCCCATTAGAGACCGTCAAGAGGGCGGTAATGAGAAAACGTAGGAGCACGACTATGAGTCTAGCTACAAGACTCTTAAATAAAGAAAAGCGCTTCGTGGGAGGCAACCCATGTTTAATTGTTTGCTTGTTAGTGTCATATATCTTTTATTAATTGTTTATCCTCATGTTTAAATTTGTAAAAATGCTTTATTTTGTTTTTAACCTCTTCTTAATTGCATATAAAGGTATTTTACATAAGGGATAAGTGTAGGGAGGATTACACACATTTTCAGAAGAAACGTAAACATGAGAATAACAATTAACGAAAAGATATTTATGTTTGTTTGTTCGAGTCAAATGCTTGTATCGAGTCATAATGGATGTTTTGCAGAAATTTTTCCAGATTCTAAAGATATAAATTTTCCAGAATTTTTTTTCAGAAAATCGCAGACCAGTTTTTGTCAGGATAACCTGACGGCGTCAGGATTGCAACCTGACGGCGTCAGGAAGGAGCAAAAACATCAGATTACTTTTTTCTCGTTTTCTGAGCTACTTATAAATTTTTGGAATTTTCCAGGTCTTAACTTTCTTAGAAATTCTGTAAACATCCATTCCTCAAGCATTATATCCTAGTTTAAATCGAGTCTTATATATATTATTACCGCCGATTTTACGCGAAGGTTTCGTTTGTTTTCTTTAAGTGTGCAGGTTTAGTTTGTCAAGAAGAAGTTACATAAGATTGGAAGGAGCTTTTCACGCAATAATTCTTCTTGAAAAGGATTTAACCACCACTTTACACGGATCCTACCGAGCTAATCAGGGGAGATTAGTTTCTTTCGTTTTTAATTACCTTCTTTTATCATAACTTTGATACTTTCGGGGAACATTGGGGACAATGTTCAGTTTAAGTGTAGGGAGGGAAAATAAAACGGGAACTTTGAAACTATGCTTATCCTTGATTATTTGCTTTGTCCAATTGTATTTGTGTAATAAACCATGAGAAAATGTCGGTTAGGGTAATTTTGGCACCAAATTTAAAATTTTTCATGACATATAGGAGTGGGCCATTAGTCTTAACAAAAGCGTCTCATGGATAGGAAGTTGCATGACTAGCACAAAAACCCTTTACCACCCAAATTCCACCAAAATGTGAGGATCACCCTTAGATTAGTAGGAATTAAAGCGTTCATCTTCAATGCTTAGAGTGTGAACCGGTAGTATATTAGATTCTAGAACTTGTTTTGTGATGCATTCCGAGATCGCAAGTGAGACTACACTTGTGTAGTTAGGAATAACTAAATGATAAGAGGCATTAGGATAACCCTTGTTTGATACCTGTAATATAATTACTTCTTCCATATCGGTTGAGTAATTCCCCCACACCCTTTGCGTTGTACTCATCTTTAGTACACGATACCCCTAGTTAACCCCTCAGAGCCTATCCTTTTCGCGGTTCTCGTGATGTTTCGGTTTTTCTGGAATATCAATGAAGAGCATTGTTTACACCCCACCCCCAAATATACACCCAAATCGCCTTAGCCTACCCCTTGTGCACTCACTTTTAGTGCAAATGTTTGTTATCACCCCAAACCCTTAGTTCAATTATCTAGTTGCTTGCATAAGTTGCTAAGTCGAGTCATATCCTTTGTATACAGTTTTGGGACGATTGGGATTCATGGGAAAAGTTAAAGTTTATGAAATGACGGGAAGGGAACGTTAAAAATTCAAATTCCCTTTGTTTGCATAATAATGTACCTCAAGTGTTTTGATCTTTTCAAATCGGGTCAAATTAGTGTTAGAGTAATAAAAACTCAAGTGTAAGGATATGCCTATAAATCCCTAGTATTTTGATGTTATCGTAGAGGATGGTAGAGTAAAAGTGTATGAAAAAAAAAAATCGAAAAAGAAAAAATCGAAAAAAAAAATAGAAAAAGAGAAAAGAAAAAAAAATACGGGCTACCATCCTACATCTATCTTTGAATTTATGTTTGTTTATTTCAGTTATCTAGAGTTTAGAGTGTCGAGTCTTGGCTTAGCAACGCCATTCTTCATATGCATTTAACATAGAGATTTTTGACTTGCCACCACTAAATAGCCTATCCCACCAAACTCTTGTTTCCCTACCGTAAGCCTAACATCACAAACCTTTAAAAGACCTCTTTGATAGTCTTTCCTAGGTGCTTACGCCAAAGCGATGGAGGTTTGATCTATTCTCAAGTCTATGGTAATCTATGTACTAGGACCGGTTAATGAGTGTTTATCTTCCATTTCCTATTTGTTATATTTCATATATACACCCGAGAGAGATGTGAGTATCCAAACACCCCATGTGAGGTGCTAGTATGTAATTTCCGTGCTTGTTATGACTTTTGCGGGGCTTATATGTGTTGTGGACCGTTTTGAATTAATGCTTCATGACCCCTAACTTATAAATTAATTGGTTAAAAGCACATTTGCTTGAGGACAAGCAAATAACAAGTGTAGGGATATTTGATAAGGTTTTAAAAGGTACCATTTTGAGGGGTCGTTTTAGTCCTTATTTGATCACTTTTGTATCCGTTATTGCTTAATATCGTTCCTTTTCACTTTTTAGGTCTCTTGAAGGCAAAATGCTGGAATGGCACTTATTTGGACGAAAAGGCGCGAATATATGAAGAAAATGGCCAAAGTCAAAATCGAGACACTCACAGCTGCTGAAATTAGAAGGCGACGGCGTCAGGTGCTAATAGCGACGCCGTCCGAGGATTTTTGTGACGGTTCAGAACCAAAAACTCGTATTTTCAAGTGACGACGTCCAGTTGTAAAAGAGTAGGCCGTCGCTACTCAGACGGCCTAGATGCAATCCAGACGACGTCAGAAGCTGAAGAGGACGGCGTCACGGACATAAGGTGACGCCGTCGCAAGGTTAACGTGGCCAAGACGAAACCCTAATGACGGCGACACGACGGCGTCACGAAACATAAGGTGACGCCGTCGCATATGTAATCTTATATATAGAATCCGAATTTTTCAGTTTTAGAGAGAGTTTTTTGGAGTGAAAATCTAAAACCAAACCTAAGGTGTCTTGTACAGTATTTTAGGGTTTTAAACCCTATCTTACATCAAGATAAGTATTTACTTCATTAATTCAATTATGTCTTTGATTACTTGTGTGTATGCTTGCATGTTCTCCATGTCCGGCTAATTTATTTGTGTGTTTGCTTAGGAAGTATGAAACTTAATTATTGAATATTGATTGGTTGTTTCTTATCTTAGTTGATTAATGATCTAGTAATGCGATAGGTCATTCGTTGTGTACTTAATGCTTGATTCATCTTTGTGAACCTTAGAATATAATTACCTGAGTAGTTGTAAGCTAAACCATCCAAAGAGTGCCTTAGAGTAAGAGTTTATCATCCCTAGTGGGTTTGTAGACGAGACCCTTTGGTAAGTTCAAAGAGTTAGGGAGAAACGCATACCCTACAACTTAAGACACACAACGCTACTAAGAATAAGGACGTGACAATTCAACCATCAATAGGAGATAATTAAGGAGTAATACAACCTAAGTAAACACATCTTTAAACTATCATACGAGCACACATTAATTAGACATAGACTCCCACAACCTTAGTTTAGATAATTAGATAATAGTCGAGTAATCGGTAGAAATACCAACCCCCCAAATCCAATACCCGAGATTCGTACCTTTCCATTTCATAAAACATAAAAAGATAAAAAAAAATAATCTTCTTCAACCTTAACCTTAGCGTAGTAACTTCTTACTAGCATTCCTATTCCCCTAGAGAATGATATCAATACCCGTGGCTTACCCTAATTACTACACTACAACGATTAGTTTCACTGCCTAGGGTGTTATAAAACTTGCTCGAAGAAAAGGAAGTTTCCTTGACCCCGAACGACGCGTGTAGCGTTATCAAGACATCATACAACAAGTATCCTTCACAGACTGCTGGAAACTGTGACTGCCCATGGAGATGTTATGGCAAGATGCTAAGGGGAGAAGCTACTTTTCAGATAATATCTTTGAACGATAACCATACTTGTGTACGTAGTTTCCATTATGGTAGGCTAGTTAACTATAAATGGATTGGTAAGCAATTTGGAGATAAGATTAGGATGAATCCGGATATTACTATTAGCAATATACAGGAACTAGTCTTAAGGAAATGCAAATGTAATGTTAGCCGTACACAATGTCGAAATGCTAGGTCATATGCCCTTAATGAAAGAGATGCTACTATCCAGGATCATTATGGTTTACTAAGGTCATATGCTAAGGCATTAGTTGACTCAAATGAGGGTAGCACAGTTAAGGTAGGTATCACGGTTAATCCTGATGAGAAGACATATTTTGACAGATTTTACGTTTGTTTTAATGGGTTGAAAGAAGGTTGGAAAATAGGTTATCGTAGAATATTAGCTTTGGATGTTTGTTTTCTAAAAAAACCAAACACTAGGGAGATACTAACTGCAGTTGGGAGAGACGGGAATAACCACATTTTTCTCGTGGCTTGGGCTGTGGTCACGGTAGAGAACAAAGACAACTGGAGTTGGTTTTTACAGTTGTTGGGTGACGATTTGGATATTCCTAGTGGACAAGGGTTGACTATAATGTCTGACCAACACAAGGTATCTTTGATTACTCTTTATAATAATTTGCTTCTAATGTTATGATTTGTAATATGCATACTCATAAATGTTATTGTTATACTTGGACCAGGGTTTGATAGAGGATGTGAAAGAGGTGATGCCCTTGGCTGAGCATCGTCAATGTGCTCGTCACATTTACGAAGGTTTTCAGAAACAGTTCCCTGGTGTGGAGTTTAGGCAACTTTTCTGGGCTGCTTCAAAAGCATCTTATCCGCCTTTACATAACAAAGTAATGGAGAAAATCAAAAGGGCTAATCCAAGAGCACATGACTTCTTAATCAAGAAAGATCCTAAGAGTTGGTCAAGGGCTTGTATTTTTAAGCTGAATAGGAAGGCTGAGGAATATGTGCCGGAATGTTTTAGGAAGGATAGGTACTTATTAACATATGGCCAATATATGAAACCTGTTGATGGAATTGATTTTTGGCCAGATGTTAGTCATCTATCTAGGATTTTAGGACCAATTCCTAAGTCAATGCCTGGTAGACCTAAGCGGAAAAGGGTTAGGGCATCCCATGAAAAGAAATTGACAACTAAGATCAGTAGGGCTGGGATTGTTATGACTTGTCAAAACTGCGGTGAAACTGGTCATAATAGGAAAGGATGTACAAACCAGCCCAAACCCGCTCCGTCTAAGGAAAAAGGCAAAGCGGGAAGACCATTCAAGAAACACAACACTGAAACTCAGTTGGTAGATGACCATGACATTCCTAGTTTTGTTAACAATGATATCAATGAGTTTGAAATGGGAGCTACAAATATGAGAGGTGTGTTAGGTGATGGTAGACTATTTTACTTGGGAAAACAAAAGAACAAAAGGGGTGGCAGTTCCAACAGGGGTCACTTGAAAATGAGAGGAGGTAGAACCAAAAGTGGTAGACTTATTCCAACTCAGAGGGTCGCTAGGATGGGAACATGGTTGGCTATGAATGATGCTAGTTCAGATACTATTGAAGATCAACAACGTATGCACTCTGGTATGCCTGGCAGAACTGGGAGATCTAGTAATGATCCAAACATGGCAGGTACTTGTGACTAAACATAAATTTGTAACCTACTCTAGTTAATTTGATGTAACAGATTATCCTGATATACAGTTTTTTTGTAATCCAATAATGATAGCTACTCAAGAATCTCAAGTGGCTGGATCAGTCAATTTGTCAAGTAAGGTTGTTACAAGATCAAGGAAAGCTGCAGCATCTGAGATTGTTGAAATCCGAAGAATGACGGGAGGACCAAGGGGTGGAAGAGGAGCAAGAGGTGGAACAGGTGCAGTGTCAATGTCTAGTGAAAAGAAGACAAAAGCAGTTGTGGGTGCTACAAAACCATTGCTTGGAAGAAAAACAATGTCAGCTGATGCCCAACCATTGCAACAAACTAGAGAAAAAAGTGCAGCTCAAATGCTACCACCAAGGTTGCCTAATCAAAGAATCATCACTAAGAAGCTATCTGCACCAGGAAAAGGGCCTGGTTCTAGTGTGGACAATGAAATAGTCCTAGACTAGATCCTTAAGAAGCCCCAACTTTTAATTGTATGTATAATTAGCATGACCTATTTTGTTCATGGAAGGCCCAGTTTACTTAGTAACTGAAACTGTAATAGTGCAGCAATTATTGCCACTATTTGGATGTGTAACATAATTGATGTAGTGCTGCTTTTGATGCCACTACATAGCCCTATTTTGTATCTAGAAGGACTTTTAACAAACAATTTATGCCTGTGTTCTGGTTGTAACAGTCTATGGTGCTAAAGCACAAACATTATGTTATGAAAGAACACATTTGGTGTATGTTATAACTGGTATGAAATGAATTGGTTTGTAGAGTACATGTGATATGTCTTGGTTCAGAAGGAAAATGGTGAATTGACATGTTGGATGTAACTGTATAAGGCTTTTAATGCCAATGTGTTATGCACAAAAACTTTACCTTATAAAGTGTGAGTTTTTGTCTTGCTAATATTATTTAGAATGTGCTTATGATGCCAAAGTCATGTAATGTTTGTGCTGCAAATATCTTTTTCAATGTGCCTATATCAGTATACAAATGAATCATAGACTATACACATGAATCATATACTAGTATACAACAACACAATTTGGACATTTGCTTAAAAAACATCCCATAGATGAATACAAAACAAAGCAACATTGCCTATATCAGTATACAAATGAATCATATACTATACACATGAATCATATACTTGTGACCATGAATCCTATAAACATGAATCATATACTAGTATACAACAACACAGTTTGGACATTTGCTTAAAAGACATCCCATTGATCATAGAAAAGAAGCAACATTTCTTGAATTCGTCCATAATACAAATACACTAACCTACATAAGTTACTACATAACAAGAACCACTAGTTTGCATCTAGTGTCTTACAGAAACAACAATCCGAACCACAATGAAAAACAAAACCAGCACCATGAAGCAAACGCAACCACCCAAGACCATGTCGTACATTTTCGCCTTCATCTTCAGCTCATTCAATTCTTTGTATATGAGATCATTCTGATTCTTTTCAACGGGTAGAGCATCATTCTGATTCTTTCCAAGACCATGGTCGCTATTTTGTCGATGATTTAAGCTTTCAAGGTTGCACTCCAAAACCTGGTTATCCTTATAGAGCCTATACATGAGGTCTTTGTAGTACTGTAATGGTAACTCACCTCACATTTTGTATCTTTATTCTTTACAAACACGTTAAAAAATAATGATTAGCAGAAACAAAAAAACATAAACCAAGTAACATATAGGTTACAAGTATACTACTTACACGCGTTGGACAAGATTTGAATTTTCGACCAGGATTCTCAGCCGTCCAAGACACTTGTTCATAGATTGGGTGCATACATTTACAATGATTCAAACGTGCAATTTCTTCTTTCGTATATTTCCTTCGATTATAACGAGAAGATGCAGAAGACGAGGCCATTTTATTAAGAAATTGATTCTAAACGTGATGCAATAGGGAATCGGTTTTCAATTTAGAGTGAATTGCAAAAGATGAATATTAGGGTTTATGTTGGGAATGAATTTGGTAAAGTGAAAGAGGGAAAGAGAGTAAAGTGGAAGAGAGAGAAAAAAACAAAAAAAACGTGATATATGTTGAGGTGGAAAAGTGATGTGGACAAGTAACTGGTTCGGTGGACACAACCGGGACTTCTAGGTGGTCAATGTGTGATTCAAGCAAAGTTGGACGAGAAAGGTGGTCAAAGGGGATATTTTTTTTATTCGCTACGTCATACTAACATTTGTGACAAGTATGATGCTTTAATAGGTTATTAGCCCTTCTAAATATTGCACTTATTCTTCTATATATATATGTCTATTTATGTTCGCTTGCATAACGTTTTAATAAATAGACGCAAACAAACACGAACAACCTCGTTTACTTAACGAACAAACTTGGACACAAAAATATATTTGCTTAAGCGTTCATATCCCTTTTATTTATCCTGCTAAACTTAAACAAAAAAATTCAAGCAAAACCAAAAACATACAAAAGGTCATATAGCCAGTTAGCCACATAGTAGATATATATCTAGATATTAGTTAGTGTGATTAACGAAATTAATTAAGTGAACGAGTTAGCAATGTCTAACAAAGCTTAGGGACTTAAAAACGTAATTCATGTTTAAAAAAGTTATAAAAAGGGAATGGACATTGATTATTCAGCAAATATAGAAAGGAAAAAAAAAATGAAAATGAATTCACTTACCATCTGTCTCTTCTTGTTTTTATTTTTTGCTGCTACAACACTTCTTCAAGCTTTTAAAAATGGCAAAGAAAGATTCATGTTACAAGAAAATGAAGAAACTCAAGCCAGAAGATCCGATTTCCCGCCCGGGTTTTTGTTCGGGGCAGCTACTTCTGCTTATCAAGTGATTTTTTCCCTGTTTTTTTCTTTTTATAATCTTGATCAATATGATAAATATTTATTGTCTACAGTATGAAATATTGTAGATTGAAGGAGCTTATCTTGAAGATGGTAAATCTTTAAGCAATTGGGATGTATTTTGTCATACTGTAGGCAAGTTATTATTCATCATTTCATTAATGTTTTAAAAATTGTTTTTCAAAAATTTTAAATTTACGTAGTAACCCCAACTACGTATACCCCAACGAGTCCCAAGCAATGTTCACCTTTTCATGCGAATGGGGAGTTGGGATTAAACTCGTCACCTATTTCTTTACAAGCCCTCCTTTTCTCGGACCCACGTGAACATTTGTGCTGGGAGAGAACAGGCGCACGAAGGCTGGCCGAAAGTTGCTGCCTGTACTTTATCTGTTTTGTCATAATAACATTGTTTTGCGTTTTAAGAAAAAAGTTCTAGCTAATAAACACGACGAATTAATTTCGATATTTAGTGATAATTCAACAACCATTTTGAATATAGGTTGTGGAGAAAATGGAGAGACAGGAGATATTGCAGATGATCATTATCATATGTTCTTGGTAAAACTACTTCCCTTATGTCCATTTCTACTTTAAAAAAGTATTCGTTGTATAACATTTTTTTATTTGAATTTGGATTTATGTAATATAGAATGACATTGAGTTGATGGATTCTCTTGGTGTAAAATCATATCGATTTTCGATATCATGGTCTAGAATTCTTCCAAAAGGAAGGTTTGGTGAAGTTAATCGTGCGGGCATCATATTCTATAACAACATCATAGATAGACTGATTCTCAAAGGTGCAGTGAACTTATAGTTACGTATTTCATATGATCCTTTAAAGTTATAGATTTGGTACCTAAATTTAGCATTCATGTATAAACAGAGATCGAGCCATTTGTGACGATTTTCCATAATGATTTTCCTCAAGAACTTGAAGATAGATACGGGTCATGGCTCAACCCTGAAATTCAGTATGTCATAAAATTTTAATTTTAATTTTTTATTTTTTATCATGACGTCAATTCATTTACTCTTTCGTTACCTTATGGAATGTGGTATGTATTTTACTGGCAGGGAAGAGTTTTTATATTACGCAGAAATTTGTTTCAAGTCTTTTGGAGACCGAGTGAAGTATTGGGTCACAGTTAACGAGCCTAACATGTACATAGTATTAGCTTACGAAACAGGGGTTATGCCACCATCTCGTTGTTCAGAGCCTTTTGGAAAGTGTCTTGACGGAAACTCTGATGTCGAGCCTCTCATCGCTATGCACAACATGTTGTTGGCCCATGGCAGGGCAGCCAAACTATATCATGACGAATTCCAGGTAATAAACCAAGTCTATAACCAAACTTTGACTTATGTCCAATTAGTTGAATTACCAAACTTTGACTAATCCATAACAATCTAAATTTATAATGAACAATTTATATTTTTATAGAAAACCTTAATAAGTACATGGAGTTATCAACTGAAAAATAGCGGAAATGTTGATTTTAACGATAAGGGTTTCAATATTTATATTTAAAATTGGTGCGTTTGACCTAAATTGCAACTTTACCTATCTTACGTGCAGCCTAAACAAGGTGGATTAATCGGGCTCGTTGTTCACTGTTACATGTATGAACCACTAACAGATAGTGAGCTTGATCGTGAAGCTGCCAAAAGAGCGTTTGTTTTCAATCTTGCCTGGTAATATTCATAAATATCCATCATACCCCTAAACAAAGTAGAAAACATTAAAGAAAAAGGGTAAAATCCACAAAACAGTAACATAATATCCAAAATGAGCTAATTTGGTAAGTTTCACTTCCTTAGGCTAGTTAGTTATAGAAGCATAAAAAGCTTTATTTCACACAGAGTAGATATTATCACCGGATCAATTTGCAAAGTACGTTGTTATTTTATGGAATTATCCAACGAATAAAATAACATTAGTTATGATCTTGGTTTGACTTCTTACCATTAAGCAGGCCATTTGATCCTGCAATTTTTGGAGAATACCCCAAAGAAATGCGCGAATACCTTGGAAGCCAATTACCAAAGTTCACCGATGAGGAAAAGAAATTTATGAAAAATAGTATTGATTTTATGGGCATCAATCACTATTCTGCTATATATGCCAAAGATTGTACAAATTCTAGTTGCTCTCCAACCGGGAATCATGCAATCACGGGTTTTGTGGAGACTGTTTCAGAGCGTGATAGTGTGCTTATCGGCGAACGTGTAAAATATTGTGTTCTTTTGACTTACTTTGGTTCATTCGCATTTTTTTTCTCATTTACTTAATGATCATGGTGTTTTCTTAATATTTCATTAACAGACCGGGTTGGAATACTTATTCGTTGTTCCTAGAGGCATGGAGGAGATTGTTAACACAATGAAGATTCGGTACAATAATCTACCCATGTTTATTACTGAAAATGGTATGTGTCACACTTTTCAGATAAAACATATTACGAGTATGTACTATGTAGTTGGAATTGCTCACATATTTCTTTTTCTTTTGAAGGGTATTCTTCACCCGACATACACGAGCAACGAATCAATGAGATTGTAAATGACGTCAAGCGAGTTGAATATCACATATCATACCTTGCATCTTTAGCAAAGTCTATGAGGTTTGCTGAAAATCTTTATTTACTTTGACTCTGATTTAAATATATGTTACAAATGGGCTAGTGTTGGTCAATTATAGCATAAGCAATTTTGACAGGTTTAACTAAGACGCAAAACTATGCTTATAAAACTTAGAACATCATATTAGAATACTGGGAGTAGCTTATTTGACTTCATAAAGTGTGCCATTATTGATTATTCTAAGATATGTTGTTCTTAAACAACAGAGATGGAGCCGATGTACGTGGATATTTCGTATGGTCATTGATGGATAGCTATGAATGGTTGCAAGGTTACAATGTGAGGTTCGGGTTATACTATGTGGATCGTAAAACACTAACTCGGATACCAAAACTTTCTGCACAATGGTATAAAGAGTTTATAACAAATAACACTGATTCTATCATTATTGATAAAGAAACATCAAGACTCAAAAGATCATTTCTAAAGGATGTTTAATAGATGATACTGTACAGAAAAATGTATTTCTTCTTGTATATTTTTATTATTATTATTATTATTATTATTTTTAAAATTTTTGTTTTTTGTTGTAATTATAGTTCGGTATTAAGACCAACGTTTTCTTTGGATTGTTGTGTCTATCACTTCTTGATGGATTTTATATACAAAATGCAATAAAACTTTCTAATAATAATTGAATTTGAACATGGTTATGCTATTGTTTTCTTGAATCATGCTACTCCGATTATAATTCTTGTGCACGCACATGATTCAAACTGTAAATACAGTTAATAATTATATATCAGCTATATTATTGTTGTTCGGTGTTTACTTATAAGTTGTTGGCCCGTTTTTCTGGATCTATAATCAAAATATACCAAAATACAAGAAACAATTGAATCTGAAAAGCTTTTCTATTTATTAGTCATCATCATCTTTGTTGCAGATTCTAAACTATATATAAAATATGAAAAGGTACAATGAAACGTTGTGTTGGTTCAAAATGAACCAACAGATATGTCGGTTAGGAGTTGTAACTGCCAAATAGCAGTTACTTTTGTAACTGTCATAAAACTGCTTGTGGTTGACTTTCTTGTTTGACTTCTGGGTTGACCGGGTCGTCTGGGTGTTGACTGGGTCGATTTGGGTATTGTGATGGGTCGATTGGGATTAACCCAATATTCTCCCCCTTAATCACAATCGATGCGACGTAGGTCTTTAAGTCTTCTTGATTCATCTTCTGGTTAAATCCACCATCTGAGCTTTTAATTTCTTGTAGTGCTTGTGATCATCCTTATATCCAGGTATATCAATTTTCTCCCCCTTAATCACAATCGATGCGACGTAGGTCTTTAAGTCTTCTTGATTCATCTTCTGGTTAAATCCACCATCTGAGCTTTTAATTTCTTGTAGTGCTTGTGATCATCCTTATATCCAGGTATATCAATTTTCCTTCGGTTATTTCTACCTTTTCTTATGTGATCTTCATTATGTCCATGTTGATCATATTTTTTCTGGTTATTTCTACCTTTATTGTTGTGATCTTCCTTAAGTCCAGGTTGATCATATTTTTCTGGTTATTTCCACCTTCGTTGTTGTGATCTTCCTTAAGTCCAGGTTGATCATGTTTTTTATGGTTATTTCCACATTTATTGTTGTGATCTTCCTTAAGTCCAGGTTGATCATGTTTTTCTGGTTATTTCCACCTTCGTTGTTGTGCTATTCCTTAATTCCGGGTTGATCATGTTCTTCTAGTGCTTCTTCAACTGTTGCCATAAGCAATGTTGGTTCTAAGTCTTCTACAATGAGATTAGATTGTTCTTCTTTCTTTGATGGACATTTGTTAGCAAAATGCCCATACTCCTTGCATTTAAAACACATCACCTTACTCTTATCATGAGTAAATTTATTTGAGTTGCTGTTTGATTTTTCCTTGAAATTTTCTTGGCCTCACAACAAATCATGTTCACATTTTTCACAGTGTCTTCCGTGAGTAATGTTATTGTTGTGATGTGTAAACAATAACTTATATTGATCGTTATTGTCCTTATTCTTCTTAAACTTTATTCTTTCCGCGTACGTCTTGAGTCTCCCAATTGCTTCTTCCATCGTCATTTCACTTAGGTCGGAGTATTGCTCTATTGATGCAACTATTTGCAGATACCTATCGGGTACAGCATTTAATAGTTTTCGTACTAACGTTTCATCTTCTATGGTGTGTCCTAGACTAGCGGCTTTGTTTACGAGTGTTGTTAGTTTTGTAGCAAAGGTGTCAATTGTCTCGTCTTCCTTCATTTGTAACATCTCAAAATCAGATTTGAGTGTTTGTAGTCCTGCTTGTTGAACTCTGTCTTCGCCAACGTGTCTAGTTTTCAAAGCATTCCAAATGTCCTTCGCGGTTTTGTGCTTTGTTATTTGAAGTAATTGTTCCTCGGGTAAGGCTTGATAAAGGAAAGCAATAGCGGTTTTTTCTTTCTTCTTATCGGGTTGAGTCGAATCACTCGGCTCTATTGTTTCCCATAAACCATTCGCTTCGAGAATGATTTGCATTCGAATTGCCCACAATGAGTAATTCGCGGGCTTTAGGATTGGGCATTGAAATTGGGGTGTACTATTTGTAATATTAGTACTAGGTTCCTTATTTCCAGTTCCTTTCGTCATATCTTAAATAAATAAAAAATATCTCCAAAAATCTAACACGAGGCGTGTTGAAAAATGTTTTATTTTTCCTGATAGGCTATAAAACTTTATAGGGCTAGTTTTTTAATCCAAAACTATCCTCGGAGATTATATATTTTTTAAAAACGAATAACCTAAGGTTAATTATTCCTTAAAAATTATTCCTAATCAGTATACTAAGCAGTGTAATCACTAGGTTAATATACTATCCAAAATATGATAAGATGCTTAATTTTAAAGATAACTTATCAAAAATAAAACAGTGTATATCAAAGTAATATATAAAGTAAAAAATGAAAAGTGGTATTTGTAAAAAAAATTGGAACCTGGAGGGGTTGATGGTCTAACCCGATGCCCTAATAATAAAAAATTTGATCATTGTGTGGCCCTAATATTGTGTACGCGCATCTCTTAAGTCTTTTGTTTCTTATCTCCTTTTTTCAGTTGAGATAAAAATATAACGCGTATATATTTTCTCTTTCTGAGACAAGTCCTTCTGTCTCTCTCTCTTGGGAAGATATCTGCTTCTTCTCCTTCTCCAATTGATGATGGTTAACCGCCTGTTTATGGTTGTGTTTGACCGTCTCTTCTTCTTCTCCGGTGTTGGGTGTTCTTCGCGAGCACTATTAATCCTCCAATTGAAACCTAGGGTTTCGGATGATTTGAGGGTTTTCTAATCCGTGAGAAATTTAATGATTGGAGTATGCAAATGAATCAATTGTGACTCAATTGATCCTTCTGGGCTCTATTCCTTTTATGAACAGGTGTGTTTGTTCTAATTCGAATCTTGATTCTGTCCTAATTGATGACTCTCGTTTAATTTAGTTTTTAATTGAATCAAATGTAAAACGATTTTCTTTGTTTTTTCTGATCCTATTGGATTGGGTAAAAAAAGAAAACTAGTTTCGAATAAAAAAGGAAAAAAAATTTTGCAAATGTTTTCTGATGCCGGGTTGAGAGTAATCACTGTTGTGATTGTTCCCCTGTTGCGACAGAAGTGTGAAACACAAAAATGACGTCTTGGATTTGTGTTCGAATTGATTTGCAGAAATTTTTTCGAAACTATTTTATTGATTTGATTCTGGAACTATAACGAGTATGGTATATGATGATTTTGGCTCTGATACCAATTGTTGGCCCGTTTTTCTGGATCTATAATCAAAATATACCAAAATACAAGAAACAATTGAATCTGAAAAGCTTTTCTATTTATTAGTCATCATCATCTTTGTTACAGATTCTAAACTATATATACAATATGAAAAGGTACAATGAAACGTTGTGTTGGTTCAAAATGAACCAACAGATATGTCGGTTAGGAGTTGTAACTGCCAAATAGCAGTTACTTTTGTAACTGTCATAAAACTGCTTGTGGTTGACTTTCTTGTTTGACTTCTGGGTTGACCAGGTCGTCTGGGTGTTGACTGGGTCGATTTTGGTATTGTGATGGGTCGATTGGGATTAACCCAATATAATTCGTGCTTTCATTTTGATATTTCTAATCTCGCGCATCTACAAATTTTTGGCATTACAATTAAATTACGTTAAGTTTAGCCGTATTTTAGTTTTTTTAACCCATGTACGCACAGATTATTAAACGCGGATCAGGAACAATAACTATTAAGTAATAATAATAATTCAATTATATTTGTTGAAGTTTGAAAATATGATCAATATTGTTTTAATAGTCTAAACTTTAATTTGATAATTTAACATAACCGTCAGTGAATATAAATGTTTATATGTTATAATTAATCTCGTACACACACTCAATAACGCGTGATTCACCTTGATATTTATAACGTGTACGTTTACAGTGATTTTAGTGTTACGATGATGATGATGATAATGATGCTGAGATGGACTTGTGGTAAAACCTTGCTTGACATGATACCGAATGGAGTTTTTAGAGAAAAACTTGGCGTCGGAAATATTATCTCGAAGATGAGAGAAGGTAGGTTGAGGTGGTTCGGCCATGTCAGGAGGAGGCCCCAAACAGCGCCGGTTAGAAGGGTCGAGGCGCTGGTAGTAGATGGCGTGAGAAGAAGGGGCAGACCCAATCTCAGGTGGGAGGATAGACTTAAGCTAGACATGTCGGAGCTTCTCTTGTCGGAGGACATGGCCTCAGATAGGAAGGGGTGGAGAGATAGGATTAGAATATGCGAGTAGATTTGGCTAGGGTCTTAGGGGGTTTAGGTGGTTTTTGGTGGGTTTAGGTTTCTAGGCGCCTTTTTGCTTTTGCCGTAGCCCTAGGCCCCGTGCGTTGCTTTGCTTTTGCTTTGCTATGTGTTCTTCTGGTTTGCCTGCTTTTCTTGCCTGTTTTTTGTTTTTGGTGCTTTGTTTTTGTTGCTCTGCCTTCCTTTAGATCTGTGCGTGTTAGGTTTCTGCCTTGCTTTATGTTGCTCCATTTGGTCTGCCTGCTTCTCTTTGGGTTTTGTCCCTTTGTTTTTATGTTTGTGTCCTGCTTTTGCGTGCCTTTTCATGTGCTTTCTCCCGTGCCCCTTTGCTTTGTTTTTACTTGCTTTCTTGTGGTTATATTATCTTATGCTTTCTTCTCATCTCTTTCTCACCCGCACACCTGCACTTGCCGGAGGTCTCGTTGGAAGCAGTCTCCCTACTCCCGGGGTTTACCCGGGGCAGGGGTAGGATCTGTCTACATTTTTACCTCCCCCATACCCCGCCCCGACGGGATTGGGTCTTTTGTTGTTGTTGTTGTTGTAATAAACGTCATCCAACTTTATGTAAAATTATTATGTTTCAATAAATATAACAATTTATAATAATAATAATATTTTATGATTTTCTAATAAAGTGATGTTTTATAATAATAATAATAATAATAATAATAATAATTGTTGTTGTTGTTTTCTAAAAAAGTTAAAAGTATACGAGGTATTTGTTAAATATATAAATTTCGTAAAATTTTTGAAAATCGAAGATCTTACACTTAAGTCCATAAAACTAGATTAGATTACTCCATTTTTTTAAAGTTTTGGGTTTGATTAAAAATTCAATTAACAGTCAAAATCTAACAATTATTTACACATAAGTCCAAAAAAAAGGTAGCTCACAAGACCATGCATATTTTTATGTTTTCTCCACCGAATTTACTAAAGTTTGACCAAATCAATTTAGTTTTGACTTTTATTTGTCAATATGAGGGCTCGATTTTACAATCAAATATCTTATTAGTCAATAAAATAATCGAGTGACACAAAACATTTTTCTCTTATTAAAAAAATGAATTAGAGGTCATATATAAAGTTTACTACTTGGAAGTAATTAGAGTAAGAAAATGGAATGTTTTGAGCTATGAAAAACAACATCATTTATATGTATTTAAGTTTTGAGGATAACTAGTAGTAGTCTGCAACGACTTGTTATAAAAAGTTAGGCATAAGATAAAATAACCGATCTTGAGTGTTCTTTAAATGGATATCATTAATTTTGATTGTCTAATAGTTAACAGAAAATCCTAAATGCAAATTTATTATCAACTACGAGTATATAGATCGAGTCGGGTTATAAGTTCCACGTCGTTTTGAACATGCATGATCTATATCAAATTTGATTTTGACAGTAGGCTGCTCTATTTTCGCTTTCATTATATGTGGACATTATTCATGAGTAGCTACCAATCATATCATATATCAAGAGACAAAAGACCATTTAAAAAGATGTTATGTACCCAAAAATTTATGCTTAAAAACTTCTCATTTGTGTACTATTTTCCTATTTTTATGTTTTTATTTTTTTTATATAATAATTTTCGACATTTTGACAACTAATCCACGATGTCTGAAGTTATCGTCACACTTTCTCAAATAAGATAAAACCTTTTTTTTCCAGAATGTTGACATGACCATTTTAGGCTTGTTTGTGCTTAGTAGAATTCAGTTTGAGATCTCTCACATTTTAGTAATAATAGTCATAAGCTTTTTGTTATTAGGTCACCCCGAGTTGGTTCTCCTCCTTTTTATGTTGTTGTTTCGATTTATTGATTCAGCTTATTCAAGACTTTGCCCTGCCAATGGATTCAGAGGTACTTCGACTCAACTGCTGATATTGATTACTATTATTGGAATTTGTTAAAATGTCACCATTCTTTAAGAGGTGACATATTGGATGGGTTGGTAACGGGTCACAACGAGTAGTTTTGAATAGGCTGGGTTGGATTGAGCTGTAAATCTGTTTTGTCCAACATAAGTTATAAGATTGTGAACTGTGCATGTTTTAGATTATGAGATTGTATAGCATAAGAAAGTAATCATTTATAATTATATCCAACAGCTCGCCCAAGTCCTAAGGCAGAACACAGCCGATGAGGAAAAAGAACTAGTGAGCTGGGCAAGTTGTCGTTAGGCAGATTGCAGATTTCAGTTCGTCTTGATATTTTGCGTTTACTATAGCTCATGGCAGTGATCTTGTATTTCGATAAAAATGGTTCAAGACAAATGCTTTCATCTTTGTTTTTTGCTTTAATTGAGAGGATTAGATAAGCGGGGCAATTATAGGTACATTGTGAATTAATAGTGACATGCCTCGTGTGTGTTGTTAGTTCGGGTTAAATGATTGACTATTTAATTATTTGAATGAAATGGATACATGTTTTTTAGCGGTTTTTACACCCGGTAAATTTTATTACTCCAAAATACATTTAAGTACATAGGATGTGAGTGAATCTCACATTTTAGCCCGTTACATAAGCAGATAACAAACGCAACATTTGTGCTTCAAACCGAACTTATCATAAGAATGACAAACCAAATTTATGAAAAACTACTAATGTCTAGCATGACGACGAAGCCTTATATCAAAAGCGTCACAGAATGCTAATTGATCTTCAGTTAAATCTCCGCACTCATCATTATCATATGGGTTATCATCATAGTCATCTTTCCAACGCTCGTATAGGCTCTTCCTCCAATTCCACCTCTATTCTTGGATGTCATGAAAAATGTTGTTTCGTCAAAAACCTCCTCCACTTCACTATCACTATCATCATTAGCCACATCACTTACCTTGTTGTTTCCAATATTCGAACCAGCCGCATTAGACACGGTAGGAGTTGGCGGCTCATTGGCCAATTGTACCTCATTCACAAGTGTAGCATCATTGGGCGTGCTCGTCAAGATCTGAACAGGTTCCTACGCATGAGCATTCTGCCCCCGCCTACTACAGTTTCAGCCCCTATAGAGCTACCCCCATTTACATATAATACATCATCATTTTCAACCGACCTAAGAGTATTAAAAAGGTTCGAATTACTTGCCTCTTGTCTAATTGGTTCAGGATTCTTCTTCGTACCATTAGGTGGTGAGCTATTCAAGATAGGCCTATTCGACTTACTATCTTGCATATTCTTATTAGGTAATGACCTACTCGAGATAGGTCTATAGATAAGCTTATGCTTGGTACTAAATCCATAACTTTCTCCAGCTTATTTCTTTCCACCATTTCCAGTATTACTTCGATTCATCTTCGTACTATCATTTTGCACCTCCCCGCGATTCATGGACTTAGTAGGAACCAATTTAGGGCAATGTTATGAGTTATGTCTAAAAATCCTACAATTGGCACATGTGGAGGAGTCCACTCGTATTCATTAGTAATATTCTCGTAAATTATCCGTCATCTTCCAAATTCAAGATAACAATAACTATTGAGTACCTAAAAGTGTTTTCGGCACTTATTCAATCACAGCACGTGCAAAGCTATTTCTTCCTCATGTTTCGTTGCACATCGTACTAGTAAACGAATCAAGCATTAACAGTTTTCCAATCTCTGTTGCTATAGTACTAAGACCATCAACGGTGAAAGCCGCCATTGGAACATCATGAAGTTTAAACCAAACTGGAACATGAGTTAACTCCTTTTTTTCAAACTGGTTTAAGTAGTCCATTTTTTATGAATTATCTGTATGGTACAAATCATCCACTGTCCATTCTTAAGAACATCATCAACCCATTTTTTGAAACTAAATTTTTTGAAAAGAAAAAACCATTGGCATTCATCATAATCTTTTGTATGTCATATTCACCCCAAGTGTTAAAAGCATAATCCTGAAAATTGGAAATGCCACACGTTTAACAATGAAATAACTGTAAAATGAGTTAGCCAATCTGCCACTTATCTCCTCCACATATGATCTAGGTATCACTACTTCGCATTCACTAAAAGCAAGCGTAGTAAGAACACGAAAGTTAACTTGAGTTTTGTTTAGACTAGATTGAACGTTCAAACGATTAGCATAAGACATAGGTTTACCACTTCCACTCGGCATATCACCTCCTGTATTCAAGTAAACTTAACTTACATTATTATTAACATTACTAGGAGTCGCAGCAGTATGTTCAGAATATGATGATTCTAGTCGATTAGAACTAGCTAGGTTTCAACGGTTCCCATCATCTCCAAATAGTACGAGTTTTCCTTCAAGCATTTGACTCTCTAAATTGCGGATCTTAGCATCCAAAGATGAAGTATTAAGGCTACCAAAAGTCTCTAACAAGCTTGGGAACGATCCCAGTCCATTACCACATTTATCCACATTCGACTCTACATTCATCCTTCCATCATTTTTCTTATGATTGGTACTCCTCCCACCCGAATCAAATAACCCCTTCTGCATACTTACATCAACCCAGTTCAAACAAAAGCACAATACACACGAAGCACTAGCAGGCTGTACTTCGGATCAGACGAGTCAAAGCCCTAATAAGTTAGGGTTTTGAAAGCAAGATAGCACCGAACCAGATATTAATGCAAACCCTAGCCAGCGATGATGAGAAATAGTAATGAATTAAACAGCTAGCAGTAGAATAAGCGAGATCAGTGATATATAATGAAAAAACAAACCGCCACAAGTAAATTCCAAACCGACTTAATAAACTCTAAAACCAGATTATAAAATTGATCGTACCACTTCAATAACTAAGAACGATTAATGAATGATAAGAACAAATTAAATAAAAGGTTTAGGGATAAATTAAGTGATTTTAAGGGTCAATGATCGATGAGAATCAGGCGAAAAATCAAAAATAGATTAGGGTTTTTAAAAATCGCCAAATTTGCCTTGGGATAGAGAGTCTAGCATTCCAAAATTGGTTACATTGATTTCTATTGTTACAAATCGTGTCTATTATTTCAAGATTTATCAGTGATGTTTTGACCACCTTTCTGGTCCTTAGAATAAAATCACCA
This sequence comes from Chrysanthemum seticuspe, assembly GCA_019973895.1. Taxonomy (NCBI): domain Eukaryota; kingdom Viridiplantae; phylum Streptophyta; class Magnoliopsida; order Asterales; family Asteraceae; genus Chrysanthemum; species Chrysanthemum seticuspe. The sequence continues at coordinate 25,651,931 of BPTQ01000006.1, forward strand.
GTTACCACTTTTTGGTCTCTAACATTAATTAAAAATTATTGACTAGATTTTTGTTTGTAGCGGTCTAAATCAGTGATCACGTTTTTTGGTAAAAGGTCAAAAGTTCCGTTAATATATTACTCCAAAAAACGTTTAAGTACAAAGGGTATGAGTGAATCTCATATCTCAGCCCGTTACATACGCGGAAAAGCTTACATAACAAGATACTTCCTATTTTCTAATCAAGAAAATAAACCATTACTTAATAGATACCATTAGACATCTATGAAAATAAAATTACTTCCTACCAAGGCCTTGGAGCTTAGTACCATATATGTCATAATAAGCATCCAAGTTCCCTGGAAGATCATAGACGTGATCTGCATAGTTATCATAATCATATTCATCGTAATCATCTTCACGGTCATGACCACCACCAAATAGGTTCATTGACTCATCAAAAGTGTTCACAACCTCCTCTTCATCACTGTCGGAATCAACAATCCCCCCCACCTATGAGAATGGGTTAACCCTCTTAATAGAATAAGTAGACGGAGAAAAAGTAGAACTAGATTTACTAACCGCGGCCTGCACCTTTTCCTTCACAACACTCACAAACGGTTCTTGCGATAAATGACCAGTCCATGATAGCTTCCTTTTTATTACCCGGATAATCAACCTTTTTAATAGGATGAACATCATCGTCCACAAGGGTAGCTTTCCCATCAATAATTAGCTTATCAAGCTCCCCAATTTTCTCAACAATAGGAGTAGGACAAACCTCCTTAGCTTCCATTGTATTTCCAGCGTCCAACTCTGCCCCATCCTTAGTCATGACATCAGTATGAATGCCACATTCATCAGTATCTATCATATGAATGCCACGAAATCAGTGACCATGTTTTCGTCACTTTGGATAGAATAGTGACCACAATGTTCGTCACTAGGCAATGTAATAGTGACTACTTGCCTAGTCACAAGTGATGAATTGGATTTCGGACTCCAACTGTATTTAGTGACGTATTTATAGTGACGACAAGTGACCACTTGAATTTTGTCACTAGTCACTTTTAGTGACGAAATTGTACGGGATAAAAACTGTATGGTCCCTAGAGCTATAAACTGTATGGTCCCTAGAGCTATTTTTTCTTGTATTGATAATTACTATTTTCTCGCATAACAATGACAATTCAAAAAGTTTGAATAGTTCAAGGATGCACCAACTTGTCGTTTTATTAGAAACACCAAACAAAACAAATATATATATCTATTACTAAAAGTAAATCCCTAATGTAATTTTCTTTTCGACTTTGAGGATGTTATATCATCTTTATTGAACTGTTGCTTTAGTAGCAAGGGAGAATGATATATGAAAATTGAGTATGTGACAACTATAAGTGTGTTTCGTGTCATGAAATGATAATATCCGACCCAAACTGAAAAAGTAGTAAGAACATTAAAAAAAATCCTTAGTGTTGCTGCCCTTATCTCTAAAACAATTAAAAAAAAAAAAAAAAAAGTCATTAGAGCTTTCTTCTTTTGAAAAATGTCAAAAACTATAGCCCAAACAACAAAGATAAGTATAGAATAAATTTCATAATCAACAAAAATCAGCTAGATTGCGGTTCAAACTACAAGTTTTAAATACCACCCAAACTTAGAGAAATTACTGAATTAAGTATGACTATTCAACGATCACTAATAAAACCTAGTTTTTTCTTTCTTTCTTTCTTTCTTTTAATCCAATTTCTAATGAACCTCTTTTATCCATACAAAGTATCTGTGCATTATGATGGCAGATATATCGTAATTAAAATTTTCAGCAAGTCATATTTTTTTAGTATAAGCTTCTCTTAACAATGATTTTATGAGAACTTTATATTGAAATTAACTTTACATAATAGCCAACTATTATATAAAAAAATATATTAAGTTTGATAAAAACGTATATTGTAATAGAGCAAATAATTATTTTGAAAACCTGACATAACATCAAACGCTCACTTAACGTATTCACCATTTTAAAAAATAGACCACATCATTAATTTATTTAAAAACACGTTTATAAATGAATTATGGGTATATAAGTATATAATGATTGTTGATAATTCTAAATTGTTATCATATACGTAGTAGTTATTTAGACAACAAAAGTATTACAGTAAAATTTGTTTTGTTACTAATGGGCCTAAGAAAATAAACGAAAGATATATATTGAGTTTTGAGCTTGTATTTTTTTACCTTATACATGACTATTAAGGTTATTTTGTTTCCTTATTGTCGTGTAAATCAAATCATCTTTCTCAGTTCTCTCCCTCTAAGCCGCATAGACGTCTCTGGTTCTATCTTTGAACTTCTATTGTTCTTTTGGTTTGAATTTTTTTTATTATTGATTTTTAAAAAGTTGAGTCTTTTTCTATCATCTATGTTACTCTTTATCTCTATTGAAAAGTTAAGGTAATTATAAGTTATCATGCATGAGTTTTGTTGATGTTATAATATATTTGCTGTAAAATTTTATAACTTCTCATTTTTTTTTCATTGCCTTTTTTTTTTTTTTTTTATTGTTTAGGATTAAAGAAAGTGTACCTGCAACTAATATGAATCTGTATCAAATGGGATAATCATGTAAGGCTAATATAATTAGATTAGGTAGCAAATGTATAATAAGTGCCTCCAAAGTAACTGAGTGTTTCTTCTTTTAAATCTCTTTGAGGCACATACTATCACCTTTGTATGAGTTTTAAACTTCTCATTTTTTCATTGCTTTTTATTTTTTAGGATTAAAAAAAATGTCACTGCAATTAATATGAATCCGTATCCAACGGAATAATCATTTTAGGCCAATATAATTAGATTAGGTAGCAAATGTATAATAAGTGCCTCCAAAGTAATCGACTGTTTCTCTTCTTTTAAATCTCCTTGAAGCACGTACTATTACATTTGTATGAGCTATTTATTTTGTGTCAATACATTTCTACAATTTGTAATTAAAATTATTCATCTCAATGACATACCTGTTGGGACTTGCGCATTTGACATAATTATACATGTTTTAAGATCCGTAATTTTTTTAAGTGTTTGGCTTATTGAATTTTAACAATAGATGATTAGTAGCTTGATTAGATCGTATAATGTGGTACAATGGTTGTATATCTGAGTGAATGAGTGATTTAAATAGTGTATTAATTGTATGTGTTAACAATAGATCATCTATATATGAGTGAGTGAGTGATTTAAATAGTTGTAAATAGTGCTTTAGTAGCAAAAGTAATACAATTCTTTTCATTATAAGCAAGTGTTTAATCTTAATTTTTTAAACCTTTCATTTTAGGATTATCTCAAATGTTTTATAATGTAGTATGTATAACATTCTAATAAGTAGACGCAAGCAAGCACGAACAACCTTATTTAGTTAAAGAACAAACCTAAACACGAAAATGTATTCGTTCAAGCGTTCATATCCCTTTTGTTTATCCCGCTAAACCTAATCGAAAAGACAGGAACAAAACCAAAAACATACAAAATGTCATATAGCCACATAGTAGACAATATATAACAAAGCATAGGGACTAAAAACGAAGTTAAGTGAACGAGTTATTAGCACCCTATTAGTTATTAGTTAGTGTGATTAACAAAGTTAAGTGAACGAGTTAACAATGTAAAACAAAGCATAGGGACTAAAAACGTATATTATTTTCAAAAAAGTTACTTATAAAAAGAGGATGGACATTGATTGGTCCAAATATAGAAAGAAAAAATGAAAATGAATTCACTCACCATTTGTATCTTCCTCTTTTTATTTTTTGCTGCTACAACACTTCTTCAAGCTTTTAACAATGGCAAAGAAAGATTTATATTACAGAAAACTGAAGAAACTCAAGTCAAAAGATCTGATTTCCCGCCCGGGTTTTTATTTGGAGCAGCTACTTCTGCTTATCAAGTGATTTTTCCCCTGATTTTTTTGTTTATAATCTTGATCAATATCATATGTACCTATTTTTTTAAAATCTGAAATATTGTAGGTTGAAGGAGCTTATCTTGAAGATGGCAAATCTTTAAGCAATTGGGATGTATTCTGTCATTCTGTAGGCAAGTTATCATTCATTATTTGATTTTTATGGTTTAAAAAATTCTTCTTCAAAAGGTCTAAATAGGTAGAGACACCCCAACTCCGTACACCCGTGGGTGTCAAATGACTCTTCCTCAAGGACTGGTCCAAAGCAATGTTCAGCTGTTCTGCCAGGGGAGTTGGGACTAAACCCATGACCTATTTCCTTAAATGCCCTCGTTTTCCTGGCCCCACGTGCATAGACGGAACTTGAACATTTTTTTAAGGGGGGCCGAATTTATTTTGAGATGGCCGAATCGGAGATTTGTTTGTAACCACAATTAAATTACCCCTAAAACCTATAATATTTACATCAGGTGCCACAAATTTTGGGAGGGCCGTGCCCCCCCCCCCCCCCCCGGGTCTCTATGAAGGTCGGTCCTTGCCCACGTGAACCTTTGCGCCGGGAGAATAGGCGCACAAAGGCTGGCCCAAAGTTGCTGCCTGTACTTTATTTATTTTGTCATAAACATTGTTTTGCACTGACTTTGAATGCAAGAATGTTACTATTGTTGACATAAAACATATAAAGTATCTTACTATTTTAATTTTGATATTTAGTGATAATTCAACAACAATTTTGAATATAGGTTGTGGAGAAAATGGAGAGACAGGAGATATTGCAGATGATCATTATCATATGTTCTTGGTAAAACTACTTCTCTTATGTCCATTTCTACTTTAAAAAAGGATTCATATTATAACATTTTTTTATTTGAATTTTGATTTATGTAATATAGAATGACATTGAGTTGATGGATTCTCTTGGTGTAAAATCTTATCGATTTTCGATATCATGGTCTAGAGTTCTTCCGAAAGGAAGGTTTGGTGAAGTTAATCGTGCGGGCATCATGTTCTATAACAACATCATAGATAGACTGATTCTCAAAGGTACCCAAATATAATATTCATGTATAAACGTTCTTTTCAAATTAGCTCAACAATTGGTATATGTCATGTATATTATAGGTTTATTCATGATTCTTGAATAAAATGCTATAGGGATCGAGCCATTTGTGACGATTTTCCACAATGATTTTCCTCAAGAACTTGAAGATAGATACGGGTCATGGCTCAACCCCGCAATTCAGTATGTCATAAAATTTCAATTTTATTTTTATTTATTTATTTATCATGACATCAATTCATTTACTCTTTCTTTACCTTATGGAAATGTGGTATGTATTTTACTGGCAGGGAAGAGTTTTTATATTACGCAGAAATTTGTTTCAAGTCTTTTGGAGACCGAGTGAAATATTGGGTCACAATTAACGAGCCTAACATGTACATAGTATTAGCTTACGAACTAGGGATTATTCCACCAGCTCGTTGTTCAGAGCCTTTTGGAAAGTGTCTTGACGGAAACTCTGATGTCGAGCCTCTCATCGCTATGCACAACATGTTGTTGGCCCATGGCAGGGCAGCCAAGCTATATCATGACAAATTCCAGGTAATCAAAAACCACTGTTTGACTTATGTCCAATTAGTTAGCTTGCTAGGTCAATTGCCAAACTTTGACTTATTCATAACAATCTAAATCTGTAATGAACTATTTATATTTTCATAGAAAGTCTTAATAATTGCATGGAGTTATCAACTTAAGAATAGTAGAAATGTTGATTTTAACGATATGGGTTTCGATATTTAGATTTAAAATTGGTTCGTTTGACCTTAATTGTCAACTTTACCTCTTGGATCTTACGTGCAGCCTAAACAAGGTGGATTAATCGGGCTCGTTGTTCACTGTTACATGTATGAACCACTAACAGATAGTGAGCTTGATCGTGAAGCTGCCAAAAGAGCGTTTGTTTTCAATCTTGCCTGGTAATATTCGTAAATATCCATCATACCCCTAAACAAAGTAAAAACATTAAAGAAAAAGGGTAAATTCAACAAAAAAGTAACATAATACAAAATGAGCTAATTTGGTAAGTTTCACTTCCTTAGGCTAGTTACTTATATATAGAAGCATAAAAAAAACTTTATTCCATACAGAGTAGATATCATCATCCAATATGACTATATGAGCAAAAACAAAAACTTAAATTACCAAATTAGCTCATTGTAATAAGTTTATTTTCGAGATTGAGACATCATAAAGTATGATTTATAACATAACAATTGTTATGATCTTGGTTTGACTTCTTACCATTAAGCAGGTCGTTTGATCCTGCAATTTTTGGAGAATACCCTAAAGAAATGCACGAATACATTGGAAGCCAATTACCTAAGTTCACCGATGAGGAAAAAAAATTTATGAAAAATAGTATTGATTTTATGGGCATCAATCATTATTCTGCTATATATACCAAAGATTGTACAAATTCTAGTTGCTCTCCAACGGGGAATCATGCAATCACAGGTTTTCTGGAGACTGTTTCAGAGCGTGATGGTGTGCTTATCGGTGAAAATGTAAAAATTGTGTATTACTTCATTTGGCCCATTCACAAATATATCAAATTGTTGATGATCACCGTGCTTTCTTAATATTGCATAAACAGACCGGGTTGGAATACTTATTCGTTGTTCCTAGAGGCATGGAGGAGATTGTTAACGCAATGAAGATTCGGTACAATAATCTACCCATGTTTATTACTGAAAATGGTACGTGTCATACTTTTCAGATTCAACATATTACAAGTATGTACTATGTAGTTGGAGTTGCTCACATATTTTTGTTTCTTTTGAAGGGTATTCTTCACCCAACTTACACGAGAAAGGAATCAATGAGATTGTAAATGACGTCAAGCGAGTTGAATATCACGTAGCATACCTTGCTTCTTTAGCCAAGTCTATTAGGTTTGCTCGTCAATCTTTATTTACTTTGATTCTGAATGTTAAATGTGTGATACAAGTGGCCGGCCTAGTGTTGGTCAATTATAGCATAAGCAACTAATTTTGACAGGTTCAACTAAGACAAAACTATGCTTATAAAACTGAGAACAACATATTAGAATACTGGGAGTGAGTACTTTAGTTGACTTCTAATATATGTTGTTCTTAAACAACAGAGATGGAGCAGACGTACGTGGATATTTCGTATGGTCATTGATGGATAGCTATGAATGGTTGCAAGGTTACAATGTGAGGTTCGGGTTATACTATGTGGATCGTAAAACACTAACTCGGATACCAAAACTTTCTGCACAATGGTATAAAGAGTTCTTAACAAACAACACCGATTCTATCGTTGTCGATAAAGAAAAGCCAAGACTCAAAAGATCATTTCTAAAGGATGTTTTATAGATGATTTGGTACATTTTTTTTTCATTGTATTTTTGTAATTATCTATTCTATGATCATACTATAGGACTTTTGGTCATTGAGCAATTATATATGATTGGGTATTGAGACCAGCATTTCCATTGGATTGTTGTGTCTATCTATCACTTTCTTGATGGGTTCATATACAGAATACAATAAATTTTCTTTTTATTTTGGATTTGAACATGATTATGCTAGAGTTTTGTTGTATGATTTAGACATATCAAGTTGTTATAAATAATATCCGAATACGCAACTTACAAGCTAAGTTATCAACTATATAGATCGAATCGTGCTATAAGTTCCACGTCGTTATGAACATGCATGTGATCTATATCAAATTTGAGTTTGACAGCAGTCTGCTTGATTTTCGTTTCTATTATATATGGCCATATGGGTGTCATTGTCTCATTGATGAGTAGCTACCAATCGTATATCAAGAGACAAAAGACCTCTAAAAAAGATGTTATGTACCGACAAAATTATGCTTAAAAACTTCTCATTCATTTTTGACGTTTTGGCAACGAATCCACGATGTTTGAAGCTATCGTCACACTTTCTCAAATCAAGTAAAGCCAATTTTTTTCAGAAAATTAACGTGACCACTTTAAATTTATTTGTGCTTAGTAGAACTCGGCTTGAGATCTCTCAATTTTAGTAATAATAGCCACAAGCTTTTTGATATTAGGTCACACCGAGTTGGTTCTCCTCCTTTTAATGTTGTTGTTTCGATTTATTGAGTCAGCTTATTCTTAGAACGCATTAGTGGACTATTGCTAATTTATTGACCGACCATAAACTTGTATTCATATTATCCTTGTGGTTGTTGTACCTTATCCATCACACTTGATGTGTTTTAAATGAGAAAGTGACACGCATTTGTTTTTTATATAATCATGGCTCTTTTTGGTACCTTTGAAAATGACACTCATTAGTGCAACTTAGAGCTCAAAGGTATGATAACGCTAATAACAAAAAAAATTCGTTAAATTAACGTCAAATCATCTTTAACATTTCAGCTTTAACATTTAAAGAACATCTTTTATTATAACACCACCTTTTGTGACCCATATTTTAAAAAAAAAATTACAAATTACAAATTAATCCCTTTAACTAATTTTATCTTCATTACATCACCTTATAAATAATATTTCATTCGTTAAATAAAAGTACAAATTACAAATACTAAAAAAAACATACCGAAATAAAAACATACGGAAATTAAAAAAACAAACAGAAATTTATAAAAATGCGAAAATTAAAAAAAAAACATACAAATTACAAATATGTATTCATATTGTTCTTGTTATTGATGTTATCGCCAAATATGATCTATAATGTTTCGTTGGAGACTAAGATGCATATCTTTGTCACGTATTTTTTTAGCCTTTCTGTCGATCCACTTTCGTTGCCTATGTGGTACCGGATTTACCCACAATTCGTTGAACTCGCTTATTGCAATATTTTGATCTTTTAAATCATGTTATGCAATATGATGACAGAATACATGATTCTACCTATCCTCATAACATGCTATTAACGTGCCAGTTGTTATATTATTCCCCAACGTCTTTGGAGAAAATCAAAAGCACGTTCGACATCCTTTCGTGCACTTTCTTGTCGCCTTTTAAAATATCCATATTTATCATCATTTGCAACCGTGAATGGTTTGACGAAAGTTGCCCAATGTGAGTAAATTCCGTCGGCTAAGTAATATCCCTTTTCAAACCCAGCTCCATTGACCTCATATGGAGCTATAGGGGTGACGTATAATGGAGAATTATCTAAAACATTAATATCGTTATTCGCACCCGCTACCCAAAAAAATACATGCCAAATTCACAAATCGTGCGAAGCAACAACTTCAAGCATTATAGTTGGGTATTTCTTATCACCCCTATTATATTGCCTCTGCCGTAACACTAGACAATTTCTCCATTCTCAATGCATAGAGTCAATACTACCAAGCATTCCCGGAAAACCATGAACATGCTCATGTCTTGCATAAAGATTTTGAATGTCGTTATAGTTTAGTTTTCTTAAAAATTTCGGCACGAACAACTCAATAACGCACTTATTAAAATTATCGAAACAATCACGTGCAGTATGCTAACCCATTTGCAAATATTCATCAAATACATCGGGTGTGGTGCCATATGCCAATTAACGTATGACGGATGTGCATTTTATGATATCACGCATACTCATTCGACCCGTACAATCGGGTACGACACTAAATTTGGAAGAGGCGGCAGTATAAGATTGAATACCTTCGACTATTTTTAAAAATAGTTTTTGGCTCATACGATATCTTCTTCGAAAATAATATAACGGATACTTACAATCTTCATTAAAATAGTAGGCTATCAAACGTAGTTCGACAATCTCACGTTCACGGTAGATCGGGTTACGGGTCAATCGAGGTTGAGCTTCTTCACGTTCACGGTAGATCGTACGTGGCCATCATAAAGTAAAATCGGTTTCGTCATCGACATCGTAAAAGTTGTTACGTTCTTCGTCACTTTGATTCGGATCTATTCTGAAAGAATAAGGGCATGCTTGGTTGAGGGGTAAAGGGGGGTGGGGAATGGGTAAGGTATTCAAAAGGGCCCACATTTCTCATTATATAGTGCTTGGTTAGGGAGGGGTAAGGGATTGATTACCCCGTAATGGGTAATGAACCATTATAGACTAAATTGAGGGGTAAGGGATTGATTACCCACCTCACTCATTCCTTTGCATTCCTTTCCCTTTCCCTTTACTCACTTTGAACCAAGCGGGCCCTAAGTTTTTTGTAGAGAGGGTTTGAATTATTTATATGAAAAATGGTTAGATAGTGGTATAATATATATAGGTGGGTATTTGAAAAAAAAATATTAAAAAAAAAAAAAAAAAAAAAAAAAAAAAAAAAAAAAAAACATTTATTTATTTATTTTTTTTTATTATTATTTTTTTTTTATGAATTCAAAACATAAACTAGCCGTTTAAGCGGTAAAATATAAGTTTTTTTGTTTGTATTGCGTTTCAACTTGAGTTATTGGCATAACTTGGAGCTTAACGCGGGTCAAAACGGCAAAACGCCGGCCAAGGCATTACCATACCGTTCACTCTTAGATTAAATGTATAATGGCTTTTTTTTGTTCTATTTTATTCAACTAATATACACGTGGTATGGCGATTAGGTTTTATATACGTATGTTAACATAAGAACAAGATAATCGGGTATTTGTGTTGGTGCAAACTCAATTTCACGTGAAAGAGTTACAAAAATATATATGCTACTCTTTATCGCCAATTGCTTTTAGAAGAAGAGTACGTGTGAACGTATATGTACTAGGCTTTTAGAAAGTGATATGTCATAACTATGATCAAACCCGAATATGTATGGCGTCCAAAACAACAAAATCAATGGACGATTGTTTGGTTTTTACCAAAATAACTACGAGGCCTATAAATATGCTTAATATTATACCTACACTTATGTCGCGCTATATTGTTGATTGTAGCAAAAGAATTCATTTTTGCACAAGCCAACAAGTTATTGTCATGCAATTTTTGGCACAATATTAAACATGTTATTAATTGTTCAGATCATTTCTCTATAATAAATTGATCTGAAAGGTATAACATAAAATAAGCGGACTTTAAAGAAGACTCGCATTGAGTGTACTATTTATATCGAGTCTTGGTTAGCCGTTGTTGATGCATAATCTGGCGCGGGCAGGATTCAACGACTCTCCTTGGCCGTTAGTCGTCTTCTCGAGCCCTAGTAGACCTGTCAACAAAGAGAACCCGTTAGGAGTGGACCCGAGGCCGTAGCCCCGGGGTCCACCTCCGACGGTCAAGTTAGTATGCGCTGTGGCATAGCCAAAAGTGTTAGGGTTAGAGATAACCTGTCATGTATATATAGTGGATGGATTAGGGTTTAGGCGTAGAGTGGGCCGCTGATGCCGGGCCTGACCCATTCCTGGCCCAGTCCGGACCATACGTCAACAAGCCCCCCAAGTCTAGTATGAGATAGCGCATGGCTATGTTCTAGACTTAAGTTCTGATGGCCGCGTAGGTGAAAGTGGAACCCGTATGTTGCATCCTGGGTAAGGGCGTACCTTTTGTACCAGTAGCGACGCAGCATGGTGCGACAGAAGACGTGCTTCTGTAGCAGAAGTGCGCGCTGTGCGCGACAAAGAGGTGCGACAGAAGACGTGCTTCTGCGCATAAGTGTGCGCTGTGCGCGACAAAAGGGTGCGACAGAAGACGTGCTTCTGCGCAGAAGTGCGCTGTGCGTGACAAAGGGGTGCGACAGAAGACGTGCTTCTGCGCGCATTACATCCGTCTTTACAACCGACAGAGGACGTCTCCCCTGCGGCAAAATGGTGCGAATATTTAAATCCGTCTTTGTACCGAGCTTCCAAATACACCTGCGTACGAAAACAGTGGTAGCGTATACCCTGGTAGCCCCCCAAGTTTGATGGTGCTACTCGTGTAGGAGCATTAAACTTATTTAATCTGCGAAAAACACTCAATGCAAAGATTAAAAGTATATGCCGCGAATCGCAGCATATAAAACCGAATAAAATTAAGCAATATATAGCACGTAGCATAAAAAATATATAGCACATAGCATATAAGAAAATTGGCAGTGCGCACCCGTCGTGGGATGCGTACCGACGAAATAATTAATTGTGTTTTTGTTTTTTTTAAATGTATAAAATAAAAACTCGGATGGATGTACCGTGACCGCGACGAATAGACACAGATGGATTTATCTTAACCGCATAGACTCGAACGTTTCTGGATGATCGCAGATGTTTATACCACGGCTTTTGGTCCAGTGCGCATCATGGCGATTGACTAGCATCGTGGTATTCGCGCGTACGCGTTCTCTGCGAAGATGTCTGAACGCACGGTCTTACGCGGGTAGATTTATCGCGACTGCACTATTTGAGCGCGAACAGGCGTACCAACCGTAAAAACAGTATCTGCGCGAATTTATCGCGGCTAAAAAATAAAATAGCTCCGATCGTGCGGGCTTTTCTTAGATCCGATCGTGCGGATTAAAAGATAAAATAGATCCGACCGTGCGGATGTTTAAAAATAGGTCCGATCGTGCGGACTTGTTTCTTTTTATCAATCGCAATAAAAGAATATGCAATTGAACGTGATAATGATCTTTTGATAACAATATGCAATTTAACGTGATATTTTATTCAACGTTTTAGATTTGACCTTAAATAGGCAATTTAACATTACATAATGTTTTATTAACTTATTGCAGCTTGCATCGATTGAGTCTTAATGACGCATTGATTTCAGCAGTGAATTTAATCTTTTATCAACATTACGTATCGAATTAAATTCACATTATTTTACGCATGATGGTAAATCAAATGGCAGAATGCAAAAGTTTTAGGATTACCGACTTTAGGAATTTATCTCTGCGTTTCGGTAATATGAGAACACGAAACATAATTTATTCGTGGTCCCACGGATGGCGCCAACTTGTTGATGCATAATCTGGCGCGGGCAGGATTCAACGACTCTCCTTGGCCGTTAGTCGTCTTCTCGAGCCCTAGTAGACCTGTCAACAAAGAGAACCCGTTAGGAGTGGACCCGAGGCCGTAGCCCCGGGGTCCACCTCCGACGGTCAAGTTAGTATGCGCTGTGGCATAGCCAAAAGTGTTAGGGTTAGAGATAACCTGTCATGTATATATAGTGGATGGATTAGGGTTTAGGCGTAGAGTGGGCCGCTGATGCCGGGCCTGACCCATTCCTGGCCCAGTCCGGACCATACGTCAACAGCCGTTGAATCAACTTTTTCCAAATGCTACATCAATATAGAGTTCACAAAAAAAAAGTTTTACGCATGTATTAAGTAAATATGGCTAGTGATGAACAAGGAAAAAGAAAAGAAAATATACTAATATTATATGGGTTTTGTTTAAGCATTCCAAACTTATAAAAATGACAATTAATAAACTCATATATTACATAATTATATACATTTAATCATTATAAAAGTGGTAAGTGATGTTAACTATGAAATGTTTGTTGTTCATTAAATGTTAATTATATAATTATAGAATCCTTACACAAAACCTATAGGGTTGTGTTTAGCAAAACCCAAATTATATTGGTATATTACACTGGCTACATATGTACTTTAATTTTTTTAACCATCTTATAGAAATAATATTTCTCCTTACCTAAAACAGAAGAGTAAACTGCAAAATACATCGTCTGTTTTTACACTAAACATCTATTTCAGAAACTTTTGGCAATAATCATCCTTCAGTTGGTAAAAGTTAAGCAAAATACATTCATAAGGACTAATGACGTAACTTTTGATTAAATCACTCACAAACACCCTTTTATTCATTCATCTTCTTTTTCTTACAACCTCCACTACCCATCATCATCGTCATCATCATCATCATCATCTCATTACCTCAACCACCATAAAATCACTTACAACTAGGTCATAGCATAATAGACTGCAGACTAGACCAAACCGACAAACCGAACCGAACGTATGTCGGTCCGGTCCTCGGTCCACCCTTTTCTTTATATTCGGTCCTCGGTTCAGTTCGATCCGGTTTGTTTTTACAAAAAACCCAGTCAATATGCTTTTTTGGTCCGGACCGAACACATTTCAGTCCGGTCCTCGGTTCGGTGTTTTAGGCCAAACCGGTTTTCGGCCAAGTCCGGTTTCTGTCGGTCTGGTCCAATTTTGTATTGTGCTCAGCCCTATTTACCAAGGTTGTCAAACTCGTGATCCTGATCATAGGATCGTACGATCCTGCGATCATGATCCTAGGATCGTACGATCCTACGATCCTACATATAAAAAACGAGCAGGATCTTAGTAGTATCTTAATTTAATCAAGATTGGTCTAGGATCATATGATCGCACTTAGGATCGTAAACGATCCGATCCTACTACAAACCCATGCTTTTATTTCAGGTGGAGCAAGATCGGTGTAGGATTGTAGGATTGTAAACAATCCGATTCTACTAAAATCTCATGTTTCGTAATGTTCTACTACTACGGTACTTGAACATATAACTTTTTATTTTATTATCCACTTAGATTCGTTTATAATATAAAAATTATATAGAAATATATAGAAGTACAAAACTACTACCCTTATACAAAAATATATACATTTTCATAGGATCTTACGATCCCGATCCGATCCTACGATTATGATCTTGTAAAATAAAAAACGATCCTAGGTAGGATCCCTATCCTGACAACCATGCTATTTACAACTACTATAAAGTACCTAAACGCATCACAAAATACCTATACGTATCACTGTAAAATCACTCACAACCATCACAAATACATTCACCACAACCATTTTCTTCTCATCGGTCGGATTTCTGGTGGCCGGTTTTGTGACCACCACCATTTACTACCTCCACCATCATTCACCACCACCTACTACCTTCATCACCACCGCCATTCTCACCTCTACCTCCGCGCATCCGTCAGAAACTTGTGGTGGTTGGTAATGATTTTATACTGACAAGTATAGGTATATTGTGACGATTTTAGGTATTCTATGGTAGTAGGATGCGCTTTTATTGTGAGTGGTTTAGGTATTTAATGGTGGCGGAGGTAGTGAGTAGAAGATAATGATGATGGGTAGTGAAGATTGTGAGAAGGAAAAGAAGAAGAAATGAATAAAAGCGTTTAAGAGTGATTTTATCAGGAGATGTGTTTGACTTTTTGTAATAATAGAGACAACGGAGAAAAAATTGCGTTGATAGTTTTTAAAAATGTATTGTGTCTAACTTTTACTAACAGATGAATGATTATTGCCAAAATTTTTCTAATAAAGATATCTAATGTAAATACTACAAACCAGAAGGATATACTTTGCACATTACTCAAACAATAATTAAAGTAAACAACAATATGGTCCACCGCAATTTGTTTTGACAACTTTTGATAAACTACAACCTTCGACCAACTACCATATTTTTAAGGAACAAATAAATAATTTTACAAGTAAACTACATCGTTCGGCCTTGTGGTTTGCGTTGACCGACAAGTTTCGTCCTTTGACAAAAAAAATGCTTCATTCGTCTTTAAATGCGAAACGTTATGTATCGTTAGTCCTTCATTTTAACGACTGTTAAATTTATCCGTTAAATCCCTCTTGTGCCTTGCACATGAGGGTAAAAATGTCTTTTTCCCTTCTTTCTTTCCAAACTGATTAATTAAATAAAATTAATCAATACACACTCTCTCCCATTTTCTACTTCTCTCTCTAACATGTTTTATTTCTCTCTCTAACAAAACAACAAATCACTTTCATCACCATCATGTTCATCTTCATCAGTGATAGTCCATATTCTTCATCTTCATTTTTAGCAAATTCTTATATACCATCTTTTTTAACTTTATCTTCATTTTCATCAAATTATTATCTCTTTCTACAAGAACAAATCCCCATCTTTACTCAATCACTATGACTATATATACTCACAAAACGACCAGCCACTTTGAAAAATCCGTCTGGCCACCACCGTCCTTCTCAGTCACCGCCGTCGACACACACCACCCACCATCGAGCGGTGCCACCACCGTCGCCTGTCGAATTCTTTAATCCACCACTATCTTTATAAAAAACCATACACTTTTATTTAACAATAAAGCTATAAGTTATATACGCATCAAGATTTATAATGGTGAGACCCAAAATCCAATAATCTATCAAATAATTAGACTGACATAAGTGCTTGAATAGATCCAAGAACCTTTTTTCTTCAATATTTGGTTTTGATTTTGTTAAAGAAACTATCAACGTCCCTAAATGCATTACCTTTTTCTTCATTATTTATTTGAATAGATCCACAATCTAAGAAGCTATCAAATATTATCAGTGGGTTTGTTCATTTAAATGCAATATTATCAGTGGGTTTTTACGTAAAAGGTAATGCATTTATTGTATGAGTTTATAATTATGTTTGGAGATATTAATTCGGGTTTTATTTTTTTACGACGTGTTTGGTGGTGGTAGTGAGTGAAGATAAAGATGATGAAGAAAGGGATTTGGATTGGTGGTTGGTGGTGATGGGTGAAAATGAATATGAAATTACAAGAAAGAAAGTATATGGATTGGTGGTGGGTACCGGGTAGTTATGGTTGAAGATAGAGATGTATAAATAAAAAAGATGAAGTTGAAAACGAGGGGCACAAGGACCAAAATACCCTCACATGGGTATCACGTGTTGGCACGTAACGGCAGTTAGTGTGTCCCGTTAAAGTGAAGGACTAACGATACACAACGTTTCGCATTTAAGGACGAATGGTGCATTTTTTTTGGTCAAAAGACGAAACTTGTCGGTCAACGCAAACCACAAGGACGAACGATGAAGTTTACTCTAATTTTATCCTTAATATACTGTACTGATTTCATATTTAAATAAGCATATTAAATTATGAGTAAACTACACCGTTCGTCCTTGTGGTTTGCGTTGATCGACGAGTTTCATCCTTTGACCGAAAAAAATGCACTATCCGTCCTTAAATGCGAAACCTTATGTATCGTTGGTCCTTCTCTTTAACGGTTTTCATTAACTGTCGTTAAGTCACTTTATTTAATACTTAAATTATTGACTATTATTCCCTCGTGCACCTCATGTCACATTAAATAATCAAAGCATGAAAAAACAAGGTTTCTAAATTTGGATGTTTTTTAGGTAAGTTCTTTTTTTAACTTTAGATTTAAATGGGTATTGCATGTTGAGTTAAATGGTTACTTTTATTAGAAATGGAGTAAATTGGGTCAAATTTGAAAACGGGTCACAACAAGGTTTGGGTTGGTGAAATGGGTGAATTGAAGAAGAATGAAGATGATAAGTTTAGGCTCATTGTCATATGTGGACCTGGTTTCATAAGCTTGTTATTTAAGGAACAAATAGATAATGTTATCCTTAATATACTATACTAATTTCATATTTAAATAAGCAATAAAATATTCCCTCTTGCACCTCATGTCACATTAAATAAGCTTCAAGTCAGATTTGATTCAGATACATATCCAAACACCGTTTAAAACTCTCCCTAAAACACAGAATAAAACTTGTAAAAGTTTGTCAACTTTGGATCATACTTCTTTCAAGATTCAAAGGTTTCTATATTTGGATGTTTTTTAGGTCAGTTCTCCACAAAAGGTGTT
Organism: Chrysanthemum seticuspe; assembly: GCA_019973895.1. Classification (NCBI taxonomy): domain Eukaryota; kingdom Viridiplantae; phylum Streptophyta; class Magnoliopsida; order Asterales; family Asteraceae; genus Chrysanthemum; species Chrysanthemum seticuspe. Next base: position 25,669,475 of record BPTQ01000006.1, read on the forward strand.
AATTGGCGCGACCAGCTTGACCAGGGTGCCTTTTTAGGTAAGTTCTTTTCTTTACTTTAGTTTTGAATGGGTATTGCATGTTGACTTAAAGGGTTATTTTTATTAGAAATGGAGTAAATTGGATCAAATTTGAAAACGGGTCACAGCAAGGTTTGGGTTGGTGAAATGAGTGAAGAAGAATGAGTTTAGGCTCATTGTCATATGTGGACCTAGTTTGATAATTACATTTTTGCCACATGTTTAAAAAATGTGTTCCAAAGAACTTTTTGCTCAATAACACATACTTATACTTTAGTTCAAAAGTATGCAAACTTTACATTCTAGCCTTGGATTTTAGTATGATTTTGTTAAAAAAACTTTGTTTTTAGCTGTTATCACGTTTTAGTGGTACCAATTAAATATGTTAGAACAGTTAGGACTTGCTAGAAGTTAAGGTTTTAGCCCCTGATTCAAACTATTATTATATTTCTGTTCATATAACTATTATTATATTTCTGTTCAATTAAAAAAACGGACGAAAACGTAAAAAACGGACAAAAACGTAAAAAACGGACGAAAACGTAAAAAAACAGGCAAAAACGTAAATAACCGGACGAAAACGTAAAAAAAACGGACCAAAACGTAAAAAACAGACGAAAACATAAAAAATGGACTAAAACGTAAAAAATAGACGAAAATGTAAAAAAAACGGACGAAAACGTAAAAAAACAGACGAAAACGTAAAAAAACAGAAGAAAACGTAAAAATATGGACGAAAGCATAAAAAACGGACGAAAACATAAAAAACGGGGGAAACTGTAAAAAAACGTAAATAAACGGACGAAAACGTAAAAAAACAGATGAAAACGTAAAAGAAATATACGAAAACGTAAAAAACGGAAGAAAACGTAAAAAAACGGACAAAAACCTAAAGAAACGGACGAAAACGTAAAAAACGGACGAAAACGTAAAAAAACGGGCGAAAACATAAAAAATGACTAACGATGCAAATACCGTTAACCTAGAGGACTAACGGTGTAAATACTTTATATCTCGTTCGGAGATAACGGAGAAATAATTTGCACCGTTAGTCCTTATTTTAACCGAGAGATGTATATAGGTTAACTTTTACTAACAGAATGATGATTTGTTGAAACTTTTGCAAGAAGGATGTATGATGCGAAACAGAGTAAACCACAAAGATGTATTTTGGAGTTTACTCAAATACTAATTAACAAACCAGAAGGATATACTTTGCAGCAAGGCTGTTAAGATCGCGATCCCGTGTAGGGTCGTTTTTGTCTTTTCAAGATCGAGATCGTAGGATCGGATCGCGATCCTACGATCCTACAAATTTGTCATAGTTTGTAAACAAATGATAAACGAGTCAAACTGTTTTACATTTCTACTCAACGTCAAAGATAAATTCATATAATATCTTTTTCAAAATGACAAAGTTCAAATTTCAAACACCAAAATAATAATAAAACACAAAAAAAATCAAGTTTCAAATCGTTAAATTAACGATTTAGCGGAATAATATCACATAACATGAGTCCTAAATGTCTCAAAACATACGAGCCATTTACATGATTTCAAAAAAACATACATTTCATTAGTGGCATTCCAAAACATACCCTTTGATTAGTTTAATCACAATAATGAAGTAAAGTAAATTGAATTATTAAATACTTTTAGACTATAATCTATTTAGAAAAGTAGAAAAGTAGGTATAAATTATAATCTATTTAGAAAATGAAATAACAGTGATTTACTTATTAGACATTAGTAAAACACACATTTGTTGTTTGGCCTAAGCAAGTGAGATGGACTTAAAAAATAGAAAAAAAAAGAAAAAAAAGGTTATCTCGGCTCGCGTGACGATCCTACGATCTTACGTGCGATCATACGATCTTACTTACGATCCTACCACATATGCGATCCTACTACAATCCTACACGGTTTGAGCTAGTGAACACGTAAACTCGTACGATCCTACGAGTTTACACGCGATCTTGATAGCCTTGCTTTGGAGATTACTCAAACAATAATTAAAGTCAACAACAATATGGTCCACCACAATTTGTTTTGACAACTTCTGATAAACTACAACCTTCGACCAACTCCCATGGTCCACCACAATTTTATCCTTAATATACTGTACTAATTTCATATTTAAATAAGCATATTAAATTATTAACTATTCCATCGTGAACCTCATGTCACATTAAATAATCAAAGCATGAAAAAACAGATAAGCTTCAAGTCAGATTTGATTCAAATACATATCCAAACACCCTTTAAAAATTAGTCAACTTTTGAGCATATTCATTCAAGATTCGAAGGTTTCTAAATTTGGATGTTTTTTAGGTAAGCTCTTTTCTTAACTTTAAATTTAAATGGGTATTGCATGTTGAGTTAAATGGTTATTTTTATTAGAAATGGAGTAAATTGGGTCAAATTTGAAAACGGGTCACAGCAAGGTTTGGGTTGGTGAAATAGGTGAAGAAGATGATAAGTCTAGGCTCATTGTCATATGTGGACCTAGTTTCATAAGCTTGTATTTTTTTTGACAACTTTTGATAAAGTCAACCTTCGGCCACTAGCGTGTTTTTTAAGGAACAAATTAGATAATGTTATCCTTAATATACTGTGTACTAATTTCATATTTGAATAAGCAATAAAATATTCCCTCTTGCACCTCATGTCACATTAAATAAGCATGAAAAAACAGACAAGAATAAGCTTAAAGTCAGATTTGATTCAGATACATATCCAAACACCGTTTAAAACTCTCCCTAAAACACAGAATAAAACCTGTAAAAATTAGTCAACTTTTGAGCATATTCATTCAAGATTCAAAGGTTTCTAAATTTGGATGTTTTTAGGTAAGTTCTTTTCTTAACTTTAGATTTAAATGGGTATTGCATGTTGACTTAAATGGCTATTTTTATTAGAAATGGAGTAAATTGGATCAAATTTGAAAACGGGTCACAGCAAGGTTTGGGTTGGTGAAATGAGTGAAGAAGATGATAAGTGTTTAGGCTCATTGTCATATGTGGACCTAGTTTGATAATTTACTTTTTTGCCACATGTTTAAAAAATGTGTTCCAAATAACTTTTTGCTCAATAACACATACTTTACTTTTAACTTTAGTTCAAAAGTATGCAAACTTTACATTTTAGCCTTGGATTTTAGTATGATTTTGTTAAAAAAACTTTGTTTTTAGCTGTTATCACGTTTTAGTGGTACCAATTAAATATGTTAGAACAGTTGGGACTTGCTAGAAGTTATGGTTTTAGCCCCTGATTCAAACTATTATTATATTTCTGTTCATATAAACTTTAGAAATTTATCCTTAGTTACTATTTCTATTTTTATATTATGCTTTCTGCTAATGTATGTCCACTGGGCACATGTCAATTAAGAAGATTTTTAAGGTTAGTTAATGTTTATTAAATGCAATTGATTTAAAGAAAGTGTGTGTTTATTAACTACTACAACATGTTATGTGTCATTCACTCATTTGTACACACATTATTTATATATGTAATAAAGACCTAGCAAGTTTATAATTAATAAGATAACCATGAGTTCACTTTATGAATTTAAAAGTAGTTAAGTCTATATTTTTGTTGAAAATATTACTTTTGTCTTATTTTTGGATATAAAGCTTTCTTGTTGCGTGTTGGTGAATTCTTTAGACTTTAGTGAATTTTGACATATATGCCAACTTATGTGTTTATATATTTTGGATCAGTTTTGCTGTTTTGGGCTCATATGCATGGTGAACAATCTTTGGAGTTGTAGTTATATTTGTAGTTTGAATCCTTCTCATAGGAGTAGTTTGGAGAATAGAGATACCGAGTTAACGGTTAACCACGTGCGGTGGTACCATAGACATGTCATTGTGGCGTCAGTGGCGTGACACTATACGTGGCGGTATGATCAATAGCAATAATAAACTTCAATGGTTAATCCTGTTATTGGCTGTGTTCCTTGTGGATTCAACTAGCAACATATCCATTCAAGGAATAGACATAAAAAGATCAGATTTCCCGGACGGGTTCTTGTTTGGAGTCGCTACTTCTGCGTATCAAGTAATTATCACTCTCTCTGTTTTTTTATTTCAATTTTCTGGTTTCTCAATAATTTGATTTATATCAAAACCGCTTATGCCTTTTGAAATAGTAAGTAATAAGATAAGATAAGCAGTTTGGAATAGGCGACTATATCACGCTCAAATAGTACTAACATAATAAGCATATCTGGAGTTTAATAAGTAATCCCAAACGATCTTTAGCCATGATTATTGTTGTATCGTAGAATGAAGGGGCATATCTTGAAGACGGTAAAAGTCTAAACAATTGGGATGTATTTTCTCTTTCCCCAGGTAACGACACTTCATATATCGTAAGGATATCATTTATCTATCTGCAAATATTTTTCCATATGTTAATTAGTGTCTTTTTATGATTTATTTCTCTTTTGTTTCCCCCTAATTAGGCCACATTAGAAATGGTGAGGATGGATACATAGCTAATGATCATTATCATCGATACATGGTATGTATGTTTTGTCTTTGTGTTTTATATCGACTTATAACGGGTAAATTTGACAATGGATGGCAAAAGTTTATGCTATCGTCCTAAATTGCAATGTACTTACCTTGGAGTTCCACATTCATCGTTGTACAAATTTTCGTGCAAATCAATAATTGAAGTTTCCAGTTTGTCGTTTAAGATTAATTGTACAATGACCTTGTCAATTGAAGGACATCAAAATGATGAAAATGAAATACTTTTACCAAGTTAAGCTAAGCTAAAAAAATGGCATGACAATGAGTACAATGACGAATGTGGGACATTAACATAAGTATGATACACAAAGTTTTCTAAGTACAAATTATAGTCATAAAAGAATTTTCAGTATCGATTTGAAGACGAAAACTCACGTCTCACAAGATTTTGGCTCTCATTGATTCATTGTTACAGCAAGATATTGAGATCATACAGTCTCTTGGAGTAGATACTTACCGTTTATCGATGTCATGGTCAAGAATTCTTCCAAGTATGATTTTAATTTATAAATCTATAAAAGAATCAAATATTGCGTTTCTTGATTATAGATCTTCGTGAGTTGTATCAGGAGGAAGATTTGGTGATGTTAATCCAAACGGGATAATGTTCTATAATAAAATCTTGGACGAACTCACACTCCGAGGTATAAAGCCAATGCTCTTTACATCAAGTCTCTGAATTAATAGAAAATAGACACTAACTTTAAGTTTTTTTATCTGACACAGGAATTAAACCATTTGTAACCATTTACCATCATGATTTCCCTCAAGAACTTGAAGATCGATATGGCTCTTGGCTCAGCCCATTGATGCAGTATGTTGAAACAAATCGTTCATCTTTTTAATACAATTAAATGGAAAATTACTTTCATAAAGAAACACATAACAAAAATTCTGTCGTTGAAGTTTTAGTTGGTTTTATGTAGGGACGATTATGTTCATTATGCAGAAACATGCTTTAAGAACTTTGGTGACCGCGTGAAGCATTGGACCACCATCAATGAGCCAAACTTGTTTACAAAATTCGGCTACCAAATTGGAAAGTATCCACCCGCTCGTTGTTCACAACCATTTGGTGATTGTGATGCTGGAAATTCTGACCTTGAGCCTATAATTGTTACGCATAACATGTTATTGGCACATGGCAAGGCTGTGAACCTGTACCGGGAAAAATATCAGGCAAATAATTCACCTTAAAGTTGACTTACTTTCTATATGGTAGATATTCAATGAGTAAAAAGAATGTATGTGCAGCGTGAACAAGGTGGGCAAGTCGGGATTGTTGTTGATTGTATAATGCATGAGCCATTGACAGATAGTGTTTATGATCAAGAAGCCGCCAAAAGGGGTTTGGCTTACGCTGTCGGCTGGTACACACATGCAAATTTTAATGACTTTTTAGAATTAGAAAAATATATTTCTTTTATTATATTTTTGTTATTGTAAAACAGGGCGTTAGATCCACTAATATTTGGTGAATACCCCTCGGAAATGCGGCAGTTTCTTGGCAATCAATTGCCAAGATTTTCAACTGCTGAAACAAACTTTATGAAGGACAGCCTTGACTTTATAGCAGTCAACCATTACTCAACTACTTATGCCAAAGACTGTATCCATTCTAGTTGTAGTCCAACCGCAACTCGACCAATTAGTGGTTTTTATGAGGGAGTTTCAGAGCGAGATGGTGTTCAGATTGGCGAACCAGTATGTACAAACTACCCATTTTACCCCTACTTTCATACATGTGTTTTAGATTTGTTTCATTGTTTAGTTGCGTTGACAGACAGGCATTGGATCGCTACCCGTAGTTCCAAGAGGCTTGGGAGAAGTTATAGACTATCTAAAGAAGAGATACAATAAACCGATGTTTGTAACTGAAAATGGTATGCAAAATGGTCGAGATTAACTTCTGAATATGGCTAATTAAATACCAAACCTTTTCTAGCTAGTTCTCGTTTATGAAATTTAACGTATATGACATATTTTTTTAGAAATAACAAAAGATTCATATCTACTTTGATGTCGAAAATCTTGTTTCTTTGACTTCTAAAGTTATCCGTTTTCATAATTTGATGTACGTGGTACCTGTTGCAGGATATTCAGAACCAAACACACCAGAGACACTTCAAGACGCACTTCAAGATTTCAAGCGGATCGAATTTCATAAATTGTACTTGTCGTCTTTAGCCCAGACAATCAGGTAATCATATCTTATCACTCATTGACTTTTTAGCTAATTAAATAACAATACTAAAACCGGGCGTCGAATAGGGATGGTGCTGATGTAAGAGGCTATTTCGTGTGGACATTAATGGATGATTTCGAATGGATTATTGGGTATGAAACTAGATTCGGACTGTACTACATTGATCGTCAAACGCTTGATCGAGTCCCAAAGTTGTCTGCAAAATGGTATCAAGATTTCCTGAAAAACAATAGCCGTACACTCGCAGTTCAAATAGCAGACTCGTAAAGATTATGTGAAACATTTATTTATTTATTTTGGTAATTTCAACATTTTATATGTGTAAGCGTGTAACTATGTATGCATTAGGTGTCGACACAACAATGTGCTCTACACTACTTGAATAAAATTTCTAAAGTAAATTATGCAAGAAAGTTATAATACTACATAAACTACTAATATTGTCAATGTCGGGTATCCTTGTATATTCTTGTTCATCAAATGAAACATAAGACTTTTGAACAAGAGTTCCCTAGAATTAAAAAAAAAAAAAAAAAAAGGTTACTTCTTCTATTTTGTCATTTTAAAGGGCAATTGTTTCTCAAATTTGTTCAATCTTAAAAAAAGAACTTCAGAAAATGCGTTATAAACTTAACATGCATTTGTAATTGTAACCACTGGAAGAACCTATCGGCTGTTAGCCTGTTAGTTGATATGATTTGGCCTATTTCACAGCATGGGCCTTTTGAAAAGTGATTGAAAAATGCGGGAGAAATTGTGTTGGTGTCTCGGCAGGTTCAACTTGTGCTCGATCCAGAATTGTTACAAGAGGAATTCTTAGTGGTCACTAGTGTAGTAGGTGAAGATGAAGTGCTATCAATGGGTGTAGAGGATACATTACCAGTTTCGTTCAACGTGCTTTCCTCGAGAAGAAGTATGTTGCGTCTGGTTTCAAACAAAGAGGTTCACCTTTTCTTATAAGACGTGCAATACCTTTGAATTGTGCATCAAGACCATTAACTACGTAAATAACTAAGTTTTTGTCACTTACCGTTTCACCACGATTTTCGATCAATGAACCAGTCACATATCATTTGGCTAAAGGCCTTGGGTGTGTGATTGTCACTCGGGTTATACAAATATATATCTTTAATTGACACTTTGTTCTATAAATCTATATCTTGCATTGTAGTAACGTCATTTATTTCAATTTGACAACTTCAAAAATTATCAGTAGTGTTAGAATAAACTTAGGCCCTTCATTATATTTAGACAAAGCATAGTAAGGCCACCTGTAAGATATAGGATTTCACAAACACATCAAACCAATAACATATGTGGCGTTTACAAGTTTTAGAGAGAGAAAGTTCTAGAGAGAGAAAGGGAAGAGAGTTGGGAACTATGTGAAACAAAGAAAAATGATATTTAAGCTCCAACCCTCTACCTTGGGAGATAGAGGGTATTTATAGTGTCTTACAATAAACGCCACTTACGGGCTGTGGATCAGGCATACAGTGGGTAAAGACCCGTCCGTCCTCCACGGTGTTACTTACCTAACTACTTATTAACATAACTTGACTACGACTACGAGCTTTCTAACGAATACATATACTTGAGGTGACCGACTCTTTAACGACTGGATTTTCTAATTCCTAACAATCTCCCCCTAAGGGAGGTCACCTCAAATTACACAGAATACAAACAGATATTACATTAAGATTGTTCTTGGATTCTTGTTTAAATTCATTGCTCTGTAGCTCGTAGTCTTTGATTCTTCATGTTTTGCATGTTTGAATAATTTGAGTGGAGGTATTTAACAGATCCACGTGACGATGAGTTTTGAGCCAGCTTTGAGATCATCAGCTTGCATGAATCTCTGAATCATCCTTTGTAGTGTTGACATTATGTGATATTGTGACAGTGGACCAACATGCTCACATTCTGGATCATGATTTCTTTTCATCAGAGTAGCGGAAGCTTTAGTTGATTCATGATATTTGCAGCAGCGTAGCAGAAGCATGGAGTGAGAATATCATAGTCATTGATGCACTAATCATGATATCTTTTGAAATGAATGTGTTGTGTGAGCATGCGGCTATGGATTGACCTCTCCATTCTGATCAGTTGCAAGCGTCGGGTGTACCTGCATACAACAGTTAGCAATAAAGCGCACGAAAGTGTCTTTGATCACTTTCGTTGAATTGAGGTACACGACCCACGGTTCCCCGTTGATCAGTACAAGTACTGCCTGTGATCAGGTATAATTCCGAAGAATCTCTTTGACAGGGTTTCGCAGCTGCTCTAGCCGTTCTCAAACCGGAACGTCTCAAAGAAGAAAACACGAAGTGAGTGAACCAGCGAATTTGAGATTCACTGATTGATGAAAAGAGATTTGACAAACAATCGTGTACCGCTCAATATAAATTGTTTTTGCAGTATAACGAAGGTTTTAATGAAAATCAATTATCAATCATAAACACCTTTTTAATTTTCAAATATTAATACACAGTAGATGTGCTAGAGAAAAGAATTTTAAGCACAACGACCGGTTTTTCAAAGGTATCAGTCAATCCATAACCTGAACCAGGATTGATTCAAAATGTTGAATCGCCCCATTGTTTCTGTTCAGTTATCACATGGTTGGTCTATTGGATAGATCTCACATGCCACCTACCAAGAGCTTGTTTGATGTTGGCTCTAGAAGGCTTTCCATTTTCATTGTGAATATGTTGGCATATCACTCAGATGTTCTGGCAATACCACAAGGATAATGCGTAGGACTCTAAAAAACATATTCTCTCTTTCCACATTGTGTGAAACAGAGAGTCTTCATTGATTGTGTCCTTAATGAGATTTATTGATGATCTCGTGGCTCTAGACTCAATTGTGCACATTTGGTTCCTATGCCGGAGACTAGGGAGAGGGTCTCCTTCTTCAATATCAACCATCTCTAAGAGAAAGTCAATAGATAATGTAGGTTCCCCTGTGAGAATGAAACAAGTCCTTTTAAGAGGAACTTGAGTAGCTTGGGAAGTGGTAGTGTAGTGCGTCACCTAGGTAACAACCAGTAGTATATGAATTGAACTCAGTTTCTGCCCTAAGGTTGAAATAATAGAGGGCTATTTGTTTTCACCCTTTTCACATTTATTTCTTTTTCATTCTTCAACCCCTTCAGTGCTTACCGAGACTTCATTACTAGAACCTTGTTGGGTTTATTCCGGTTCTAGCTCTATCTCAGTCCGCACTCTTCCCATATCTCACTTTTCTCCTTTTTTCATTATACCTAAGGACTCTACACTATCTAGTGGATTGTCCCTGGGTAGATCCATCCGGCTCTGGCGGGATCGTGGGAACGAATACCTAACCTAACCATCCTTATATCACCATACATAAAGTAAATTTGGTCGGTCTTTTTGGTATTGTTCATCAGATGTTGGAACCAATTGAAAATCATTTGAAAAACAATCCAGGTACTTGTGATATATTATCAAAGCAATCTGTACCTGAATCTTTTTTGATGTTTTAGAAAAACGGCTCCCCCTCAACATGTGCATCATATGTTTGAAATCATTTTGGCACATGGAGGCAAGAGGAATAATTCACTTCTTTGTTAAATATTTTCTAAAAATATCGACACCACTTTCCCGATCAAAATCAGTGTTTCACATACAGTTAAAGATATTTTCGGGAAAAAATGTGTTTTTCAAAAATTAGCTCCCCCTCAATATGTGCATCTAATTTTAAAATGGTTTAGCACATATTAGGGAAGACCTGCACAAAGAGACAAATCAATCACGTATTAATCCATTTTGGTTTGATATAGATGCTCCCCCTCAACATGTGCATGGAAAATTTGAAATCGTTTGGCACATGTAGGGAAGGGAGCATGTTAATCAAGTATTAAACTATTTATCGAATTCTCAGTTTAAATCCAATTTAAATCACAAATTCTCCCCCGATCACAATTTTCAAATCCATTGAGATTTGTGATCTCTATTGATTTAAATTAAATTTTGAGAACTTTTGAGGAGAATAGTGACTTGCTTTTGAGAAAAAAAACATTTTAACTGATAAGGATCGGATTTTGATACTTTAAACTTCATTGATCAATCATGCATAAATATCTTTTGAAAACATAACATTAGCCAAGGTCTTGAATCAATTGAATAAAACATTGTTCTTTTTTATTTTCTAAAAATAGACCTTGCTCGTTTAAGTGCCAATTGTTTGAAAAATACACTTTTTGATTCGATTGAAATCATTCTCCCCCTCAATCAATGACATAAGTTGTTGATTGAGAGATAGAGATTTTGACAGATGATAAGCCCAGATGATTTTCAAAAATAGAGTCCGAGGTATTATCAAAGCAATTTTGTTTTCATTAGATGACAAATATTTTTCAGAAGAATCATTAGAAGGAAAAATATTTTGAAAGGAAACATTTGTCTTTTTGGGGACAAACATTTGTTTTAAGAATCAGAGCATGAGATTTGAAAAATAAGATTAAGAATGACTCTGTTCTTTCTTTTTAAAACGGGTTACTGTCTGAAATGACAATAAACCACCATTTTTCTCCTTTTTTTTTTTTTTTTTTTTTTTTTTTTTTTTTTTTTTTTTTTAATAAAGCAGATTATGAACTTTCGAAGAACATCTAAAAACCCGTGACATTCTTTGAATGTCAACACAAAGTCCGTAGATGATGTCTAAATAGGAAAAACATGATAAAATAACAATATTTTTGGGATTTTTCAAGATTTTTTAATTTTTATGGATTTTTAAAATTTTATATTTTTCTATTTTCTTTTGTGGGTTTTGAAATTTTGTATTATGCTTTTTGAAAAAAATATATACAAGAGCTTTGGTGAAGATGTCTGCTAACTGGTATTCAGACCTCACAAAATAGAGTTCTACCACACCTTTTTCCACTTGTTCCCGAATGAAATGATGTCGAATGTCGATGTGCTTTGCTCTTGAATGTTGAACGTTGTTGCAAGAGAGAACAATAACACTTTTGTTATCACAGTACAAAGCGATTTTGTTGAATTCAAAGCCATAGTCAGATAATTGGGATCTCATCCATAGGATTTGAGCACAACAAGATGACATGGCTATGTATTCAGCCTCTGTAGAGGATATAGAAGTACTCATTTGTTTCTTTGAAGACCAGCTCACAAGCTTATCACCCAAAAACTGAGCACCTCCAGACATACTTCGACGTGTATCTTGACATCCTGCATGGTCAGCATCTGCATAGGCTGTTAGTGACATACCGGTGTCCTTCGGGTACCAAAGTCCCATGTTGATGGTTCCTTGGAGATACCGAAAGACCCGTTTAACCGCTTCAAGGTGCTTTTTGGTAGGCTTAGCCTGGTATCTAGCACACATACATACAGCAAACAAAATATCAGGTCTACTGGCTGTGAGGTACATCATGGATCCAATCATACTTCGATATTTCGTTTGATCTACCATGATCCCTGAGTGGTCCTCATCCAGTTTGGTACGTTCCACCATGGGAGTGTCAACGATGTCACAAGTGTCAAATCCAAATTTCTTTAAAATTTCATTTGCATATTTAGATTGATTGATAAAAATGCCTACGGGACTTTGTGAAATTTGTAATACCAAGAAAAATGACATGTGTCCCATCATTGACATTTGAAATTTGGAGCCCATCTCCTTAGAAAAACGGTCACATTCATTGGGATCAGTCGAGGCAAAAATAATATCATCAACATAGATTTGAACGTGAATTAAATGTTTGCCTGACTTTCTGGTGAACAATGTCGGATCAACTGCTCCTTTGTTGAATCTAGTAGATAGAAGAAACTTTGATAGCGTATCATACCATGCCCTTGGAGCTTGCTTCAAACTGTAAAGAGCCTTCTTCAAGCGTTAGACATGAGTATGATGCTCTGGATTCACAAAACCTTCAGGTTGGCTGACGTATACGACTTCTTTAAGATCTCCGTTAAGAAAAGCCGTCTTTACATCCATCTGAAAGACTACCATGTTCTTACTTGTAGCATTAGCCAATAAGATTCTGATTGCCTCGATACGAGCAACAGGAGCAAATGATTCTTCAAAGTCAATACCCTCCTCTTGACGGTATCCTTTTGCAACCAATCGAGCCTTGTTCTTTAATACATCACCATGCTCATCAAGTTTTACTTTGAAGATCCACTTTAGAGCAATGATCATAGCACAGTCAGGAGCAGGTACTAATTCCCATACATCTAGTCGATCAAACTCATGAATTTCTTCTTGCATGGCATTGAACCAGCTGTCTTCATTCATGGCAGTTTTAACGTCTTTTGGTTCGACCTTGGATAGTACGGAGTTGAAGAAGCACCATAAGGCATCAGTTGCAAGTTGTTTACGAGTGGATACTGGACGAGAGGGATTTCCAATGATGTTGTCCAATGGATGATCATGTGTCCATTTTCTAAGGTGTTCATGTGGTTGTTGTTGAGGAACTGAAGTAGCAGAGTCGATTTCTTCTGATGAAGATGGTTCTGATGATGATTCAGGAGCAAATATGTTTTCAAAGGTAGCATCTTCGGGAGTAGCAAAGGGGTTATCTCTATCATAGGTGCCAGAAACAATTCCATGATGTACACTCGATGATTGAGGATTTGTTGATGAGACAGAGTGATCAGTAGCAGGCGCTTCTTGACTTAATGACATAGAAACTGAAGGGTTAACTTCATTGACAGGGATAGGAGCAGCCTCTGTTGATGGATTTGACAGATCATTAGCAATTGGCTCATAGTGTTCATCAAACATAGGATCAAACAATTTCTTCAAATCATCTTCTGAAGGAGGTACATAAGGAGTTGCTGGTGAGAGATTTTGTACAAGAGTAGAACTGATGGGACTACTTGATGAAGGTTGTGATGCGGGTCCAGAACTGGGTTGTCCTGGAGCCATTTGACCGGTCAGCTCATCGAACGTAACGTGAATTGTTTCCATGATATTTCGGGTTCTTTTGTTGTAGATTCGGTATCCTTTTCTGCTTGGTGCATATCCTACAAATAGTCCAATGTCCGCCTTAGCTTTAAGTTTGCCTAAGTCTTGGCCCTCATTAGTTGGATAACACAATGCACCAAACACACGAAGGAATGAAAGATTAGGTTTTCGATTGTGGACAAGTTCATATGGAGTTTTTCCATGAGAAGTGTGAATTAGGGATCGATTTTGAGTGTAGCATGCAGTGGCAATGGCTTCAGCCTAGAGAAACATTGGAACCTTTGAGTAAATCAGCATTGTTCTTGCGGCTTCCACAAGAGTTCGATTTCGTCTTTCAACTACACCGTTCTGTTGAGGAGTTCATGGAACACTTCTTTGATGACTAATTCCAACACTTTCATAAAACTCACTAAGTTCTTTATTAACAAACTCGGTTCCATTGTCTGTTCGGATGATTCTGACAGTTTTGTTAAGTCGAACTTGCAGGTGTTTGACAAGTTTAATGATGATATCTGGAGTTTCATCCTTTGTCCTTAAGAACTTAACCCAAGTAAATCGAGAGTAATCATCAACCACAACTAACACATATTTCTTCCCGAAAATATTCTGCACTCTCATGGGTCCACATAAATCCATGTGAATGGTATGAAGAACTTCCATAACTGAGTTTGTAGGTTTGGGTTTGTGGGCATACTTCTTGCTTTTTCCCTATTGGCATGCTGAACAAAGATGATCCTTTTCATACTTTAGTCTAGGTAAGCCTATTACTAAGTCCTTTTTGGAAAGATCATTTATGGTGCCGAAGTTCAAGTGATTGAGACGACGATGCCATAACCATGATTTTGTTTTCGAAGCCTTTGACAACAAGCAGATTGGAGAAGACTTCATCATGTCTTCGATAGAGATGGTGTATAGATTTGACCCCCGTGTTCCTCTTAAAAGTTCCACACCATTAAGTTCTCTAACGAAACAAGTATGTTTTCTAAAAGCCACCTCTAGATCGGAATCACAGAATTGACCAACAGAAAACAGATTATGACCAAGACCTCTACATAATATACCCTGGAGATTACACTATCACCAACAACATAGTCTCCATAACCCATAATAGCACCGAAATGTTCGTTCCCGAATCTAACAGTTCCGATGAATTTACTCACGAAGTTCATGAGCCGCGACCGGTCTTCAGTCATATGCTTGGAATAGCCTGAGTCCAGGTACCACAGAACGATTTGAACGATCTGCAATTGAACACATACAAGAATGGATAACTGGATAATTGGGATCCCCATGTAAGAATGGGTTCCATTTGGTTAGTAACAGTGATTGGAACACCCACATCAGAAGTAGAAACAATGGAATCATCAGGGATAGATGCAGTGCTAGTGTCCGTATTTGACCTATTCAAAGTATGTTCACTTCTTAAAGGAATAGTTCTACCAGTAGGCATCCATTTCCTAATGGGCATTGATCTAGATAATTTAGGGCACATCTCATTAAGATTGAATTTGCGGCCAGTAGGTATCTACTGATAACCTATGTTACTAAATTTCCTTCCTGTGGGTTTCCAATGTTTTCTAACCTTCTTCCGCCATTGCTTTCTAGCCTTCTTAGCTTGATTTTTTGCATTAACTATCTAAACAGGGCATTCAACAACATTACTCAAATCATTCACACCACATTCATGATTAGTAACAGAAACCAAGCAATCATCATTACATGTTTTGCCAAAAGTAGCAGAATTCGAATTAATTACAGTACGCTTATAGCTAATACTAGAATCAACACGATTCGTTTTATTTAACTCAAACTTAATGTTCCTAGGGTGGTCTTCTACTCTTTTCCATTGCACATTCTTAGCTTGTGAGGTCCTATCTTGCTTTGTATTGCCTGGAGGCTTTGACCCGCTTGCTTTTGTGTCACTGATTACTCCTGTAGAGGGAATTATGGGAACATTAGTTGGTTGGGATACCTTTTGCATTCCTGAAATAGAAGTGCAGGGATCTGTACTACTTGAGGGCACTTTAAAGTTCACTTTCCTAACACTGGGCATAAAATGGTTTGCATACTTAGCACTAGGCATAGAACAAGGCATCACAGCTTTATCTTTCTCACATAAGGATTTTGGACATGTTGCTCTTAAACATTTTAACAACTCCTAAGATCGTTTGGCCTGAATGCAAGCAAACCTAATTTCACTATCAAGTGGCTTGTTTATGTAATCCTCTTCAACAATCTCACGGAGACATTCTAGACTATCCTTAAGGTGAGCGAGATAGTTATGAAACACCAGTTCGTTATTTCTAAGATGAGGAGGAATGTATTTAACGGTCACAGTATATTTACAGTCAGTGGATGACTTTGATGCAACATTCTCATTGAAGACAAGTGGCATTTTCCCTTTTACTTGACTCCTTAGGTTCTCAATTTCCTTTTGTAAAGACGTTATTTTTTCGTTGTTCTTGTCACGAGTGACTTTCATTGAATCATATAACTCTTTAAAGTGTCGTTTAACCTTTTCATTTTCTTCTAGAAAACTCTCATTTTCCTTTTGTAAAGCATTAATCAAGTTTTGAAGATGAAAAGTTTGAGAACACTGAGAATCTAAAGGAGGAGGCATTTGGGAGCCAGTCGCATTGTTCTTTTCACCCTTTAATTGTGAAATTTGGGCTTTCAACTTTCTGATCGTGTTACAGTGAGCCTGAATCTGTTCGTCACGTTTGTTTATTTCAAAAAGTGCATCAAACTCTGGAACATTTGAGGATGTCTTGATGTTTGAGGTTTGGACATTTTTTTTGAGATGTTGATATTTTAGTTGCAAATCAAAATGTTCAACTTCTAGCTTAGAAAGATGTTTTACCAAATTATCGTGATCATCCCGATCAATTTTATCATTTAGTTATGAGTTTTTGTTTTCAAGCTCAATGACACGATCATGGAAAACTTTCAAAGCAACAGTTAATTCATGAAATTGAGAAGCAGTAATAGAATGCTTAGTAACAGTATAAAACACATCTTGAGCCACACAACTTAATACTAAGTTCTCATTTAAAATATGCAGATTCTTCCTTTCAATTTCATTATATTTGAGTTCCCGTTCATAATCATTAACCTCAACTATCATTGCATCAAATTCTTTTTTCATTTCTTTAATATCTGAGTCTATCCCTTTTTGAAGACTCTCAAATTGACCTTTTAATTGTTTAAAGAAAGGCATGTCCTCAGTTAAATAGCATTCTTTAGTTTGCTCAAAACCCCTCTCCCCTTCAGTTATCCCAGTAGGCGTGATCCTTTTCTTACATGTCTTCTCAAAATCAATAAATAGTTGATAAACAACATATAGGCTAATTAAGGTCTTGCTTTTAGTGGGAATAGATCTAGGAACTAAATGCATTGGTGTATTCGAAGGATACACAGTTGCTGGGGGCATTTTCTTAAGGAGGTGTTTGTTTTAACAAGTGCATTAGCCTTTTGCATATCTATGTCCTTTTTCCAAAAAACTTGTTCTGGGGTTAATAGAGTTTGAGGCTTAAATCTATTCAGAGAAATCCAATTTTCTTTGGTGTAATCATGGGGTTTGAATGTTATGTTTTACTTTTTACACTCAGGATCTTTTAGCTTCTTATCCATTTTCTCCCTAGAGGCATCATCTAATTTTCTATCCTCTTCCGTGCTTCCAATACATGATGGTGTTTGCCTAGGCTTAAGAATCTCATTACCATCATATAGTACCTTATGAGCAGCTCTAGCCTTTTTACCGACCTCGGGATTTGGTTCCTCAACAAGGGGAATACTATGTTTATCGCTTAAAACTCTGTGCTTAGTGATCATGTGAGCAGTCTGAATGGTATTCCCTTGTACGTACAACTTATTTTCAAGCTTGTTTTTCAAAGTTTTCAGATTGGAAAAGTCATTCAAAAGTTTTGATTCCTTAGCATTAAATTCTTGTTTAAGCACTTTAACATTATCTTGGAGTTCTTGTTTTTGCTTAACAGTTTTAGAAAGCTTTTCTTGTAAGGAGTTTAACTCTTGTTTTAACACTTCTTCTCTAAAATTACTTTTTCTAATAATTGTACGCATTTGGTCATCCATTTCCTGCTCACGGGTAGTTAACTCAAACTTAGCTCGTTGTTCATAAATAGCAACTTGTTCTTTATAGAATCATAACTCGTCGACCATTATTACTTTTCCCACCTAAGACACGTGAAGACCAACTTTTTTTTTTTTCTTTTTTGTTTTGTTGTTGTTGTTGTTGTCTGTGAGTGTATTGTGGGGGTACATATGTGTTTAGGTGGAGTACTTTTATTTGGTTGATTTGGCGGTCATTACTACATCTATTTAGTGGTGGAGTTGATGATATAGTGAAAAAAACTGATATGACACTAAGTTGACGATGATAATTTTGTTCAACCTTACTACTAAAATGTACTCTATCCGTTTCAAAATAATTGTTCAATTTCAAATTGCACAAAATTTAAATTTTTTTTATTAACTAAACTTTCCACTAATAAAATATTACTTTTATCTACTAAAATATTTTATTAGTGAAAAACGTAACTAATAAAATTTTCTAAAATTTGTACAATTTAAAATTGAACAATTATTTTGAAACAAATAGATAAAAGTAATATTTTATTAGTGAAAAACGTAGTTAATAAACCATTCTCAAAGCTATATTTCTTTGAGATAACACAAAACCTAAAGTGATATTTCTTAGTCGACTGTCGACATCCTATTAATTAAGAAGAATCATTTTAATTTATTTGACAATGAACGGCTGAAATTCCCTCAAGTTTAACATTGTACTTCGGCAAAACAAAAGAAAAAAAACAAAACGAAAAAGAAAAACAGCTAGGAACCAAGCACAGCGGTTGGGAAATCAATTAAATCACTCTCTTACCACTCATAGTGACCAATAATATGTACAGTATATACTTATGTCGATGGTAGCTTAAAGGTGAGACAAAGCAAGCATAGCGTAAAACGAATGTCAGAGTTTAGGTATACGTGTCTTTGATTACCTAAAAAGTTTTGATATAGCCTCCTACATTATATTTTTACACACACACAATCATATACTGTAATATACTTTTTCTCCACTCATTATCTTTCTGCATAGGAGGATGTATCATTTCTCTTACCTAAAGGGTGGAGCTTACACCTGTCCAAATCATTTTATTTTTGTGACGGATGGAGTATGATTTTAGTAGCGTATATATGTTTTCTCTTACTTTATACTACCTCCGTCTCAATTTAATTGTCCACATTTCCTTTTTGGGATGTCTCAAAAAAATTGTCCACTTTCCATTTTTAGTAAGAAAAAGAGAAGTTAGTGGATGAATATTCTATATGAGTGGTTGTGAATTGTAGTGGTCCCACTTTTATTAAACTTTGTGTCTTTTGTCCCTTGACAATAATTTTGAGACGGAGGGAGTACTACGTAAAAGACTTGATAACCGTGGTTAAAAAAAAAAAAAAAAAAAAAGACTGGATAACCTTTTGTTTATGTTGTACAGGACTAGTTAAACCGGGAATGTTGAACGTCCTACAAGTGCACCCGTCCCAAAACAATGTTATATACAATGTGCAGATTGACTCGGCAGTGAAATGTTTCGATGTCCATCTTCTTGCAAAGGTTTCTCATTCAGAACCAACTTGAGCTAGGGCCGGGGCCGGAAGTTTAAGTCAAGGGGGTCCGAACTTGACGTAAAAACTATAGTTAAAAAATATCGCTCAATTTTTATTTATTTATTTTATTTTTCAAACCATGATTAAATCTAACACAATAATGAATAAAAATAAATTAAATTTAGAAAAACATAGCGTGACAAGTAAATTCATTTTAATGTTGTATTTGATTGCCAAAGTTGTTCCTTTTTTTAACTTTAATCAACATACCTATATGATTAACGGGGTTGATTACAAAAGTTATTAAAAAAAAACTAGTTATTGTACCGAATAACTAATGAATAAAGTGAGTTAATTAGGAGTGGCTCAACACCCACTAGTCATAGCTCCGTCCATGTTTTGAGCGTTCATTGTAAATCTAAAACCCTTTTGTACTAGTATCTTGCACGTTTTTTTTTTTGCATTCTTTTGCCAAAATATGTTCATATACTCCATTTAATATACTAAAATATGTACATGCATGCACTGTGATAAAAGGTTGCAAGTACCTCTCACTTCCTGTATATATAAAGCACCAAGCATTAAGATTCTAACCAAAAACATTGAGCTCCAATGTTTGGTTTTGTGATGTCAGTTTTCTTGGTCATGTTCCTTGTGGTATCAGCAACTCAAGCATCACTTCATGGAGAATTTATAGATAGACTAGATTTTCCAGATGAGTTTATGTTTGGTGTTTCTACTTCCTCATATCAAGTAATCTTTACTTACTTTTCTTTTTTAAATATGTACAAATATAACTATTTGTCTGACTAATCTAAGGGTTTTGAACCCGCCGTCATCTGCCACACAAACTCAAACCAGATAAAACACTCCATATATTATTCAGGAGGTTGACGTGGCTACTTCAGGATTGTTTGCAACTCGCACGTTTTAAACTTGAGACCTCACACATTTTAGTGCTTACGATGGTTAGTTGTTGTGTTTTAGATTGAAGGGGCATATCTTGAAGATGGTAAAAGTATAAACAATTGGGATGCTCTTTCCCCTGGTAAAAATACTTTTTTTTTTCATTTGGATTTTGTTAGATAGGGTGTTTGGGAATGTGTTTAGGAGTGTTTAGGAGTCACTGGTCAGTGGTCACTATGGTAAACACCCCTTATTTATCTTGTAAATTTTCATGAGGTTATTTATGATTTCTTTTCTTTAATGTGTAGGCAAGATTGATAATGGTGACAATGGATTCATAGCTAATGATCATTACCATCAATATTTGGTATTTATTTATTTATGGTGTATATATCGTGTATAAACTAAAATACATGATTGACTGAAATTTTTTATTTCGGGTGCTAGTATATTTTTGAAAGGCAAATATTCACATACTTAGTGATAGTATTTACTTTGAAATGTTTTGAATTGATTGACACATGCAGAAAGATATTGAGATCATACAATCTCTTGGTGTAGATGCGTACCGTTTCTCTATATCATGGGCAAGAATTCTTCCAAGTATGTTAACAACTTCATAAACTATATATTAGAAGAAAGATCAAGTATTTTCCTTTCATCATCAAAGTTCTTTTTGAGTTGCATCAGGAGGTAGATTTGGTGACGTTAATCCAAAGGGGATAATGTTCTATAACAGAATCTTGGACGAACTCACACTCCGAGGTAGCATGTCAATAACGCAGGAATCAAGCCGAAAATTTGCATCAAGTCTTTAAGTTTACGGGAATTGGTAACTCACCTGAAAATTTGCAAATAACGCAGGAATCAAGCCATTTGTAACAATTCACCATCATGATTTCCCTCAAGAACTTGAAGATCGATATGGCTCTTGGCTCAGCCCATTAATGCAGTATGTTTAAGGCACTTGTTCATCTGTTCATTTCAATTAAACAGAAATTTACCATCCAAAAGAACACAAAAGTTTAATGGTTTCTTGTAGGGAAGATTATGTCCATTATGCAAAAATATGCTTCAAGAACTTTGGTGACCGGGTGAAGCATTGGATTACAATCAACGAGCCAGTCTATTTTACAAACACGGCCTACCAGAATGGCTGGTATCCACCCGCTCGTTGTTCACCACCATTTGGCAATTGTTCAGCCGGAAATTCTGATGTCGAGCCTATTATTGTTATGCATAACATGTTATTAGCACATGGCAAGGCTGTGAAGCTATACCGGAAAGTGTATCAGGCAAGCAACTGAGCATAAAGTTTGCTAAAGAGTTTATGTGTTGAATGTTATTTGACTAGATACTTGTATTTGCAGCATGAACAAGGTGGCTTAATTGGAATTGCTGAAGTTTGTGGGATGTACGAGCCTTTGACAGATAGTGATTATGATCAAGAAGCTGCCGGCAGGGGTTTGGCTTACTCTATCGGCTGGTATACACATGTACATATTTCTTGTTTTTCAAGATTAAAACAAAAAAATTCCATAAGTTTTTGTTTTCTTGTCATTCTTAAATAGGGTGTTGGATCCAGTAATGTTTGGTGATTATCCCTTGGAAATGCGAGAAATTCTTGGAAATCAACTACCAAATTTTACAACAGCCGAAATAGAGTTTATGAAAGACAGCATTGACTATATTGCAGTCAACCATTACTCAACTATATATGCAAAAGATTGCATTCATTCTAGTTGTAGTTTAACCGCAGTTCGACCTATTAATGGCTTTGTTGACAGAGTTAGAGAGCGAAATGGTGTTCAAATTGGTGCACCGGTGTGTATAATTCCCCTTTTGCCTCTACTAGTTTAGTTTAGTATTTTAGTTCTCTTTTTATTCATTTGGTTTTTTGTGCTAACAGACAGGCGTTGCAACGTTGCCCGTAGTTCCAAGAGGCTTTGGAGAAGTGATAGACTATTTAAAGAAGAGATATAACAACAAACCAATGTTTGTCACTGAAAATGGTATGCAAAATGGAAAAAGTACATTGGTTTTTACGCACACAAGACCCTTTTATATATATGCAATACCCTGCTGCAGGATATTCTGAACCAAACACTCCAGAACTACTTGAAGAAGCACTTCAAGATGACATGCGAATCGAATTTCACAAAATGTACCTGTCGTCTTTGGCGCAAGCAATCAGGTAATCATAACATATTACTCTGACTAATTTATTTCGCCAAGTAATAATAACATGGGTATATTACAGAAATGGTGCTAATGTAAAAGGCTATTTTGTGTGGACTTTACTGGATGATTTTGAATGGCTTAATGGGTATAGAACAAGATTTGGATTATACTACATTGATCGACAAACACTTGATCGGATCCCCAAGCTGTCTGCAAAATGGTATCAAGATTTTTTGAGCAACAATACTCGACCACTCACAGTCAGAATAGGAGACTCATAAAGATGCTTTGTGACAATCTTCTTACTGTAACTTATCAAAATTTTACATAAGAGATGCAAGCTCTCCTGTAGCGTTTTACTATTTTAAAAAGCTATTGCAATCTCTTCTTGTTGATTATTATCAACGTATTGCCAAGATACTGCCGTTTGTAGCAGCTGTGCCCCCAGCCCCCCATACAGGATATATACTACTGATGTAGTAATATGTGCAGAGCCATAACCCGGAGATGCTCACGCAGTTATATCACCTAATAATACCTTATATATGTCTCAAGTGAGACTTGAACTCACACAACCTCTCGGTTAGCAAGTCATTCACATATTGATACGCCAAATACCCTTTCGCAAATGAAACGCATTTTGATTCAGGTGAACTAATGTGAAACGATAACATATGATTATATAAATCTTGATATGCTAATGTGAAACCTGATGGTCACATAAAATATACCCTCATGCACGCACCTCATGTCAAATTAACTCATCAATATATGATATGCTATTTGATTCATATTAAATGATCACATAAAACACGTTAAAACCCCATTCACTCCTTAAACATACAAACTAGTGGGCATGATCACCCACATAAGTTCTTTAAGATCATTGACGTACTTTTGATCAAGCTAGCCAGTTCAAAGATTTGAGGTTTTGGGTTGAACCGCGTGTTTGAGGTAAAGTCTTGCCCTCCTTAACTTAATGTTGCATCAATGTTCATTAACGGTGTATCACATGTTAATAAACGAAATGGTCTCTAAAAGCTGGCAAATTCTCAAACCAGGTTAACCAGGTTTGGGTGTTTGGGTTTAGTGTCTGAGTCTCAACTTTCGTGAATTATACTTATGCGAAAATTTAGTACATAATATGTAGAAATTATGGATAGACGTACTGTGGTGACATTCTCAGGTACTAAAGCTGGTTTGTATGCTAAGTCGTGCACATATCACTCTTACGACTAACATAGGCTATTTTGTTGACCAGTGGAGTTTCACAATCGAACACAAACAGGTAATAACGAAGTAACGAACGTATAAACAATCTCTTTCAAGTGCCTTTTATTGAATCAAAGTATTCGGTTTTCTAGAGTAAGGTTTTGTACAATTCTAATTACAAATAAACGAAACTACTATGCTATATTTATACTAGCATGAGGGGCAGTTATTGGTGAACCATTGTGTCCCTTCGATTGTATTTGCAGCCTCTTCTGAACCATCATGTCAATTAATCTTGTTAATACAAATAAGCCGTAAAAACGTTTATTTATATTTTACGATCTTCTAATGTTTTGTCGATAACAAACGTAAAATCATTTTAACGAAACAAATAAAATACGTAAATGGTTTGAACTAATAGTTTCTAACATATTCACATTTTCACATAAACTTGATTTTATGATTTAATATTACATATGTACAACAACTAGTGTTTACATATTTGGGTAAAATATACACATAACTAGTATGTAGTATATTGGGTAATATAAATGGGTAGAAACTTAAGTATCATAACCCATTGGGCAAATACATTGAATGTAGTTGGGTACAACCCAAAGCCCATGACCCATGGAGCTTGACCCATAACCCATTGCATGACATCATGCTTATATCATATATGGATAATATCCATAACCCATGATATTGACCCATACCCAATGTCTAGATACATTGAACCCTTGGTGAGCACTCAAGAGAATGTCTAGATACATTGAACCCTTGGTGAGTACTCAAGAGATACATTGTATCTAGCTAAAGAACTATGGATCAACCCATGACCCATAACCAAAATACCCATGGGCAAAGAGGAGCGTTCCACGGATCCCTGGCTTTGTGCTAGCCGGATCCCTTGTGGGAGGGATCCGCGGGATCCGGGGAACAGTAGAAAGTTTCCTCTATAAATAGAGAGTTATTTCTTCCTTTCTACTCACCACTTTACACACATACTTCCCCCAAGTAGTATACCTCTCTAACCTCAGATCCAAGTGATCTATGTAGTTTGTTTTTTGTTTTTGTGTGATTCTCTAGGTTCCTCTTAAAGGCGAGATCACCACTCTTGAAGTCAAGCAAGCTCAAGTCCATGAGTTGCCATGCTTCGTCATCATCAAGACAACTAAGGTTCTCTTGTTGATAGTTCTTTCTTCCTCCATAGATGTTGGGTTGAAGGCATTAGTGAAGGATGCCGAAAGTGTCAAGACGAAGGCATTAGTGAAAGGTGCTTATCATTCGTGTCAACGCATTAGTGAAGAATGCTAAAGGTGTCAAGACGAAGGCATTAGTGAAAGGTGCCAAACGTTGTGTCAAAGGCATTAGTGAAGGATGCCTAAGAATCAAATCAAGTGGCATTTGGGAAGAATGCCTAGGTCGTATAATCGATGAGGTGCATCGTTATAAATATAAGTATTTGTTTATTTCCAAGGATGGTGATATCCTTGATGGTGTTGTAACAAGGAGTAGATCTCCTTGAGATTAAGTGTTGTGTTGTGAAGGGTAGTAGTTCCTCCATAGTAATGGAACTAGGTGCTTAGCCTAGTACCTAATAAAGGGTAGGCGACGTTGTGATAGGATTAGTTCTCCTTGATGTGAAAGAACTCGGTGGTTAGCCTAGCACCGTATAAAGGGTAGGCGACGTTGTGTTAGGTGTGGTTCGCCTTGGTGTGAAGGAACTCGGTATTTAGCTTTGTACCGGAAAAAGGTTAAGCGACGTTGTGAAGGCTTCTCCGCCATAAGGAGTTGGTGTAGTGTTTACGAACTCTCGAGTAGGTGACTCGGGGAGTGGAGTAGGGCAAGGAAGGTGTCCTTGTAGCCGAACCACTATAAATACTTGTGTCGTGGTGATGTGCTTCTTACTCTTTATCTTTCATTACACGTTTATATATCTATCTATTAACGTCCAACATAAACAACCAAATAGATTGACATAAGTCGATCTAAATATTTAAAAGGAAGTTTTAAATTGGTAAAACTATTCAACCCCCCTTATAGTTTTCCACAATTGGTATCAGAGCTTCGTTACCAAGTTTTTTTTTGTATATTGTACTTTGAAAACTTGATACGATCCGTGTATGTTTGAAAACTACAAAGAAGGGAATTTCTTAAAACAAAAAGTCATGTTTTTAGAAATCATCATATGTTGGATAGTGATAGATCATTCTAACATTTTCCTTTGAGAAGTCTTCATACTAGGATTTGGGTATCTTAGAAGATCATGAAGTATTTCGCGTCTATGGTTTCTAAAACCATAAAAAGGGAATACAGCAAAGGATTGGGGTATCTTAGAAGATCATGAAGTATTTCGCGTCTATGGTTTCTAAAACCATAAAAAGGGGATATAGCAAAGGTATGTTTTCTTAGTTACATTTTTTTTTTCAAAAACGTGCTAAATTGCTTGTGGACAAAATGGTGATATATGCTTCTATCTTATAATAAGCATAATATGAAAAGTGTTTTAGTGATTTTTTTTCTTTGAAGTTTTGTTGTTAGATATCTTGTTAATCTAGCTTGAATAAAGGTAAAAATGGGTAATATAACTTCACTAAAAAGTCTACAAAGACTAAACCTTTTCGTCGGGTCAAAACGTACATTTTTGTAATTCTGTGTCAGATCCGCGGATCCCTCAGGTTACACTGGACGGATCCCTCAAGCAAGGGATCCGTGGGATCCGTGGTACAGAAGACAGTTTTTGTCTGAATTTCAAAAATTCATAACTTTTTAACCGTAAGTCGTTAGAAGTCGTGCCACCTATCGTTTTAAAGGTATTTGAGTCTACTTTCATTTAAAAATGATTTCATAAACTGATTCAAAACAATAATTTACAGAATCATTGATTTATAATAGAAAGTCATTTTTCGGTCATAACTTTTGCACAAACTTTTGATCTAATTGGAGACGGATGTTTTCGCTTTTGAATAACAATGTGTCCTTGATAAGGTTTTAAAAGGTACCATTTTGAGGGGTCGTTTAAGTCCTTATTTGATCACTTTTGTATCCGTTATTGCTTAATATCGTTCCTTTTCACTTTTTAGGTCTCTTGAAGGCAAAATGCTGGAATGACACTTATTTGGACGAAAAGGCGCGAATATATGAAGAAAATGGCCAAAGTCAAAATCGAGACACTCATAGTTGCTGAAAGTAGAAGGCGACGGCGTCAGGTACTACATTGTGACGCCGTCCCAAAACTATTGTGACGGGCCAAAACCCAAAACTCGTATTTACAAGCGACGACGTCTAGTTGTGAAAGAGTAGGCCGTCGCTACTCAGACGGCCTAGATGCAATCCAGACGACGTCAGAAGCTGAAGAGGACGGCGTCACGGACATAAGGTGACGCCGTCGCAAGGTTAACGTGGCCAAGACGAAACCCTAATGGCGGCGACACGACGGCGTCACTAAACATAAGGTGACGCCGTCGCATATGTAATCTTATATATAGAATCCGAATTTTTCAGTCTTTTGTGGAGAGTCTTTGGAGTAAAAACCTAAAACCGAACCTAAGGTGTCTTGTACAGTATTTTAGGGTTTTAAACCCTATCTTACATCAAGATAAGTCTTTACTTCATTAATTCAATTATGTCTTTGATTATTTGTGTGTATGCTTGCATGTTCTCCATGTCCGGCTAATTTATTTGTGTGTTTGCTTAGGAAGTATGAAACTTAATTATTGAATATTGATTGGTTGTTTCTTATCTTAGTTGAATAATGATCTAGTAATGCGATAGGTCATTCGTTGTGTACTTAATGCTTGATTCATCTTTGTGAACCTTAGAATATAATTACCTGAGTAGTTGTAGGCTAAACCATCCAAAGAGCGCCTTAGAGTAGGAGTTTATCATCCCTAGTGGGTTTGTAGACGAGACCATTTGGTAAGTTCGAAGAGTTAGGGAGAAACGCATACCCTGCAACCTTAGACACACAACGCAACTAGGAATAAGACGTGACACTCAACCATCAATAGGAGATAATTAAGGAGTAATACAAACTAAGTAAACACATCTTTAAACTATCATACGAGCACACATTAATTAGACATAGACTCCCACAACCTTAGTTTAGATAATTAGATAATAGTAGAGTAATCGGTAGAAATACCAACCCCCCAAATCCAATATCCGAGATTCGTACCTTTCCATTTTCTAAAAAACATAAAAAGATAAAAAATAATCTTCCTCAACCTTAACCTTAGCGTAGTAACTCCTTACTAGCATTCCTATTCCCCTAGAGAACGATATCAATACCCGTGGCTTACCCTAATTACTACACTACAACGATTAGGTTCACTGCCTAGGGTGTTATAAAACTTGCTCGATGAAAAGGAAGTTTCCTTGACCCCGAACGACGCGTGTAGCGTTATCAGTCCTCTATTGAAATTAAGGTTTTGATCATATTTATAAATATAAAAGAAACTAATCAAGCTTGGTATACATGTTTATATTTAACACAAAGCGATGAAAAGAACTTTCGTATGCTATGCTAAATGATAAATTGTCTTCTTTGCTTACTTGATTATTTGCTTATCTCAAATAGCTTTTGTGCTTGTTTGATTGAATAGCATATGTGGTTTCCTTACCTTGCTATTCATTCTCTTGTTTGTCGATTTAGTAATATTCTACTAATCAATGTGCTATTTGAAGGAGTGTTTGGGATAACATCTAGTTGTGTCGAAAATGTTAGTTTAGATATTTAGATAAGTCATATAGGTTGAAAAATGTTTAAAACATATAACACACTGAATGGATTTTTTATTGAGTTTGTCATATGTGCTTATATGATTTTCTTTGTTCTTGTATCATTTTCTAAAAACAACAAGAATGTACATCGGATCATAACCTACACTTGTGTTGATGATGTACTCTCCCATTTTCCTTTAAATGATCGCTCTCCAAGCTTCATAGTAGGATTGACAACTTGATTATTTCATCTGATATACTCAAGTAAATTATTTTGCAACGCAAATATAATTTTTCATATCCGAAAGTCCAAACTCAAAGCTTTCCAACAACATATGTTGAACTAGCTCATCCAACCATTTTTTGTTGTTTACCATATGGACAAATTTTAAACTTATTTTTAACATGACGCCTTCGTCACCTTAGTTGTCTCAAGTATAATATTAAACGAAGCAAAGTATCATCATTGTTACTCTTCGATAGGCCATTGTAGGAATATAAATTTTCCTAACTTGAGAATGAATACTGGAGAACTTATTGCACTAGAAACTCAATTTGACCTAACGGTTGAATTGCTTCCTTGATAGAAGTTGGGTATGTGGAATCACCCGTAAAAATGGTCGTGTTTAGCCGTAATTGAGCACAGCTAGTAACAGTATCATATTCATTCTCTCACTTGGGAAATTTATACTCCTATGTTATCCTAAAGTAAGTTTACAATGGAAATACTTTGCATTGTCTTAGGATTACTAATCAAACAAGTTGTAAAATAAAATTTTCTTTTAGTTAATCACAACCACTTGCCTCATCAAGCGATTATCTTGCTTTGATCGAGAAGAGCTACCCTAATCACCATCCGTAATGACTATACATAGTTCATTGCTTCCGTTGGCCAAAACAACCCTATTGTCTTGAACACCATCATCTACTCTGCACGCCATTGTTAATACAAACGATTTACTAATCTAGATCATAAATCTATTTTGAGCTTCTTGAATAACGGCTGTTAAGTTTGATAAACCTATGTGTTACTTGTGAGCTAGATCTCATTTAATTGCTTATATGCTATTTCTACATGCTCTTAGTATGTTTTACTTGTATACATGTATACTTACTGTAGAGATCATTAGCTTCTAAGTTCGATACTTAGAACAAACGCTCACTGTTAAGTAAAACTGTCCCAGATGCCAGATCCCTAGTTTGTAACTATCCGGATCCCTCAAGTGAAGGATCCGTGGGATCCGGGCGAATAGAAGTGGAATTTCAATCCTTTACACCTCAAACCATGTTCCTAGACTACTTCACACTAGCTGAACTTAATACCTTAGGATCTCTTAAGTCCTTCTCAAGCTTAGTAAGCTTCACACTCACTCATAGCTCATTAAGGATCACACTCAAAGTGCTTTTCGATCTATCGTTTCACCTAAACTCATTACTCTTCCGCTCTCTAGATCACTCATTATTTCTCACATGATCCCTCACATCTAGACCTAGAAATCTTTCGATTATGGCAAAATTGATCATAATCATCCTTACCTCAAAATTGGTCGAAATGGATCAAATTCTAGTTCTTCCACCTTAAAACCTTTAGGATCTTCTCCAAGACATTATCCTAAGTCACTATCTGATCACTAGGATCATCTAGCTCCATTTGACACTCTCAAGATTTTAGTGTCATCTTTGTTCATTCATTGGTACTCACGAAAGTTCCAATTTCTTTCATATAAGGCAATCATTATCTACATCACTCATTGCCCTTGAACATTTAAGTACCGTTCCATTTAAAGACACTTAGGAGAACTGAAACATTCAAAAAGGTATAGGCTTTAGACCTTTCAAACATCACTTCTATCCTTTCCTAGCTGCTGAGAGCCGGATCCCTAGGATTAGCCTAGACGGATCCCCCATTGGTGGGAACCGTAGGATCCGGGTGACAGATTTATGTCAACTCTTGCTCGAACAATCATTTCAAACTCATCTTGCTAACTTGAACACTCCACCTCATCCTAATTAAATCTCTGAAGTTGACTCTTGTGCATGCTAATCATCACATTCCAAAGGATATTAGAGACTTAAGTCTTGAATGCACTTGCTAAATCCTTCCCTTTATAAGTCATCTTGCTAGAATCCCTTAGTCATCAAACACAACATAATTCTCAGGATTTAGAAACCTTTTCCTTAGTCATTTCATCATGAGGAAAGCTCCTAGTGCTAACTCACCCAACCAAGAACCACCCAAGAAACTTGCTCGTGTTGTACACGAAATTTCCTCAACCGAATCATCTCCGGTTAAACCCACAAATGATAGGACTTCCCATCCACCGAATCATCATCCGTAAGAGATAATAGTGCTAGAATCTCACCTCGACAAACCCAATCAACAATTGCCAAGAGAACCGCAATAATTAGCATTAAACCTCTTAGGTTAGAAAAGGGATCATTGAGCTCTAAACCAAACGTACCTAGTTCTAGCAAAACGTCTAAACCTTCATTCCTAGAGCATGGACTACACTCCTTTACCGAGCCTCTCTCTATTCATTAGAGCATTCACAACCGAGAACTTCCCATTCACCAACCTTCTCGTTAAAATAACAACCACCTACATCACCAACTAGTCCATCGTTGGAAACAAGGAACCACCAAGGACTTGATCATATGGAGGAATTTCCATTACCACCACTCTCATTCCTAGTAGAACCTCATCCTAAATTACTCAATGTACCTCCACCATCATTTGTAGAACCTCCTCAAAATATCTTGTTCCTAATCAAGACAATAATTGCTCTAATTGTCTAATCACCCAAGGACTTGTTCAAGAAGTACGAAATGAGTTGCATTTCATGTTTAATCATCTTCTTGAAAGATTGGACCAAATCAACAAGTCTACTCATCCCTAGACTCAAGCACATTGTTGCTTCTTAAGCTTTGGTCACTTATTAGTATTAGTAGAATATGACTAAATCATTCCCTTAGTTTTTAGAGATTTGTTGATCATCTCTTATGTTTTATTGAATGATAGTTTACTTGCCATATTGCATTGAGTATATGTTTGTTGGTTGAATACATATATCATTTTGATGTTAACATTACTTGTTACATCACCATTGCTGAATTTAATCATCAGCTATATGGATCCCTCAAAATTGCCTAGACGGATCCCTACTAGGAGGGAACCGTGGGATCCGTGAGACAGAAAACTTTTTTTCTACTAACTTGGATCACATATGCAGGAAATTGTGCATTATACTTGTTTTCTAACATTTGTTTTGTAGTTATTCAATCTACACTTGAAGCCTTTGACACCCTAAAGCTAGGGGAGCTTTGTGTCAAAACAATACATTGCAAATTACTTGCAATATTAGGATTACATTTCTCGACATCCCTTTGCAAAATTGCAATCATCAAGGGGGAGCACATTCGTTACTTAGACGAAATCTTTTGCAAACTTAGTTGCAAACAAACTAGATTAGTATTACTTTCTTGACGCCCTTACCTAGGGATGGACTCGTCAAGGGGGAGTAAAGACGAGATCCTTTCCCGTTACTTGCTCTCTACCTCTTTTTATTTCTTTCACATGTTTTTCTTAAAAACAATGTGCTGCTTTCTTTCAAGGCTCTTTTTGTTTCGACAAAAAGGGGGAGAAGAAAGTAAAAACTACAAATTCAAACTTTTACGAATTTTAGCTTTTCCTTAAAATAATTTTATGTTTTGTCATCAAAAAAAAGGGGGAGATTGTTAATACAAATAAGCCGTAAAAACGTTTATTTATATTTTACGATCTTCTAATGTTTTGTCGATAACAAACGTAAAATCATTTTAACGAAACAAATAAAATACGTAAATGGTTTGAACTAATAGTTTCTAACATATTCACATTTTCACATAAAACACTAAAACAAGTATAAGTGATTTTATGATTTAATATTACATATGTACAACAACTAGTGTTTACATATTTGGGTAAAATATACACATAACTAGTATGTAGTATATTGGGTAATATAAATGGGTAGAAACTTAAGTATCATAACCCATTGGGCAAATACATTTAATGTAGTTGGGTACAACCCAAAGCCCATGACCCAAGGAGCTTGACCCATAACCCATTGCATGACATCATGCTTATATCATATATGGATAATATCCATAACCCATGGTATTGACCCATACCCAATTTCTAGATACATTGAACCCTTGGTGAGCACTCAAGAGAATGTCTAGATACATTGAAACCATGGTGAGCACTCAAGAGATACATTGTATCTAGCTAAAGACCTATGGATCAACCCATGACCCATGACCCATAACCAAAATACCCATGGGCAAAGAGGAGCGTTCCACGGATCCCTGGCTTTGTGCTAGCCGGATCCCTTGTGGGAGGGATCCGCGGGATCCTGGGAATAGTAGAAAGTTTCCTCTATAAATAGAGAGCCATTTCTTCCTTTCTACTCACCAGTTTACACACATACTTCCCCCAAGTATTATACCTCTCTAACCTCAGATCCAAGTGATCTATGTAGTTTGTTTTTTGTTTTTGTATAATTCTCTAGGTTCCTCTTAAAGGCGAGATCACCACTCTTGAAGTCAAGCAAGCTCAAGTCCATGAGTTGCCATGCTTCGTCATCATCAAGACAACTAAGGTTCTCTTGTTGATAGTTCTTTCTTCCTCCATAGATGTTGGGTTGAAGGCATTAGTGAAGGATGCCGAAAGTGTCAAGACGAAGGCATTAGTGAAAGGTGCTTATCGTTCGTGTCAAAGCATTAGTGAAGAATGCTAAAGGTGTCAAGACGAAGGCATTAGTGAAAGGTGCCAAGCGTTGTGTCAAAGACATTAGTGAAGGATGCCTAAGAATCAAATCAAGTGGCATTTAGGAAGAATGCCTAGGTCATACAATCGATGAGGTGCATCGTTATAAATATAAGTATTTGTTTATTTCCAAGGATGGTGATATCCTTGATGGTGTTGTAACAAGGAGTAGATCTCCTTGAGATTAGGTGTTGTGTTGTGAAGGGTAGTAGTTCCTCCATAGTAATGGAACTAGGTGCTTAGCCTAGTACCTAATAAAGGGTAGGCGACGTTGTGATAGGATTAGTTCTCCTTGGTGTGAAAGAACTCGATGGTTAGCCTAGCACCGTATAAAGGGTAGGCGACGTTGTGTTAGGTGTGGTTCGCCTTGGTGTGAAGGAACTCGGTATTTAGCTTTGTACCGGAAAAAGGTTAAGCGACGTTGTGAAGGCTTCTCCGCCATAAGGAGTTGGTGTAGTGTTTACGAACTCTCGAGTAGGTGACTCGAGGAGTGGAGTAGGGCAAGGAAGGTGTCCTTGTAGCCGAACCACTATAAATACTTGTGTCGTGGTGATGTGCTTCTTACTCTTTATCTTTCATTATACGTTTATATATCTATCTATCAACGTCCAACATAAACAACCAAATAGATTGACATAAGTCGATCTAAATATTTAAAAGGAAGTTTTAAATTGGTAAAACTATTCAACCCCCCATTCTAGTTTTCCACAAATCTTGTACTGCTTCACATGAATGAAACGTTATGGCAGTTATTAGGTTATAGATAAACCTATTCGACCCTTCTAAGTTTCCTGCTTATACATATAAGCCCCTCCTATTTTTTCCTAAGGATGAGATTAGCCTAACATTCACCCCCTAATCTTGTTCCTATTCCTTTAGATCCTTTACGCCAAGCAGCTCTCTCATTTGTGCGAACTTGGTCCTTGCTAACGCTTTAGTAAGTATGTCCGCCTTCTGTAAGTCTCCACTTATGTGCTCGACTTCGATCTGATTTTTTTCAACACGTTTTTTGATAAAGTGATAACATATATCAATGTGTTTGCTTCTTCCATGAAACACGGGGTTCTTCATAAGTGCTATTTCCGATTTGTTGTCGACCCTGATCGTTTCCCTTTCTTCTTTCCCGTTTGTTAATGCGTTCAATAGTCTTTGTAGCCATAATGCTTGACAAGCTGCTGCTTTTGCTGCCATAAATTCTAACTCACATGATGATAATGCAACAATAGGTTGTTTCTGAGAACTCCAGCTTATTGGTGAGTTCCCAAAGTAAAATACATCCCTATTGTTCCTTTGCCTTCTTCTATGTTGATACAATAACTGATGTCACTATATCCAAGTAGTTTGCATCCAGCTTTCTTGTAGTAGGTTATACCAAAGTTTAAGATGCCTTTGATATAACGTAATACTTGTCTAATTGCCTTCATATGTTGTTCCCTTGGTTCTTGCATGAACCGGCTTAACAAGCCAACTGAGTAACTAAGATCTGGTCTTGTATGAAGTAAGTACCTTAAGCATCCAATTAGACTTTTGTATTCCGTAGCATCAACTAGTTCTCCTCCTTCTATCTTTATTAGCTTTGTTCCTGGATCCATGGGAATCTTGGTTTCGTTGCAATCTTCCATTCTTTCTTCCTTAAAAATCTTGTTGGCATATCCTGATTGCTTTATTGAGATTCCACCCCCTGTTTGGGTAACCTCTATTCCCAAGTAATAAGCTAATAATCCTAAGTTACTTATCTCAAACTTTTCTTCCATTTGTGACTTAAACTTTTTAAGGTCTTTCTTACTGCTTCCAGTAACTATTAAATCATCCACATAAACTCCAACAAGCAACATAGAGTCTTTACTTATCCTTGTGTAGATTGCTTGTTCTAATGTGCATTTCTTGAAATCTAGTGATTTCAAAGTTTGATCTAACTTCTTGTTCCATGCACGCCTAGCTTGCTTTAACCCATAAAGTGCTTTAACAAGCTTGTACACTTTTTTTTCATTTCCTGGTTTCTTAAAACCTTCTGGTTGTGTAACATAAACTTCTTCTTTAAGTTCGCCATGTAAAAATGCTGATTTTACATCTAAGTAACTTCCCATCCATGATAAGCTGACAATACAAGAATTAATCTAACTGTTTCCAAAGACTTCGTCATAGTCTATTACATGTTCTTGTACGTATCCCTTAGCTATTAAACGAGCCTTGTGTTTTATAATCTTCCCATCTGCATCTCGTTTAGTCTTGAATACCCATTTCAGACCAATAGCCTTCTGATTGTCTGGTAAGGTGG
The DNA here is from genome assembly GCA_019973895.1 of Chrysanthemum seticuspe. Taxonomy (NCBI): domain Eukaryota; kingdom Viridiplantae; phylum Streptophyta; class Magnoliopsida; order Asterales; family Asteraceae; genus Chrysanthemum; species Chrysanthemum seticuspe. The sequence continues at coordinate 25,704,925 of BPTQ01000006.1, forward strand.
TTAGCTTCCATGTCTTGTTTCTATTGATTGAGTCAATTTCTATCTGCATTGCCTCAATCCACTTCTTATCTTGTATAGCTTCTTTGTAATTTCTAGGTTCTTCTTCTAGAAGCAATAATTCATCACTTTGCACTTCTGGTGCTCGTTCATAAACTTCAGATAGGTTTTTGTATCCCTGAACTGGCGTATGATCATACGTCCTTAATGAACTTGTTCTTGATGATGCATATCTAGTAGATTCTTCTGAATTAGGCTCATAGGTGTATGGTGGAGGTGTTGATGGATTGTTTATTGGTTGTTCAATCTCATCATCAGACATATCACCATGAGTGTTATTCTGCATGGGACTTGGTGCACTATCTTCATCATTTCTTTCCGAATCTTGAGTGCCAACTTCATCAATGATTCTTGAACTTGATGTATGGTTTCCACTTATAATAAAGTCCCTCCATTCTGGTTTATTTGGATTAATATTATCCAAGTAACCTTTCCAGTCCCATCATTCATCTTCCTTGAATTTTACATCTCTACTAACAATCATATTCTTAGTTATAGGATCAAATAATCGATAAGCCTTTGATCCTGGTTCACTTCCAAGGTAAACCAATTCCTTGTTTCTATCATCTAACTTCTTTAGATGTGGTTTGGTTACCTTTGCATAGGCTTTGCATCCAAAAACTCTAAGGTGTATCATATTTGGTTTTCTACCCTTTAAGGCTTTATAAAGTGTAGAATCCTTTAGAGCTTCTGTAGGTACTCTATTTAAGATATATATAGCATGTCTAATAGCTTCAGCCCAAAAGTTTTGTGGCATATGCATAGCCTTCAACATAATCCTTGTCGTGCTCATTACAGACCTATTCCTTCTCTCTACTATACCATTATGTTGTGGAGAGTATGGTGCTGTAAGTTGTCTAAGTATGCCATTCTATTTACAATAACGTGTGAATTCCCTTGATGTGAATTCACCTCCTCTGTCTGTCCTAAAAGACTTTAATTATTTTCCCGACCTCATTTTCCACCTTTAACTTAAATTCCTTAAAGGTCTCGAAAGCCTCATCTTTTGACTTTAAGAAGTATACCCACATGTATCTAGTACAATCATCTACTAGTAAAAACATGTACTTCTTTCCTGATTCTGTTTATGGGGAAATATGCCCACATAAATATCCAAATACTAAGCTTAAAGGTCCTAATGATTTGGTGTTTGTTTGGTTTGGAAACGGAGCTCTACTGTGCTTTCCTAGTAAGCATGTGTTGCATACTTGACTCTTGTGATTAATACTGGGTATCCCTCCTACTAATTTCTTTTGAGTCATTTGTTTAATTGAATCAAAGTTCAAATGACCTAACCTAGCATACCAAAGCCATGCATGGTTTTCCAAATTAGCCAACAAACACATAGGCATACCAACTTTCAAGTTGATCTTGTAAAGTCGGTTTCTTGATCTCTCAACTCTCATAAGAAGTTTTTGATCCTGACCATATAACAATAATATGTTGTTTTGCATAATGATCTTACAGCCATTCTCTGTTAATTGTCCTAGGCTCAAAATATTACTTTTTAGACTGGGAATGTAGTAAACATTATGAATTACTGATTGTTCCTTGTTCTTACATTCGAGCAATATAGAGCCTTTACCCTTAATCTCTACATATGACCCATCACCAAAACGGACTCTTCCTGAAATCTTTTCATCTACTTCCTTAAAGTGTGTCCTAATTCCGGTCATATAGTTACTAGCACCATTATCCAAGTACCATAAGCTTTTATCCGAGCTTATGTACTTCTTAGGTTTAATCTCCTTCTCGTTTAAGAAGATATCCTCACCCTTATCTCATTTTCCCTGAACTGCCATCAAGAGTGTTAGTTCCACATCTTCTTGAACCAAATTCGATTGCTCTTGTCCTCTATCCTTTTGTTTGCAGTTTCTCCTAACGTGTCCAAGCTTGTTACAATTATAACTCTTAACCTTACTAGAGTCCTTTGTACCTTTCTGAAAATTATTTTTCTTGAACTTGTGTGAAGGTTTCCTTTCATTGTTGAATTGTTGGTTTTTCCATCTTGTTTGTTATCCTGAGATTACCTAAACTTCTCTTGTCCACCATTCCTAAAGCCTTTCTCATGACTTGAACTATTATCGTAGTTTGTGAACAAAAGTTTATCTTGATTGTCACTTGGGTTTCCATTAAAGAGATTTATTCTTTCCTCAAAAGTTTTCAGCCTACCAATTGTCTCATCTAAAGTTGTTCTCTCTAGATCAGAAAGTTGTTCTATGGATGCTACAATTTGTATGAACCTCTTTGGTACACAACTTAAAAGTTTTCATACTAGGGTTTGCTGATCAAAAGTTGATCCTAAGCCACTTGCCTTTGTGACAATACTATTGAGTTTTGCCCAAAAATCATCAATACTATCATCTTCTTTCATTTTTAGCATCTCATATTCTGTTTTGAGAGTTTGTAGTCGTGCCTTTTGCACTCTATCTACACCTATATGTATAGTTTGTAGTGCTTCCCAAATTTCCTTTGCACTTTTACAACTAGCAACTTGTAAAATCATATCTTCTGGTAATGCCTGGTAAAGATATGCAGTTGTCGCCATATCTTTCTTTATATCTAGTTGTGCATTATCTTCAGGTTCTATTATTTCTCAAAGCCCATTTGCCCTTAGTATTGTTTTTATACGAAGTGCCCATACTGTGTAATTTGTAGATTTCAAAACGGGACATTGAAATTGGGAAAATGATGTAACCTCTTTGTAAATTACAATTTCCTTGTTTTTTTATCTCCAGGCATTATGCTTAAAAACTATTCCTAACTTTATTAAAACTTAAATTAGGAATCTAAGAAATCTATAGGTTCAACTAGGAATCAAAAAACAATTTCTAATCTTATCTATGTATAATAAGACTAAAAATAATGAAATTCAGATTTGTTAGAACCAAAAACCCAAATTTTTGATGATTCCTCCTTTGATATGATTTTTCTTCCTTTGGGGTTGTTTATTTTTTTCTTAGCTGAGGGATGGGTGGGTCCCATGTCTGTCCAAGCATCTTATTGGGGAGGATGTGAATTTCTATCTCTTGTGGATATAGACCATTTAAGGGATTTTTATGGGCCCCATTTAAAAATGTAATAATATTAAATGTTAAGTGGGTCCAATCCATTCACTAAGGGAAAAAAGAAACAGCCCCAAATTGTTGCCTTACGAACCAGTGAGAACACATAAAGTGTTCTTCTTCTTCCTTGTACAACCAACCAATATCCTCTGGTGTCTTTTCTTTTTCCTCTTTGTTTTTTTTGGAACCAGCAAAAACACCAATGTGTTCTTCTCTCTTTTTCTCTCTTTCGCCCTTGTTCTATTCGTCCAAAGAAATTGAATGTTCTTTGCTTGTTTCTGTCCGAACCAGAAAACACTCCTAAACCTATGTTTTGGTTCCAAGTTTTTTTAATACAAAAACTCCCCCTTTAACGCCTCTCTTCCTCTTCGTTCTTGAATCGTTAAAACGAAGTCAGGCTCTGATGCCAATTTATTGCCCAGTGGGGTTTCATAATCAAACACAAATAGGTAATAACGAACGTATAAAAAATCTGATTCAAGTGCCTTTTATTGAATCAAAGTATTCGGTTTTCTAGAGTAAGGTTTTGTACAATTCTGATTACAAATAAACCAAACTACTATGCCCTATTTATACTAGCATGAGGGACAGTTATTGGTGAATCATTGTGTCCCTTCGATTGTATCTGCAGCCTCTTCTGAACCATCATGTCGATTAATCTTGTATTGCTTCACATGAATGAAACGTTATGGTAGTTATTAGGTTATTGATAAACCTATTCGAACCTTCTAAGTTTCATGCGTATACATATAAGCCCCTCCTATTTTTTCCTAAGGACGAGATTAGTCTAACATATTTACCAATATCCAAGCTGCCAGGATCAACGATGTAAAATGGGAATTTAGTTTGGGATGTCTGGTTATCCAACCACTCTATTTCTGCAATGTACCTTTGGGGTAGCTTTTATTGTTGCTTTACTTGTGATTATAATCGTTTAGTCTTAGCAACTCACTAGTCTTATACGGGTATTAATTGTTGGTGGTTAGTTCCCAAAACAGGGTAAGACAATCAGTAGCAACTGCAAATACCACTAAGTGGTTACCGGATATCACTTGGAATCGTGTGATCACTTTACAAAGTAAACTATTCGACCCTAATGCCTGGGTTACACGAATATCTACTTGGGATAAGACCAAATGTAGTTATATAATTAGGCACAATTCAATAACCCTTTTGCTTAGAAGTGTTAATCGTTTTCTGTGTGTCCTTCATGCATAATCAGATATCCTATTTATAGGAAATTACTCTGAGCTAGTCAAATGGAATTATGAGAATTAATCGGCCCGTTAATCGCCTCATAATTATCCCCATTATAGCTGTTAGTGGTTACATGACCAATTAAACGTGGTCATTAAGCAGTTGAAACTGTCATTTAGCAGTACTTTCATAATACTAGCAGTACTTTCCACTAGGAGTACTTTCATAACACTAGCAATACCTTCATAACACTAGCAGTGCTTACATAGTACTAGCAGTGGAAACACCGCCTATCAGCACTAACTTAGCACTAGCAGTGGAAACACTGCCTATCAGTGCTAACTAAGCACTACCAATACAAACCACTATTAGAGTCAGGGTGTTCAGGGACCTTATGGGTGTACACTCCGTACCTCCTGACCCATTACCAGGTGTGAACTAATCCCACAAGTGCCCTAAATTTTCCAACAATCCTCCCCAAATTTAGTTAACTTCCTTTGCATGAAAATAAACATTAAGCAAAACATGTGCATAAACGAAAAAATCATGAGGATTGAATTTCCATCTTAGTACATTACACGTTCAAATATTCGAGAATCAGGGTATTCTAAGAATTGAACCCTTCAACCCATTTGAATACCTGAAGATAAAATACACACAAGTTTTCAAACACTTATCAGCTCCTGACACTATACAAGCCATATGTCCATATCCAAATTCATAAATGTTGTAAAAGCTAAAAGTCCAAAGCTCCCTGAAGCGGCAAAACTTCAACATTTACATAGGTGGTTCCTCTTTATTCATGCTCCTGCCAAGCACTTTTTCAAAGAAAATTCACCATTAAGAAGTAAAGACTTCATCCTCCTTTAAGCAGGTTCTGAGATAAACCTTGGGATGTAAATAAAACATGTGCTCCAGTCCACTGAATGTTCAGCTTTCCACATTAAACTCAGCTCCCAAGTTTCCTTAGGAGGGAGTTGGGTGTCCTAGCATTCAGTGACTAAGTTGGACTTAAACCCATCCCTTTAGCAGGCTTTACAACCAAGTCTCTAGCCAGACCCTTCGTAAAGTGATCAGCTAAGTTCTGTTGAGATCTAACAAACTCTATAGATAACACCCCATTCATGATAAGCTCACGAATCATGCTATGTCTGACACCTAAGTGTCTAGACTTACCATTGTACATCTGGCTATAAGCCTTAGGCAATGTAGCTGCACTATCACAACGGATAGAAATAGGTGCTATAGGTTTAGGCCACAATAGAATCTCAAGAAGCAAGTTTTTCAACCATTCAGCTTCTTTGCCAGCAGCTGCTAAAGCCACAAATTCAGATTCCATTGTTGAACTGGTGATGCAAGTTTGATTCTTGGATGCCCAAGAAATTGCACCTCCACCAAGTAGGAATACCCAGCCACTGGTAGGCGAACTGTCTTCAGTGTTACTGATCCAACTTGCATCAGTGTATCCTTCCAACAATAATGGATAACCAGTATATGAGAGACTATAACCCATAGTTCTCTTCAAATACTTGAGTACCCTATGAACTGCTTGCCAGTGATGAGCACTAGGATTACTAGTATACCTGCTCAATTTTCCCACTGCAAAACCAATATCAGGCCTTGTACAAGTCATGGCATACATCAGGCAGCTAATCACCCTAGAATACTCAAGTTGAGATACAGCCTTGCCATGATTAGGCATCAGCTTCTCACAAGTATCCATAGGTGTACTCACTGGAGTACAATCAAAATAATTGAATTTCTTTAACACCTTCTCAATATAATGAGACTGAGAGATAGAAATTCTTTTACTTTCATGTTTAATCCTTATACCAAGGATAACATCAGCCTCCCCCATGTCCTTCATGGAGAACCTTGATGACAAAAATTCCTTTGTCAGGTCAACCTGATTTTGGTCAGTGCCAAAGATCAACATGTCATCAACATATAGACAAATGATGACTCCTTTACCAGATTCATCAAATTTGCTATATACACATTTGTCAGCCTGGTTAAGAACATAACCACTAGACAAAACCACTTCATCAAATTTTTGATGCCATTGCTTAGGTGCCTGCTTCAGTCCATAAAGAGACTTAATCTGTTTACACACCTTGTTTTCATTGCCAGGCAAGATGAAGCTCTGAGGTTGGTTCATATAAACCTCCTCTTCTAATTCACCATTCAAGAAAGCTGTCTTCACATCCATCTGATGAATAATCAGATTGTGAATAGATGCCATAGCAATCAGCAGTCTTATGGTTCTGATACGAGCCAAAGGGGCATAAGTATCGAAATAGTCTATCCCTGACTTTTGTTTAAAGCCCTGAATGACTAGTCTAGCCTTGAACTTTTCAATAGTCCCATCTACCTTCATTTTCTTTTTGAAAATCCATTTGCAACCCAGAGGTTTGCAACCAGGTGGTAGATCAACCAACACCCAAGTGTTGTTGCCCATGATGGAATCCATTTCATCATTGATTGCTTCTTTCCAGAAAGCAATATCCTGGGACTTTATTGCCTCTTCAAATGTCTTGGGATCATCCTCAACAATGAAGCAATAGGAGTATTGGTCTGAGACCTCATCCCTGGTTCCTTCAACTAAGTATAGTTGAAACTCATGTCCAAATGACTTTGGAGTCCTGACCCTTTTGCTCTTCCTGAGCACAGGTTCAGGTTGTTGAACCACAACCTAATCAGGGACCACTGATGGTTCATCATCAAGGACCTCTGATACACCAGTGTCATGAGTTCCATTAGGAATCCTCTGACTTAGTCTAGGGACTGATGAGAATCTATTCTCATTAAAGTTTGAATCCCTTGATTCAATTATGGTGTTAATTGAAACATATTCATTAGGTGCAATAACATAGAACCTAAAAGCCTTGGAATGCTCAGCATATCCAACAAAGATGCAATCAATGCCTCTTTCACCCAAAGTCTTCAGCTTTGGATCAGGGAGTCTTACAACAGCCCTACAACCCTAGACCCTGAGATAGTTCAGGTTGGGTTTCCTTTTAGTCCAGAGTTCATAAGGGGTAACCTTATTCCTTTTGTTGGGAACCCTATTTAATAAATAGCAAGCTGTTAACATAGCTTCACCCCAGAACCCTTGACTCAGTCCTGAATAGGACAACATGGAATTAACCATCTCCTTCAGCACCCTGTTTTTCCTTTCAGAAATGCCATTTTGCTGAGGAGTATAAGGGGCAGTCGTTTCATGGATAATTCCAACAGACTAAAAATAAAGAGTATCCATGTACTCACCTCCCCTATCAGTCCTTAATCTTTTGATCAGGGACCCAAGTTGTAATTCAACTTCAGTTTTAAACACTTTGAATTTATCTAATGCTTCATCCTTGGTATGTAACAGATAGACATAACAAAACCTTGAAGCATCATCAATAAATGTCACAAAGTACTTCTTATTCCCCAAAGAAGGAGTGGCATGCAAATCACACAGGTCACCGTGTATAAGCTCCAGGAGCTTAGTCTCACGACTAACACCCTGAAAATGTTTCTTGGTTATCTTGGTCAACATGCAAGTTTTACACTTTTCAGTGTCCATGTCAAATGCAGGGATTAACCCATCCTTAGACATATCTTGCATTCTTTTATAGTGTACATGGCCAAGTCTAGCATGCCAAAGGGTAGAGTCAGTCAGGTCAATGGTGGTCACAAAGGCTGAATTAACACTATCAGTGGCAATATTAAACCTGAACATTTGATTACATAAATAGCCAAAACCAATAAACACACCATTCTTAGAGAGAACAAATTTATCAGAATCAATAACTTGTTTATATCCATGATTATTACTTGAAACCAAGTTCTTCCTGATATCAGGAACATGAATAACATTAAACAAGGTTACAATCTTTCCAGAACTAAAATTAAGATCTACACAACCATGACCATGCACCAAGGCTGTTGACTCATTTCCCATGTGAAGAATAGAACCATCATTCAGTGACTCATAAGTCTTGAACCAACTTCTATCTTTACACACATGAACTGTTGCATCAGAGTCAACCCACCACGCAACATCATCATCCTGTACATAATTAGATTCAGATACATATGTAACATAATAAATCTGAAAAGACTTATTAAACATATTCTGACCTTTCAGTGAGTTGGTTGAACCACCACTCCCTGAACCATTAGTGCCTGATCCATTGGCTTTACCACCAACCTTAACACCTTTGCAATCCCTTTTAATGTGACAAGTTTTGCCACATTTCCAACAAGTAGGTGTTGCCTTCTTGTTAGGATCTGCCCTTGTGTTGTCATGATATTTGCGTTTGCCTTTGTTGTCATTGTACCTGGTGGAGTTGTTATGCTCCACCATATTGAAAACAGATGCACCAGTAGCATTGATACTCTTTGGCTTGTCATTATCCTGCACCTTGAGAGATTCCTCAATGCGCAGATGACTGCCCAACTCAACCAGAGTTAACTCCTTCTTTTTATGTTTCAAGGTATGCTTGAAATCTTTCCAAGAAGGGGGAAGTTTATCAATGACACAAGAGACTTGAATAGCCTCATCCATGTGCATATTGTGTTGTGTAAACCTTTCAAGTATACCAAGAAGTTCATTGTATTGTTCCATGACTAGTCTTGAATCAGTCATTTTGTAATTTGTGAAATTACTAACAAGAAACTTCTTACTTGATGCATCCTCAGCCATATATTTGGCATCCAAGGAATCCCACAGTTCTTTGGAAGATTCAATGTTCTGATAAATTTCAAATAGAGAATCAGACATACTATTGAGAATTAAACCTCTGCAAATGTAGTCATCATTCTTCCATTTGCTACTCCTCCTGATCGACTCCACAGTAGCATCATCTCCATCATCAGGAATAGGTGTAGTTAGCACATACACCACACTCATGCTTGACAGCAGGAAGTGCATCTTCTTCTGCCATCTCCTAAAGTCCACCCCTTCAAACTTATCAAGCTTGGCAAAGTTTGAAGCCATATGTTTCATTGCAGCAGCAACCATTGATTATCACAAATAGTTTATTTTGATTGTTGGTGGTTAGTTCCCAGAACAGGGTAAGACAATCAGTAGCAACTGCAAATACCACTAGGTGGTTACCGGATATCACTTGAAATCGTGTGATCACTTTCCAAAGTAAACTATTCGACCCTAATGCCTGGGTTACACGAATATCTACTTGGGATAAGACCAAATGTAGTTATAGAATTAGGCACAATTCAATAACCCTTTTGCTTAGAAGTGTTAATCGTTTTCTCTGTGTCCTTCATGTATAATCAGATATCCTATTTATAGGTAATTACTCTAAACTAGTCAAAGAGAATTATGAGAATTAATCGGCCCATTAATCGCCTCATAATTATCCCCATTATAGCTGTTTGTGGTTACATGACCAATTAAACGTGGTCATTAAGCAGTTGAAACTGTCATTTAACAGTACTGTCATAATACTAGCAGTACTTTCCACTAGCAGTACTTTCATACTAGCAGTAATTTATAATACTAGCATTACTTTCCACTAGCAGTACTTTCATAATACTAGCAGTACCTTCATAACACTAGCAGTGCTTACATAGTTCTAGCAGTGGAAACACCGCCTATCAGCACTAACTTAGCACTAGCAGTGGAAACACTGCCTATCAGTGCTAACTAAGCACTACCAATACAAACCACTATTAGAGTCAGGGTGTTCAGGGACCTTATAGGTGTACACTCTATACCTCTTGACCCATTACTAGGTGTGAACTAATCCCACAAGTGCACTAAATTTTCCAACATTAATATATCTCTTTTCTGTTGTTTAAAAACAACAACATAGGCATGTCAGTATGACACCATCCCTGGAGGTATACTCAATAGCAATAGTAAACTCAAATGGTTAATTTTGCTCTTGGCTTTGTTCCAAGTGGATGACCATTATCATCGATATATTGTATCTGTGTTTTACCTAAGTTTATAGAGATTTCTAATTAACTCAGTTCTCGCATGATTTTGTTTCTAACTGATCAACCTTTGCGGAAGATATTGAGATCATACAATCTCTTGGTGTAGATGCTTACCGTTTGTCTATATCATGGGCAAGAATTCTTCCAAGTATGATAACAATTAACAACTAAAAGGTCCATTAAAAAACGGTCATATATTTTCGTTGCTTGATCAAAGTTCTTTTTGAGTTGTATTAGGAGGAAGATTTGATGAAGATAATGCAACTGGGATTATGTTCTATAACAGAATCTTGGATGAACTCTCACTCCAAGGTAACGTGGCCGCACTCTTTACATCAAGTATTCGACCTTATGGAAATTCGCCACTTTAACCTTAAATTTCTAAGTAACACATAATTTAACAATTTGTTACTATTTACCATCATGATTTTTCTCAAGAACTTCAAGATCGTTATGGCTCTTGGCTCAGCCCGTTAATGCAGTATGTAGAAATAATTCATCATCTTTTCATTTCAATTAAACTAAAATTGTCCTTCCAAAAGAAACACCAAAACAAAAATTTTGTGGTTTGTTGTAAGGAAAATTATGTCCATTACGCAGAAACATGTTTCAAGTACTTTGGTGACCGAGTGAAGCATTGGTCGAAAAACGAAGCTTAAACTTTATTCAAATAGACGAACCAAATACATGTTCCTTTGACTTTCTAAAGTCTATATGCATTTTGGTGATATGATGTGTGCAGGATATTCTGAACCAACCACGCCGAAACACTTTAAGACGCACTTCAAGATCTCAAGCGAATTGAATTTACAAAATGTACCTGTCATCTTTGGCACAACTCACAAGCAATCAGGTAACCATATCGTGTTCATGAATGACTTTTTTATCTGGCCAAATAATAACAAAATCGGGCATCTTGCAGGGATGGTGCTGATGTAAGAGGCTATTATGTCTGGACTTTGATGGATGACTTCGAATCGAGTATTGGGTATGGAGCGAGATTTGGATTATACTACAGTGATCATCAAAAGCTTGATCAGATTCCCAAGTTGTATGCAAAATGGTATCAAGACTTCTTAAAAAACAAAAATAAATAAATAAAAAACTTATTTTTGTTGCAAGTCGAATATATCAGAGCAAAACTTGAGGTCGGGAATATTATTTCGAAGATGAGAGAAGGTAGGTTGAGGTGGTTCGGTCATGTCAGGAGAAGGCCACAAACAGCACCGGTTAGAAGGGTCGAGGCGCTAGTTGTAGATGGCGTCAAAAGAAGGGGCAGACCCAATCTCAGGTGGGGAGATAGAATTAAGCTGGACATGTCGGAGCTTCTCTTGTCGGAGGACATGACCTCAGATAGGAAGGGGTGGAGAGATAGGATTAGGATTTGCGGTTAGATTCTTGGCTAGGGGCTTTCTGGGTTTAGGGGTTTTTGGTGGGTTAGGCTTTTAGGCGTCCCTTTGTTTTGCTTTGCCTCGGCGTTTTTCGGTTTTGGTGCCTCCCTTTTGCTTTTGTCGTAGCTTTAGGCCCCGTGTGTTGCTCTGCTCTGCTCTGTGTGCTTAGGCTTGCCTGCTTTTTTCCCGCCCCTGCTTTTGTTTTTGGTGCTTTGTTGTGCTTTGCCTTAGCTTTAGGCCCTGCGCGTTGTTTTTGCCTTGCTCTTTGTTGCCCCTTTTGGTCTGCCTGCTTTCCCTTTTTTTTTTTTTTTTTTTTTTTTTGGGTCTCTGTATGTGTTTTCCTACTTGCTTGCTTGTCTGACTTTTTCCTGTGCTTATTGTTGTATGTCTTCCGCTTTCTCTTCTCTTCCTTCTCACCCGCACAATCGCACTTGCCGGAGGTCTCGTTGGAAGCAGTCTCTCTACTCCCAGGTTTATTCCTGGGGTAGAGGTAGGATCTGTCTACATTTTTACCTCCCCCTTACCCCGCTCCGGCGGCATTGGGTTTGTTGTTGTTGTTGTTGTATTTAAATAATACAACAATGTGCATTAGATTAAACAAAGCTAATTTTTTTTCTAATGTGTTATTCGTTATGTACTTATGTAAATGTATGATTAATCTATTATACTGTTCTTGCTTATTTTTCATGTAATTAAACAACTAAAAATGATTAGTAGTCTGTTATTGACCGAATAAAAGTCATTAACAAGCCAATAATTGTTCTTTGGTTTGTTTTGTCATTCTGTCACTTTCCTGGTGTATCGTAAGACAACAAAATAACATATATCATGTGGCCTTAAATCCTAGATTTATTAAGATACGGTTTCGGTTTTATATTATAATTGTTTTTATCATACATTTTTATATATTTTCTGCAACTACACGACTCGTGCTACTAGTGTGCACGTTTTTCTTTTGAGTAGGAAAAGTATACGATACTACTTTAACAACAATCAGTATTAGGAATAGTTTGCACGTGGCGTTAACTTGACACTGCGTTATAGCATATGTACAACTCAATATAAATTTGTTGGTCGTGTTGTCCCAGAACAGGGTTAGATAATCAAAGACAATAGCTATACCACTAGGTGGTTACCGGATATCACTTGGAATCGTGTGATCACTTTCCAAAAGTAAACTATTCGACCCTAATGCCTGGGTACACGTTTATCTACTTGGGATAAGACCAAATGTTTGTTATTGAATTAGACACAAATCAATAACCCTTGCGCTTATCAGTGTTAATTGTTTTCTGTGTCTATCATGCATGATCAGATATCCTATTTATAGGAGATTACTCTTAGCTAGTCAAATGGAATTATGAGAATTAATCGCCCCATTAATCGCCTCATAATTATCCCCATTATAGCGATTAGTGGTTACACGACCAATTAAACGTGGTCATTATGCAGTTGTAACTGCCACTTGAATAGGTCAATGCCTGTTACAAGTTAATTTCAGTACTAGCAGTACTTTCATAACACTAGCAGTACTTTCATAGCACTAGCATTACTTTCATAGCACTAGCAGTGGTAACACTGCCTATCCGCACTAACTTAGCACTAGAAGTGGAAACACTACCTATCAAACCACTATTTGAGTCAGGGTGTTCAGGGACCTAATGGGTGTATACTCCATACCTCCTGACCCATTACCAGGTGTGAACTAATCCCACAAGTGCACTAAATTTTCCAACAATCCTCCCCAAATTTAGTTCACTTCCTTTGCATGAAAAACAAACATCAAACAAAACATGTGCATAAACGAAAATATCCTGAGGATTGAATTTCCATCTTAGTAAATTACACGTTCAAATATTCGAGAATCAGGGTGTTCTAAGAATTGAACCCTTCAACTCATTTGAATACCTGAAGATAAAATATACACAAGTTTTCAAACACTTAACATCTCCTGACACTATACAAGCCATGTGCCCATATCCAAATTCATAAATGTTGTAAAAGCTAAAAGTCCAAAAGCTCCCTGAAGCGGCAAAACTTCAACATTTACATAGGTGGTTCCTCTTTATTCATGCTCCTGCCAAGCACTTTTTTCAAAGAAAATTAACCATTAAGAAGTAAAGACTTCATCCTCCTTTCAACAGGTTCTGAGCACAACCTTGGGATGTAATATAAAACATGTGCTCCAGTCCACTGAATGTTCAGCTTTCCATATTGAACTCAGCTCCCAAGTTTCCTTAGGAGGGAGTTGGGTGTCTTAGCATTCAGTGACTAAGTTGGACTTAAACCCATCCCTTTAGCAGACTTTATAACCAAGTCTCTAGCCAAACCCTTCGTCAAGTGATCAGCTAAGTTTTGTTGAGATCTAACAAACTCTATAGATACCACCCCATTCATGATAAGCTCACGAATCATGCTATGTCTGACACCTAAGTGTCTAGACTTCCCATTTTACATCTGGCTATAAGCCTTTGCCAATGTAGCTGCACTATCACATCGGATAGAAATAGGTGCTATAGGTTTAGGCAACAATGGAATCTCAAGAAGCAAGTTTTTCAACCATTCAGCTTATTTACCAGCAGCTGCCAAGGCCACAAATTCAGATTCCATTGTTGAACTGGTGATGCAAGTTTGCTTCTTGGATGCCCAAGAAATTACACCTCCACCAAGTAGGAATACCCAGCTACTGGTAGACGAATTGTCTTCAGTGTTACTGATCCAACTTGCATCAGTGTAACCTTCCAACACTGATGGGTAACCAGTATATGAGAGACTATAATCCATAGTTCTCTTCAAATACTTCAGTACTCTCTGAACTGCTTGCTAGTGATGAGCACTAGGATTACTAGTATACCTGCTCAATTTTCCCGCTGCAAAACCAATATCAGGTCTTGTACAAGTCATGGCATACATCAAGCAGCCAATTACCATAGAATACTCAAGTTGAGATACAGCCTTGCCATTATTAGGCATCAGCTTCTCACAAGTATCCATAGGTGTACTCACTGGAGTACAATCAAAGTAATTGAATTTCCTCAACACCTTTTCAATATAGTGAGACTGAGAGATAGAAATTCTTTTACTTTCATGTTTAATCCTTATACCAAGGATAACATCAGCCTCCCCCATGTCCTTCATGGAAAACCTTGATGACAAAAATTCTTTTGTCAAGTCAACCTGATTTTGGTCAGTTCCAAATATCAACATGTCATCAACATATAGACAAATGATGACTCCTTTACCAGATTCATCAAATTTGCTATATACACATTTGTCAGCTTGGTTAAGAACATAACCACTAGACAAAACCACTTCATCAAATTTTTGATGCCATTGCTTAGGTGCCTGCTTTAGTCCATAAAGAGAATTAATCAGTTTACACACCTTGTTTTCATTGCCAGGCAAGATGAAGCCTTGAGGTTGGTTCATATAAACCTCCTCATCCAATTCACCATTCAAGAAAATTGTCTTCACATCCATCTGATGAATAATTAGATTGTGAATTGATGCCAAAGCAATCAGCAGTCTTATGGTATTGATACGTGCCACAGGGGCATAAGTATCAAAATAGTCAATTCCTGACTTTTGTTTAAAGCCCTGAATGACTAGTCTAGCCTTGAACTTTTCAATAGTTCCATCTACCTTCATTTTCTTTTTGAAAATCCATTTGCAACCCAAAGGTTTGCAACCAGGAGGTAGATCAACCAACACCCAAGTGTTGTTCCCCATGATTGAATCCATCTCATCATTGATTGCTTCTTTCCAGAAAGCAATATCCTGAGACTTCATTGCTTCTTCAAATGTCTTGGGATCATCCTCAACAATGAAGCAATAGGAGTATTGGTCTGAGACCTCATCCCTGGTTCCTTCAATTAAGCATAATTGAAACTCAGGTCCAAATGACTTTGGAGTCCTGACCCTTTTGCTCTTTCTGAGCACAGGTTCAGGTTGTTGAACCACAACCTCATCAGCGACCACTGATGGTTCTTCATCAGGGACCTTTGATACACCTGTGTCATGAGTTCTATTAGGAATCCTCTGACTTGGTCTAGGGACTGATGAGAATCTATTCTCACCAAAGTTAGCATCCCTTGATTCAATTATTGAGTTAACTGAAACATATTCATTAGGTTCAATAACATAGAACCTAAAAGCCTTGGAATGCTCAGCATATCCAACAAAGATGCAGTCAATGCCTCTTTCACCCAAAGTCTTTAGCTTTGGATCAGGGAGTCTTACAACAGCCCTATAACCCCAGACCTTGAGATAGTTCAGGTTGGGTTTCCTTTTAGTCCAGAGTTCATAAGGGGTAACCTTGTTCCTTTTGTTGGGAACCCTATTTAATAAATAGCAAGTTGTTAACATAGCTTCACCCCAGAACCCTTGACTCAGTCCTGAATAGGACAACATGGAATTAACCATCTCCTTTAGCACCCTGTTTTTCCTTTCAGAAATGCCATTTTGCTGAGGAGTATAAGGGGCAGTCGTTTCATGGATAATTCCAACAGACTGAAAATACAGAGTATCCATGTACTCACCTCCCCTATCAGTCCTTAATCTTTTGATCAAAGACCCAAGTTGTAATTTAACTTCAGTTTTAAACACTTTGAATTTATCTAATGCTTCCTCCTTGGTATGTAACAGATAGACATAACAAAACCTTGAAGCATCATCAATAAATGTCACAAAGTACTTCTTATTCCCCAAAGAAGGAATGACATGCAAATCACACATGTCATTGTGTATGAGCTCCAAGATCACGACTAACACCCTGAAAAGGTTTCTTGGTTATCTTGGTCAACATGCAAGTTTTACACTTTTCAGTGTCCATGTCAAAAGCTGGGATTAACCCATCCTTAGACATATCTTGCATTCTTTTATAGTGTACATGGCCAAGTCTAGCATGCCAAAGGGTAGAGTCAGTCAGGTCATTGGTGGTCACAAAGGCTAAATTAACACTATCAGTGACAATATTAAGCCTGAACATTTGATTACACAAATAACCAAAACCAATAAAAACACCATGCTTAGAAAGAACAAATTTATCAGATTCAATAACTTGTTTATATCCATGATTATTCAAAATACTACTTGAAACCAAGTTCTTCCTGATATCAGGAACATGAATAACATTAAACAAAGTTACAATCTTTCCAGAACTAAAATTAAGATCTACACAACCACGACCATGCACCAAGGTTGTTGACTCATTTCCCATGTGAAGAATAGAACCATCATTCATTGACTCATAAGTCTTGAACCAGCTTCTATCTTTGCACACATGAACTGTTGCACCAGAGTCAACCCACCACGCAACATCATCATCCTTTCAGTGAGTTGGTTGAACCACCACTCCCTGAACCATTAGTGCCTGATCCATTGGCTTTACCACCAACTTTAACACCTTTGCAATCGCTTTTAATATGACCAGTTTTGCCACATTTCCAACAAGTAGGTGTTGCCTTCTTGTTAGGATCTGCCCTTGTGTTGTCATGATATTTGCGTTTGCCTTTGTTGTCATTGTACCTGGTGGAGTTTTTATGCTCCACCATATTGACAACAGATGCACCAGTAGCATTGCCACTCTTTGGCTTGTCATTATCCTGCACCTTGAGAGATTCCTCAATGCGCAGATGACTGCCCAACTCAACCAGAGTTAACTCCTCCTTTTTATGTTTCAAGGTATGCTTGAAATCTTTCCAAGAAGGGGGAAGTTTATCAATGACACAAGAGACTTGAATAGCCTCATCCATGTGCATATTGTGTTGTGTAAACATTCCAAGTATTCCAAGAAGTTCATTGTATTGTTCCATAACTGGTCTTGAATCAGTCATTTTGTAATTTGTGAAATTACTAACAAGGAACTTCTTACTTGATGCATCCTCAGCCATATATTTGGCATCCAAGTAATCCCACAGTACTTTGGAAGATTCAAAGTTCTGATAAATATCAAACAGAGAATCAGACATACCATTGAGGATTAGACCTCTGCATATGTAGTCATCATTCTCCCATTTGCTCCTTCTCCTGAAATGCTCAACCGTAGCATCATCCCCATCATCAGGAATAGGAGTGGTTAGCACATAAACCACACTCATGCTTGACAGCAAGAAGTGCATCTTCTTCTGCCATCTCCTGAAGTCCACCCCTTCAAACTTATCAAGCTTGGCAAAGTTTGAAGCCATGTGTTTCATTGCAGCAGCAGCCATTGATTATCATAAATAGTTTACTTTGATTGTTGGTCGTGTTGTCCCAGAACAGGGTTAGATAATCAAAGACAATAGCTATACCACTAGGTGGTTACCGGATATCACTTGGAATCGTGTGATCACTTTCGAAAAGTAAACTATTCGACCCTAATGCCTGGGTTACACGAATATCTACTTGGGATAAGACCAAATGTTTGTTATTGAATTAGGCACAAATCAATAACCCTTGCGCTTATCAGTGTTAATTGTTTTCTGTGTCTATCATGCATGATCAGATATCCTATTTATAGGAGATTACTCTTAGTTAGTCAAATGGAATTATGAGAATTAGTCGCCCCATTAATCGCCTCATAATTATCCCCATTATAGCCGTTAGTGGTTACATGACCAATTAAACGTGGTCATTATGCAGTTGTAACTGCCACTTGAATAGGTCAATGCCTGTTACAAGTTAATTTCAGTACTAGCAGTACTTTCATAACACTAGCAGTACTTTCATAGCACTAGCATTACTTTCATAGCACTAGCAGTGGTAACACTGCCTATCCGCACTAACTTAGCACTAGTAGTGGAAACACTACCTATCAAACCACTATTTGAGTCAGGGTGTTCAGGGACCTAATGGGTGTATACTCCATACCTCCTGACCCATTACCAGGTGTGAACTAATCCCACAAGTGCACTAAATTTTCTAACAAAATTAGAGGTGACAAGGTGAGCGGATCAACTAGGTCAACATGATTTGAACTTGAAATAGTCATTTTGTAGTATGGTCCGGTCAGGGTCAGATTAACTCATATAGACTTGAAATAGTCATTAATTAGTCACTAAACTTCCATACATTTTGGAAACAATCATTGTGTCAATAAAGTTATCAAAATCATAGCAAAAAAAGTTTCTTTGGAACAAGATTATATTGTCGGGTTGCTTCAATCATTGTAGTATTTTACATTTTTTTTTTAATTTTTTTTATTTGGCCATATTGTGGGGCTCAATTATGTAGTAGTATTTCACAATGTGACCAAATATGTTGATAATGACCCTTCAAGTTTTTTGCAGACATTTTTAGTGGAACTTAAAGAAGGAGGTCCAACTTGCATATAAAGCATAACCAACATCAATGAAAACAGAACGAATTGAAATCAATGTTTGGTTTTGTACTATTGCTTCTTCTTGGAGCTCAGCTATCCATTCTTGGACAAGACATAAAAAGATCAGATTTTCCACATGGCTTTATCTTTGGAGTCTCTACTTCTTCTTATCAAGTATTCTTTATTCTTATTGTATTATGAATGCTTAGAGATTGGTTCTTTGTTAGCTCATGATTAATGCAATAATAATGTTTGTGTTTAGATTGAAGGAGCACATCTTGAAGATGGTAAAAGTGTCAATAACTGGGATGCTTTTGCTCTTTACCCTAGTAATAAGCACTTTTTATTCTCAATTATGCCACGTCACACATGACATATATAATCATGCTATTCATCTTTATTTTATTTATTTATTTATTTTTGTTTCATGTTAGGCATGATTGAAGATGGTAGCAATGGATTCATAGCTGATGATCATTACCATCAATATTTGGTATTTATGTTTTGGCTCTCCTTTTCCATTATCATATAAATGGGGTGTTTGTCTAAGCTTATTATTAATAACTGCTTATAATAAAGGGGTAATTGCATCTTTATGTATCTTACTTGCCACATTTTCTAACTTTGTGTAGCGTATTAATTTTTTTCTTTTGTTCTTTTTTTCTTTTTGGTATATCGTACTTTTGAATTTCGTCTTCTTGGTGTATCATATCATAGACCAATTGTGTGTACTACTTGACCATTATACCCCTACCATTTACACACTCAAATTAATCGGGTAGGTGCAAAATGGTAAAAAGGATACACACAATTGGTCTATGATATATCACGATGACGAAATTCAAATGTATGATATACCAAAAGGAAATTTTTTAAATACAAGTACATAAAGTTAGAAAACGTGGCAAGTAAGATGCATAAAGATGCAATTAGCATTATAATAAATAGACTAATAAGTTTTTGCTAAGTGTTTGGATTAGCTTAGGAAAAAAAATACTCCCTCCGTCCCAAAATTTAAGTCCAATTTGACTTTTTGACCTTAAATATTTTCGTTTGTATTATATAACACTTGATGAAAATTATACCAAATGAAAATACATTTAAAACACAATCCATTTATATATTTTGCATCAAGTATTATATAATACAAATAAAAATATTTAAGGTCAAAGTTTGAGTCAAAAAGTCAAATTGGACTTATAATTTGGGACGAAGGTAGTAGGAAAAAGAAACTTGCAACTTTGCACCCCTACATGAGCCCATAATCTAAGCTTATAACCTTAACCAAACACTAATACGAGCTTATTTTTCACTTCATTCTAGTTTCCAATAAGGATCTTTATTCATATCTCCATTATAGAAGTGGTCCCCTTGTCAAAATTTTAAGTGGTGCTTGTTCTCTTTGGGACATATATAAAGTGACACTCTGTCTTTACAATTAATATATGAAAGACTCAAAAGGTTGCCTTCTCATTCATTAATCAACCGTATATATACACAAAACTTATGACTAACTGATAACTACCCATGAGACTATTATGGGATAAATATACAACGTGATTTACATACTAAAGATAAATACAAATATAAAGTATATCTAATAGTCCCCCTCAGTCAAAGCGGAGGTGGACGAATGCTTAGACCGGCTCCAAACAACACCCGTACGTGGGAGTCCTTTAGTAAAAATGTCGGCAATTTGAAACTGGGTAGGAACATGTAGGACGCGTACTTGACCACGAGCTACCTTTTCACGTACAAAGTGAATATCCATTTCAATATGCTTAGTACGTTGATGTTGATGTTGAACTATAGCACTTACATTGTCACAAAACACAAGAGTTGCTTTTGGAATGGGACAATGAAGCTCAAGAAGTAGGTTGCGAAGCCAACAAGACTCCGAGACAACATTAGCTACGCCACGGTACTCGGCTTCCGCACTAGAACGGGATAGTGTAGCTTGTCTTTTAGAAGACCAAGAAATTAAGTTGTCACCCATAAACACACAATAACCAGAAGTAGAACGGCGAGTATCGGGACAACCACCCCAATCCGCATCTGTGTATGCAACAAGATTATGTGTAGCAGACTTGGTAAGATGCAAACCATAAGAAAGAGTACCCTGCAGGTAGCGGATAATTCGCTTTAAGGCATGCATGCGAGTGTCACGTGGATCATGCATGTGTAAGCAAATTTGTTGCACCGCATAAGAAATGTCAGGTCGAGTAAAAGTAAGGTATTGCAACGCACCCGCAAGACTACGAAAGTGTGTAGGATCGGAGTAAGGTTTACCCGAAGTAGCACTAAGCTTACCCTTGGTATCAACTGGCATATGAACCGGGTTACATGAAGACATACCAGCTCTTGCAATAATATCTTTAGCATAATTTTGTTGACTAAGAAAGAGACCATGTGAATGCCGAACAACTGAAATGCCCAAGAATGAACTTAACGGTCCAAGATCTTTCATTGCGAACTCGCGAGCTAAAAGGGACATGAGAGATGTCCGAAGAGCAACAGAAGAAGTGATGAGTATTATATCGTCAACATAAAGAAGTAAATAAGCCATATCCTGCTCGTTGCGATAAATAAACAAAGAATGATCACATTTGCTGTGCACAAATCCAATAGTAGAAACAAAATCCGCAAATCGTTGAAACCAGGCTCGTGGAGCCTGTTTTAAACGATAAAGAGACTTCGACACACATGATGATGATTGGGACGTTGAGGATCCCGAAATCCCATTGGTTGATGCATGTACACTGTTTCCTGTAGATTGCCATGCAAAAATGCATTTTTGACATCCAATTGGTGAATATGCCATGACTTAGAAAGAGCAAGACTAAGTACGTTGCGGATGGTGGCCGGCTTAACGACCGGACTAAATGTTTCATGACAATCAACACCAACTTGCTGAGACCTACCATCACCAACAAGACGAGCTTTGTATCGCTCAAAAGAACCGTCAGAGTTCATTTTATGTCTATAAATCCACATAGAATGAATAACATGCATATCGGGAGTACGAGGTACCAAAACCCATGTCTTATTATCAATTAGAGCTTTATATTCATCATTCATTGCATGGTTCCAATTAGGGTCAGATAAGGCTTGTTTTGGATTTTTTGGTAAGGGAGAAAGAGTGTTAGAAGCTGTTAAATTGAAAGGTACCTTGCTTTTGGTGATACCAGACATGCTTCGTGTGGTCATAGATCGAGTAGGAATGGGGCGTGAAGCGACTGGGCTGCGGGTAAGCAACCGAGCTGCGTTGGGTCGAGAGGTGAGTAAGGAAGACTGAGAGTTGAGTCGAGATCCAGAAAGGCCTGAATGAGAAGAAGCAGGAGAGTGGGGCATGTTATTGGGTGGAGTATCAGAACCAGACTCACGAGTATCTTGAGGAGATGATAGTCCAGTAGGTGAGTGAGGCTCGGGTGCGTTCGGGTACAAAGTGAATATTTATCCCATAATAATATAGTATATATGTGTATATACATTTAAATGTATACTTGTTCATAGTTTGAATTTGTCTTCTGTATGATGTGATCTAATGTCAAGTTATAATGTTTCAAACTAACTCAACAAATCTTGTACTAGATGAATGCAAATAATATTACTCTAAACATATTTGTTTAGTCCTAACTTCATTATTGATCAATCGACCGTTGCAGAAAGATATTGACATCGTACAGTCTCTAGGTGTAGATGCTTACCGTTTCTCTATATCATGGGCCAGAATTCTTCCAAGTACGATAACAGCCTTAAAAACTATTGAAATAGGATAAAGTATTTTCGTTTCTTGATTATGAGTCTTCTTGAGCTGTGTATCAGGAGGAAGATTTGGTGAAGTTAATCCAAACGGGGTTATGTTCTATAACAAAATATTGGATGATCTCATACTCAGGGGTAACATTGGAATTTTTCTTTGTTAAATTCTTCGACTTTATAAGAATTAACTCACTAAAAGTAAGCTTGCGACTAATGCAGGCATTAAACCATTTGTTACTATTTACCATCATGATTTCCCTCAAGAACTTCAAGATCGATATGGATCTTGGCTCAGCCCGTTAATGCAGTATGTAAAACTAGCTCATTCATCTATTCATTTCAAATCAAGAAAAATTTACGTTCCAAAAGATAACAGTCACAAAAATGGACCCTTTTTAATGTGCTTAACACAATAAGCAGTAAAGAAGATAAGCACTTGAATAAGCAATCCCAGCACCTAATATCTTTTTGTAGGGAAGATTATGTCCACTTTGCAGAAACATGCTTCAAGAACTTTGGTGACCGAGTAAAGCATTGGGTCACTATCAACGAGCCAAATTTGTTCACACAAATGGCCTACCAAACAGGAAAGTATCCACCAGCTCGTTGCTCACCACCTTTTGGCAATTGCTCAGCTGGAAATTCTGACATTGAGCCTCTAATTGCCGTGCATAACCTATTATTGGCACATGGAAAGGCTGTGAAACTATACCGAAAATATTATCAGGCAATCCACTGTCTACTGACCTTAAAGTTGACCTTTTTATCTTATACTGAGTACCCCGTAAGAAGACTATTCATTAACTAGATAAATGTAATTGCAGCGTGAACAAGGCGGGTCAATCGGAATTGTTGTAGATTGCTTAAATTATGCGCCTCTAACGGATAGTGATCTCGATCAAGAAGCCGCTAACAGAGGCCTGGCCTTCTATATTGGCTGGTATACACTATGAACCATGACACAAATAGATTTTGTTTGACTTTTTGAAGTCAAAACAACATTTTTTTTTCTTAACTTTTTGCTCTCTTGTTATTGTTAAAAAGGGTGTTGGACCCACTAATATTTGGTGACTATCCATCGGAAATGCGACGATATCTTGGAAATAGTCTGCCAAGGTTTTCTAAAGCAGAAAGTAATTTTATGAGAGACGGTGTTGACTTTATAGGAGTCAACTACTACACTACTCGATATGCAAAAGATTGCCTTTATTCTAGTTGTAGCTTAACTGGAAACCGTCCAATCAAAGGTTTTGTGGATGCAACTAATGAACGAGATGGTATAGTACTTGGTGAGCCGGTATGTGCAAAATGACCTTTTGCGCTTCGTCTCATTTTGTTTATTTTGCTTTCTCATTTTTTAACTGTTTAGTTGTGTTCACAGACGGCCATAGAGATACTGAAGGTGGTTCCGAAAGGCATTGGAGAAATGATAGACTATTTAAAGAAAAGATACGACAACAAACCCATGTTCGTCACTGAAAATGGTACCGTTGACTTTTTGATTTTAGTCATATTGCATGATTTTGACATTCAAAATTGACATTGATACCGTTACTAATTAAAAATTTATCGGTTGCAGTTTTCTGATATCATACGCAAGTTATTTGTTAAACGTATATCGAAACAATAAGAAGTTGTATCAAATTTAAGGTCAAACGGGTCAAATCATGTCATTTGACCTCTAAAGTCGATTTTGAAACAGGATATTCTGAACCAAATGTGCAAGATTGATGAGTGTCTAAATACTCATCATTTTTATACCGTTTAGAATGTCAAAAACATCTGAAAACACTCAGAAATGCATCAAAATGATGAAAATATCACAAACAAGTGTTTTATGTGTTTTAAATGCAAAAATATCAAAATCAGATGAAAAACGTATCAAGTTTGAAAAATTGGCAGTTTTAGTCCCCCAAGTTTCAAAAGTTGTCAAATCTAGTCCCTGGAATTCAAAAATGTGGAGTTTTATCATTCAAGGTCCCTGAAATATTCTAAGTTGTTAAAAATGGTCATTGAATGATTCTTTGGTCAAATGGCAGAAAAGGTCCCTAAACTTTGAAAAATGTCAAAAATAGTCCTTGGATTTATAAAAATGAAATTTTATGCAAAAGTGGTCCTTGTACTATTAAAGTTTGTCAAGTTTGGTCCTTTTGATATCTTTGGAAAAGGGGCAGGTTCAGTCCTTTATCTTTGGTCAATTTGCAAAACTAGTCCTTGTGTTAATACTATACCAAACGGACTCTTTTAATATCACAAACCCAAATGCAATCCAATAACACTGCTGGCCCAAACCTTAGCCCAATCCCACTTGACCCTTGGACTTGAACCTTGACCCTTGACCCCCTCACTTGAGCCAGTTCACAAACCCTCTTGGCCCTGTCATAACCAATTGTGAACCCCCCCCCCCCCCCCCCAACGTATTATTAATCTCGGTCAAATAAGTCAAAAACCAGGACTGTTCATCCTCTACCTCGTTTACCCGCCGAATCCAGATACCACCATAGTTTTCATCCCACTTGCTCCTACTCCCTTCCACCTGTCTTCCAAGTTGTATACCAACCCCCCTCCACCTCCATATCTTCCAAACTTCATTAATTGATTGTAACCTGCTAGAGACTTTTGGCGCCAAAATTTACACATGGACGATTATGATGATTTGTGAAGATTCAATGGTCTAGATCAAGCGGGAAACAATCAGAGGTCGACAAGAAGTCTCTAAAGTCTATAAAGAAGGGAAGAGAAGCAAGGAAGAAAGATATCTAGTGTAATTTTTAAGTTTCTATGTCGTTTTAGTTTACTTTTAAATTCCAGTGTATGTTTTAGCCTTTAAATTCTGTATTTCAAGTTTTTATTACATAATAAAGCTTTTGTGAAACATCAATTTCCGTATCAAGTTCCATTTCAGTTTATGCAAAATTTTACTTTTGATCAAAATTTCAATAAGTTCGAATGTTGTTTGTAGGTGTTATCTTGGACTGAATAAGCCACATAAGCTCCTATATAGCTTATCTAAGCTATTAGAAACCCTTAAAATTCAGTTTAGAAACAAAAAGCAAAAATACAAGAAAATACAAAAAAATTAGTTAAAAATAAAAAATCCATGGTGAAGGTTATCAAGAAGCTGGAGCAGGGTTGATTGTGGATGGCCTTGGTTTAGTGCTTCTTGGGAAGCTATAGGAAGTGTTTACAAGTCCTTGGTTCTCAGTTCTGTGCTTAGACATATTTTGTAAGCAATTTCTTGTAATTTGCATTTTATAGTATAAGTGTTTAGAGACTGTTAATTTTAGTGTAGATCTGTTTTAATATAGTTAATTCAAGTTAATAACTAGGTTTCTTAGCTTAAAAATTTGTTTTAGTATAAAAATCTTCAAAACAGTTAAGTAAAATGTTGTTTGGATTTGTTTAGTTCACTAAGTTAGAAGTTGTTAAAGACAGTATTCTTGGTTGATATCTGTCACACTAGCATCATATAACTCATAGAAGCAAGAAAAAACCAGTCCTTGTTTGTTCAATAGTCAAAATACCTTTTGATCTCACACCATTTCATCACTGTTAAGATTTTAAAGGTGAAACTCATCATAGCTGTTTAAAACTTGGTAATTTAGCTTATTACAGTCTTATTATAACTTAATATTACATAATCAGTAAGTAGTATTGATTCAAAGCTCATATAAGTCAACCTTAGTGTTTTTCTTAAAAAGTCAAAATTTTCAATTTGGTCGTTTTTGAATAAAATAGATAATTTTAGTGTGTGTTTAATATTGAGATTTAGCTTATAAGCTTTTGGGATATTAAAGTTTAGCTGCTTAACTTAATTAGAAAAATAATAGCTTACTTCTACTCAGCTTATAAATAGCTTTTTACTTAGCTTATTTTGAGTACCTTGTCTGAAATAATGCCCTGTGCACAGTTGAGTAGTCCACTTTGATAAGCTCACACAGAGCTTATTAGTTGGTCAAATTGTGTGAATCTTGGTTCTTTGGAAAGCTGACCTAGCCATCTTGAGGTCCCAAGCTTTAAATTCCATTTTCTAGCTTGTTTGATAGGGCTGCATGTAGCTTTAACCTTGTCCCATTTCTGTCTTTTAACAATAAGATCATAAGTGCTTATTTGCTTATTAGTAGCTTTTCAGTATGTATTTTTGTGTTTTCTAGCTTCATTTGAGTTGCTCTAGCTTATTTGCATCTTTATCTATCTTTGGTTTCATCTGTATAGCTTGTTTGAGCTTATAAATCATCAAATAAGCTCATAAAGCCCACTGTTGAGCTTTTTAGCTTGCAAACAGCTTATTTTTAGTTTGTAAAATTTTTGTTTTCATAAAAGTAGCTTAATATCAGTAGTTAAATAGTTTTTAAAAAGAAAATCCACAAAAACATCATTTTTAATATAGTGATAGCGTTTATTTAATATTAATTAGCTTTTAGATTTTTCTTTTCAGCTTATTATTAAGCAAATCTAGTTTTTATATTTTTCTTAGTTTTCTGTCACCTTAAGTTATTTTTAGAAAAAGTTTCATAATTTTCCTAATCTGTTTAGTATTTATTAGAATTTTAAATAGTTAAAAGTATTAAATAATTAGTAATAAATAATTAAAAAGCATAAAAAATATCTTTTCAGTTTTAAAATTAGTTTTATAATATTTTAGATTTTTCTAAGTTAAAATTTTATTTTTCCAGGTTAATTTTATATTTTATTTTATTTAAGTGTATTTTAAATAATAATTAATTAGTAATAAATAGATAAAAAGTGTAAAAAATATATTTTTAGTTTTTAAATAAGTTTTATAATATTTTAGATTTTCTTAAGTTATAATTTCATTTTTCTAGCTTTATTTTGTATTTTCTTATATTTTAGAGTATTATTAAATAGTTTAAAATAGTTTTTAATTAATAATAATTAAATAAATAGTTATAAAAATAATTTTCTTTTTCTAATAATTTTCTTTTATTTTTAGAATTTCAAAAATGTCATTTTCATATTTGTAGGTCTTTTATTTCTTTTAACTCACTTTTTATTTTGTACGTTTACGTAGTTTATAAACGTACGTATTTACGTTTGTTTTATCTGATTGTTGTGCTTATCAATTCTGTATCCAAATTCATTCCAATCAATCAGTAGTGTAATTATCACTCCAAAATCCTTACTGATCACTATCCTTAGTGATCATTCTATCAACTGAAAGTTTTGAAACACCATTGAGTCTCCGTGGGACTTAACGACCCGGGAATCCACTATATTCTCCAAATCTTCATTGCATTGGTTTCTGAGCAGTTTTAAGTTTATTACGGTTAGCCATTCACAAGTGGTTAGCTTGTGTGATTAAACTTGACTGTCTGGAGCCCAATCAAATTTTGGCGCCGCTGCCGGGGAGGCTTTAGCGTGTGTTAAGCATTTTTCAGACCCATTCTTGCACATATACCACCTTTTGTAAACAGTTTTTTTTGTAAAGTTATCAAAACCAAAAAGTTCATTAACACTTTTCCTAAAGTGTTAACAACACCAAAAAAAAAATATAAAACAACAAAACAATCGTAACGTTTTCTATCTTGTATTTTCTTTGAGGTGATTCTTAAAGAGATACGATTTGGTTAAACGAGACGATACCAAAAATATTGTCCAAAAGTTTTTAAACCCTTTGCACAAATCTATACCTACGTCTTTTCAGTGGTACTTAATATATACATAAAAATCAACCACCGCAAATCAAGGCAGTACACCTACTAACTGGGGGTGTGACCATAATAAGTTCCCGAACAACAGATTTAAAACTTGCCTTTGTGTCCTTGTGATTTGGTGTACCTTTTTCAAAGAAACCATTTCATTTGTGATTATTGGTTAAGTTCACTTGTCGTTTTGCCTCGCATTTGTTTTGAAAACTGATTTTTATACTTAGTGCATGCGCACTCGTTCTTCCAGTTCTACAAGTCCACTTTCTGAGCTTGCAAATATTCCTCGTAGACGTAGAGGACGTTCTGCTCCTTCAGCCGTGACTGAGGAACGTCTACCACCACCACCCCCTGTCATAATGGCAGAAGATAAGCCTATGAATGAGCTTCTCCAAGCACCCATCGAGGGTTACGGAGATGCTATTGTTGTCCCAGCCATCGTGGCTGATACCTTTGAGCTCAAAACCGGGTTACTTAATCTGGTAACCCAAAGCCAATTCTATGGTTTTGAGCGGGATGATCCTCATGCACATATTCGATGGTTTAACAAGATTGCATCTACCATCAAATACAAGAATGTCCCACATGAAGCCATTAAGCTTCTTCTGTTCCCATTTTCTCTAGAGGGACAAGCCCGGAATTGGCTTGAGAAACAACCCCCTCGTTCCATTGAGACATGGGAAGATCTAGTCACTAAGTTTGTTAACGAGTTCTATCCTCCATCCCGAACTACAAGTCTTAAGAATGAGATAATGAAATTTTCTCAAAGATTTGATGAATCATTCGAGGAGGCATGGGATCGTTACAGAGAGTTGCTCCGCAAGTGTCCGCATCATGGTTTTACCGAGTTAATGCAAATGGATACTTTCTACAATGGTCTGAACCAGACTAATCAAGACTCTTTGAATGCCTCCGCGGGAGGTAATTTCCTGAGCAAGACCACAAAAGAAGCCTTGCAAATCATTGAAAACAAGTCCCAGGTCCGCCCTTTCCGAGCAAAGACATATCAGTCTCAGTCTAATTCTGGACCTTCTACTTCATCTCCCGTGAGTACATCTAGCACCGATGCTAAGATTGACAAACTCACGGATATTGTTCAGGCTTTGGTTCTTGCTAACCAAAAGAAAGTCACTTTCACACAGACACCATCACATGGTGAAGTGAAGAAAGTTGAAGTTTGTGTTACTTGTGGTGGCCCTCATGCATACTACAACTGTACTGCCACCGATGGTAGTCCGTTTGAAGCCAATGCTACAGCCGGTACTTCACATCAGGGAGGTAATCAATACCGTCCTCAAAATGAACCAAACTACCGTGCTAATACTTATCAGGCACCACCCGGTTTTAACCAGAATCCTAACCGGAATCAGAATCAACCTAGAATGAACCAAGGTTATCAAAACCAAGGTAATTTCTATCCCGGACCAAATCAAGGTTTCCAACATCAAGGAAACCTTAATCAAAACAATTTCAATCGAGGGAATCAATTTCATGGGAATATGAATCCTAATCAAGGAAATTTTCAAAATCAAGGCCCTATTCCTAACAATAGAGGCCAGAATTTTCCTAATCAAACTCAAGCCATTGTTCCAACTGGACTATCATCTGATGAGTTATTGAAGCAATTCATGAAATCCCAAGATGAAATGAACAGGTTGTTGGTCAGTCAGATCGCTGATCTAAAGAAGTCTTTAAATGATCAACCCTCGGGCTCAGGAAAACTTCCGAGCAACACGATCGCTAACCCGAGGGGCGATGCTAAGGCGATCACAACCAGAAGTGGTGTTTCATACAATGGACCCGCTATTCCTACTACCTCTTCTTCTTCTTCTCTCCCGAAGGTAGTGGAAAGTGAACCTGAGGTAACAAAGGACAAGGAACTTCCTAATAATAACGGAGGTACCAACAATGTCCAACCTCAAGTTGTCCAGAAACCCAAATCTAATCCAGGAGTTGTTTTTGAACCTCCAGTAGCTCCCGTTGCAAACCCCAAATCCAAATCTTCTATTCCTTACCCATCACGTTTGAATGAGCAAAAGCTCCGCGAAAAAGCCAGTCATCAAATGGACAAATTTTTTCAAAATTTTCAAGAACTACATTTTGACATAAGCTTTGCGGATGCTATCATGCTGATGCCCAAGTTTGCATCAACTCTCAAACACATGTTAAGCAACAAGGAAAAGCTGTTTGAAATGGCTAAAACTCCTCTGAATGAGAACTGCTCTGCAGTTATCTTGAAGAAGCTTCCAGAAAACCTTGGAGATCCTGGAAAATTTCTCTTACCTTGTGTATTTCCAGGAATGGTTGAATGCTTTGCCTTAGCAGATCTTGGTGCAAGCATCAATCTGATGCCTTATTCAGTGTGGAAGAAACTTTCTCTTCCGGAACTTACTCCTACATGCATGACTCTCGAGCTTGCAGATCGTACAATATCCCGTCCTCTTGGCATTGCCGAGGACGTATTTGTGAAAGTAGGAAAGTTCCATTATCCAGCTGACTTTGTGGTTGTTGATTTCGATGCCGATCATCGGGTTCCTCTCATTGTTGGACGAGGATTCCTGAGAACGGGTCGTGCTCTCATTGATGTATTTGAGCAAGAAATCACATTACGTGTTGGTAATGAAGCTGTCACATTTAACCTTGATCAAACTTCGAGGTACTCCGCAAACTATGATTCTGAGTCGGTTAACCGAATAGATATCATTGATGTTGCTTCTGAAGAGTACTCTCAAGAAGTTCTTGGTTATTCTCATAATTTTGTGAGTGGGGATCCCACCACATCTTCTCAACCTATCATAGCCAATTCTACTCCTTCTCTCACTCCGTTTGAGGGAAGCGACTTCATCTTGGAAGAGATTGAAGCATACTTGGCTAGTGATTCTGTTCCATGGGAAATTGATCACGCTCCAATTGACATTGAGGGGGACATACTTCTCATTGAGAAGTTGCTTAATGATGATCCATCATCAACTCCTCACATTAGTGATTCAATTCCTGATGAGATTAATCAAAATGAGATTAATCTGGAGGGAGATATTCTTCTTGAGAAATTGTTAAATCCTGACACTTCTCCTCCACTCCCTCCCGTCGAACTTCATAACAAGGAAGTCAAGTCAGTTGAGAAAACTGAAGAATTTCCTGAGGTTGAACTTAAGGACTTATCACCTCATCTCGAGTATGCATTTCTTGAGGGTGATGATAAATTACCCGTCATTATTGCTAGAGATTTGAGTAAAGATGAAAAAGCTGCTCTCATAAAGGTTTTGAAGTCACACAAGCAAGCAATTGCTTGGAAACTCTCTGACATTAAGGGTATCAACCCTGAGTTTTGTACTCACAAAATCTTAATGGAGGATGACTTCAAACCAGCAGTTCAACATCAGAGAAGAGTAAATCCAAAAATCTATGATGTTATCAAACAGGAGGTTATCAAACTTCTTGATGCAGGATTGATTTACCCGATCTCAGATAGTCCTTGGGTTAGCCCAATTCATTGTGTTCCTAAAAAGGGTGGCATAACTGTTGTCACAAATGAAGATAACGAGTTAATTCCAACCCGATTGGTAACGGGATGACGTGTTTGCATTGACTATCGTAAGTTGAATGACGCCACCCGTAAAGACCATTTTCCTCTACCCTTCATGGACCAAATGCTTGAGAGATTAGCAGGGAACGAATACTATTGTTTCCTAGATGGTTTCTCGGGTTATTTTCAGATCCCCATTGATCCACAGGATCAAGAGAAGACCACATTCACCTGCCCATACGGAACTTTTGCCTACAAACGTATGCCTTTTGGCTTATGTAATGCTCCTGGCACGTTCCAACGATGTATGATGGCCATATTCCACGACATGATCGGGGAAACAATTGAGGTGTTTATGGATGACTTCTCGGTCATTGGGGATTCGTTTCAAACATGTCTCTCCCATCTAGATAAAATGCTTCAACGGTGTGAAGACACCAATCTTTGTCTAAATTGGGAGAAGAGCCACTTTATGGTCAAAGAAGGCATAGTCCTTGGCCATAAAATTCCAAAAAACGGGATTGAGGTAGATAGAGCAAAAGTCGATGTTATTGCTAAATTGCCTCATCCTACTACCGTCAAAGGTATTAGGAGTTTTTTAGGTCATGCCGGTTTCTATCGCAGATTCATACAAGATTTTTCTAAAATCGCCCGGCCTATGACCCATCTTCTTGAAAAAGATGCTCCTTTTATCTTCTCACCCGAGTGCATCGAAGCTTTTGAAACATTAAAGAAAAAGCTTACTGAAGCACCCATTCTCGTTGCTCCCGACTGGGATTTACCTTTTGAGCTCATGTGCGATGCAAGTGATTTTGCTATCGGTGCAGTTCTGGGGCAACGCAGAAACAAGCATTTTCAGCCTATCCACTACGCGAGTAAGACTATGACTGAAGCTCAAACCCATTACACCACCACAGAAAAAGAGCTACTAGCCGTGGTGTATGCATTTGAGAAGTTTC
Organism: Chrysanthemum seticuspe; assembly: GCA_019973895.1. Taxonomy (NCBI): domain Eukaryota; kingdom Viridiplantae; phylum Streptophyta; class Magnoliopsida; order Asterales; family Asteraceae; genus Chrysanthemum; species Chrysanthemum seticuspe. The sequence goes on from BPTQ01000006.1 coordinate 25,737,797, forward strand.
GGCCATACTTAATCTTGACCAAATGCGTGGTGTATACGGATCACTCGGCTCTCAAATATCTCTTTGCAAAACAAGATGCAAAACCGAGATTGCTCCGTTGGATTCTCCTCCTCCAAGAATTTGATATCATTATACGTGATAAAAAAGGAGCTGAGAACCTGGCTGCTGATCATCTGTCCCTTCTAGAAAACCCTCACCAAGATGTTTTTGAGAAAAAGGAAATAAATGAAACATTTCCTCTCGAGACACTCAATGCGGTTTCTTTTCGTGGAAACTCTTCTACCCCATGGTTTGCTGACTTCGCAAATTACCATGCGGGTAACTTCATTGTGAAAGGGATGTCGACCTAACAAAAGAACAAATTCTTCAAAGATGTTAAACATTACTTCTGGGACGACCCCTACTTATTCAAAATCTGTGCGGATCAAGTCATCCGACGGTGTGTTTATGGACAGGAAGCTATTGACATTCTCAAAGCTTGCCATGCTGGACCCACTGGGGGCCATCATAGTCCAAACTACACCGCCAAAAAGGTGTTTGATTCCGGGTTTTATTGGCCCACAATTTACAAGGATGCCTATGATTTTGTCAAAACCTGTGACGCTTGTCAACGTCACGGAAATATCTCTCAAAGAAATGAAATGCCGCAAAACGCCATTCAAGTTTGTGAGATCTTTGACATCTGGGGTATTGACTTTATGGGGCCATTTCCATCTTCTCGAGGAAGCAAATGCATACTCGTGGCTGTTGACTATTTGTCAAAATGGGTTGAAGCAAAAGCTTTACCTACCAATGATGCCCGAGTTGTTGTGAAATTTTTTAAATCTCTTTTTGCTAGGTTTGGAACTCCGAGAGCTATAATCAGTGATCGTGGTACACATTTCTGCAATGATCAATTTGATCGTGTCATGCAAAAGTATGGTGTTACCCACCGTCTCTCTACTGCATACCACCCCCAAACAAGTGGGCAAGTGGAAGTTTCTAACCGTGGTATTAAAAGAATTTTGGAAAGGACAGTAGGCGAAAATCGTGCATCTTGGTCGGATAAACTGGAAGACGCACTCTGGGCCTTCCGTACAGCTTATAAAACACCCATCGGGTGTACTCCATACAAGCTAGTGTACGGAAAGGCATGTCATCTGCCGATTGAGCTAGAGCACAAAGCATACTGGGCCTTAAAACATGCAAACTTCGATATTCAGACAGCTGGTGATCACAGAAAAGTTCAAATGAATGAATTAAATGAACTCCGTGATCAAGCATACGAGAACTCTTTGATCTACAAGCAAAAGACAAAGAAGATTCATGACTCTAAAATCAAGAACCGCGTTTTCAACGTTGGTGATCGAGTCCTTCTTTTCAATTCAAGATTGAAGATTTTCTCGGGAAAGCTCAAGTCCCGTTGGTCTGGTCCATTTACTATTACTAAGGTTTATCCTTATGGTACTATTGAGTTATCTCAACCCGATGGTCCTAATTTTAAAGTGAATGGTCATCGGTTGAAGCATTATTTTGGAGAGGACATTCCATCTGTGGTTGTCCCGGATCTACAAACTTTCCCCATGAACCAATGAATGCGGGAATCGAGTCAAGCTAATGACTCGGGAATCAAAAACAATAGCACACACCATATGGGTTTTCACCCATATTTCTGTCTTCTTTCTCTGTTCTACCACCCTAGTGTGGGGGAGTTGCCCCCCCCCCCCCCCCCCCCCGCTATTGTATATAAGTTTTCTCTTAAAAAAAAAAAAAAAAAAAAAAAAAAATCGCAAAAATAATGGTCGTAGTATTTCCCTTTTACGTTCTCAGTTTCGGCATAACCGCCGGTACTTTGAATATTGAGGGAAATATTCATTTCTAAGTGTGGGGGGAATTCTCACGAATTTTATCATGTATTTATTCCACCAAATTCCCCTGTTTTTGGCCAAAAAAATTTTTTTTTTGGAGCAAGTGTTTTTCACTTACTCAGCAAATGGTAATCAGTCCGCCATGTCTAACCCACAAAAGGATTGGCTAATCCAGGAGCAAAGGCTCTTGGTAAAGATTTCTCAAATCCGTTTATGGCTTGCAATTTGCCCAAAATTGTATGGTATTCAACTCGCCATATCCTAAAAAGTGAAGAGTTGGCTAGCCCGCAAGTTTATGGCTTGTGGTAAAGGCAGTGGAAAAGCCATAATTGGTAATCGGCTCACCAAAGATAATACTGATAATTTATCTAAGAGTTGGCTAGTCCAGAGCAAACGGCTTCTGGTAAAGACAAATCAAATCCGTTTACAGCTTATGATTTGCTCAAAATCATTTGGTTATCATTGTACCAAGGTTCTTACTTGAACTAAAACAATTGGCTACTACAGAAGTGATGGCTTTTGGTAAAGAGTTCTTTAAAATCCATTAAAAGATCTAAAACATTGCTAGGGACTAGCAATATCTTAATGTGGGGGATTGATGAGTGTCTAAATACTCATCATTTTTATACCGTTTAGAATGCCAAAAACATCTAAAAACACTCAGAAATGCATCAAAATGATGAAAATATCACAAACAAGTGTTTTATGTGTTTTAAATGCAAAAATATCAAAATCAGATGAAAAACGTATCAAGTTTGAAAAATTGGCAGTTTTAGTCCTCCAAGTTTCAAAAGTTGTCAAATCTAGTCCCTGGAATTCAAAAATGTGGAGTTTTATCATTCAATGTCCCTGAAATATTCTAAGTTGTTAAAAATGGTCCTTGAATGATTCTTTGGTCAAATGGTAGAAAAGGTCCCTAAACTTTGAAAAATATCAAAAATAGTCCTTGGATTTATAAAAATGAAATTTTATGCAAAAGTGGTCCTTGTACTATTAAAGTTTGTCAAGTTTGGTCCTTTTGATATCTTTGGAAAACGGGCAGGTTCAGTCCTTTATCTTTGGTCAATTTGCAAAACTATTCCTTGTGTTAATACTATACCAAACGGACTCTTTTAATATCACAAACCCAAATCCAATCCAATAACACTGCTGGCCCAAACCTTAGCCCAATCCCACTTGACCCTTGGACTTGAACCTTGACCCCCCCACTTGAGCCAGTTCACAAACCCTCTTGGCCCTGTCATAACCAATTGTGAACCCCCCCCCCCCCCAACGTATTATTAATCTCGGTCAAATAAGTCAAAAACCAGGACTGTTCATCCCCTACCTCGTTTACCCGCCGAATCCAGATACCACCATAGTTTTCATCCCACTTGCTCCTACTCCCTTCCACCTGTCTTCCAAGTTGTATACCAACCCCCCTCCACCTCCATATCTTCCAAACTTCATTAATTGATTGTAACCTGCTAGAGACTTTTGGCGCCAAAATTTACACATGGACGATTATGATGATTTGTGAAGATTCAATGGTCTAGATCAAGTGGGAAACAATCAGAGGTCGACAAGAAGTCTCTAAAGTCTATAAAGAAGGGAAGAGAAGCAAGGAAGAAAGATATCTAGTGTAATTTTTAAGTTTCTATGTCGTTTTAGTTTACTTTTAAATTCCAGTGTATGTTTTAGCCTTTAAATTCTGTATTTCAAGTTTTTATTACATAATAAAGCTTTTGTGAAACATCAATTTCAGTATCAAGTTCCATTTCAGTTTATTCAAAATTTTACTTTTGATCAAAATTTCAATAAGTTCGAATGTTGTTTGTAGGTGTTATCTTGGACTGAATAAGCCACATAAGCTCCTATATAGCTTATCTAAGCTATTAGAAACCCTTAAAATTCAGTTTAGAAACAAAAAGCAAAAATACAAGAAAATACAAAAAAATTAGTTAAAAATCAAAAATCCATGGTGAAGGTTATCAAGAAGCTGGAGCAGGGTTGATTGTGGATGGCCTTGGTTTAGTGCTTCTTGGGAAGCTATAGGAAGTGTTTACAAGTCCTAGGTTCTCAGTTCTGTGCTTAGACTTATTTTGTAAGCAATTTCTTGTAATTTGCATTTTATAGTATAAGTGTTTAGAGACTGTTAATTTTAGTGTAGATCTGTTTTAATATAGTTAATTCAAGTTAATAACTAGGTTTCTTAGCTTAAAAATTTGTTTTATAGTAAAATGTTGTTTGGATTTGTTTAGTTCACTAAGTTAGAAGTTGTTAAAGACAGTATTCTTGGTTGATATCTGTCACACTAGCATCATATAACTCATAGAAGCAAGAAAAAACCAGTCCTTGTTTGTTCAATAGTCAAAATACCTTTTGATCTCACATCATTTCATCACTGTTAAGATTTTAAAGGTGAAACTCATCATAGCTGTTTAAAACTTGGTAATTTAGCTTATTATAGTCTTATTATAACTTAATATTACATAATCAGTAAGTAGTATTGATTCAAAGCTCATATAAGTCAACCTTAGTGTTTTTCTTAAAAAGTCAAAATTTTCAATTTGGTCGTTTTTGAATAAAATAGATAATTTTAGTGTGTGTTTAATATTGAGATTTAGCTTATAAGCTTTTGGGATATTAAAGTTTAGCTGCTTAACTTAATTAGAAAAATAATAGCTTACTTCTACTCAGCTTATAAATAGCTTTTTACTTAGCTTATTTTGAGTACCTTGTCTGAAATAATGCCCTGTGCACAGTTGAGTAGTCCACTTTGATAAGCTCACACAGAGCTTATTAGTTGGTCAAATTGTGTGAATCTTGGTTCTTTGGAAAGCTGACCTAGCCATCTTGAGGTCCCAAGCTTTAAATTCCATTTTCTAGCTTGTTTGATAGGGCTGTATGTAGCTTTAACCTTGTCCCATTTCTGTCTTTTAACAATAAGATCATAAGTGCTTATTTGCTTATTAGTAGCTTTTCAGTATGTATTTTTGTGTTTTCTAGCTTCATTTGAGTTGCTCTAGCTTATTTGCATCTTTATCTATCTTTGGTTTCATCTGTATAGCTTGTTTGAGCTTATAAATCATCAAATAAGCTCATAAAGCCCACTGTTGAGCTTTTTAGCTTGCAAACAGCTTATTTTTAGTTTGTAAAATTTTTGTTTTCATAAAAGTAGCTTAATATCAGTAGTTAAATAGTTTTTAAAAAGAAAATCCACAAAAACATCATTTTTAATATAGTGATAGCGTTTATTTAATATTAACTAGCTTTTAGATTTTTCTTTTCAGCTTATTATTAAGCAAATCTAGTTTTTATATTTTTCTTAGTTTTCTGTCACCTTAAGTTATTTTTAGAAAAAGTTTCATAATTTTCCTAATCTGTTTAGTATTTATTAGAATTTTAAATAGTTAAAAGTATTAAATAATTAGTAATAAATAATTAAAAAGCATAAAAAATATCTTTTCAGTTTTAAAATTAGTTTTATAATATTTTAGATTTTTCTAAGTTAAAATTTTATTTTTCCAGGTTAATTTTATATTTTCTTTTATTTAAGTGTATTTTAAATAATAATTAATTAGTAATAAATAGATAAAAAGTGTAAAAAATATATTTTTAGTTTTAAAATAAGTTTTATAATATTTTAGATTTTTTTAAGTCATAATTTCATTTTTCTAGCTTTATTTTGTATTTTCTTATATTTTAGAGTATTATTAAATAGTTTAAAATAGTTTTTAATTAATAATAATTAAATAAATAGTTATAAAAATAATTTTCTTTTTCTAATAATTTTCTTTTATTTTTAGAATTTCAAAAATGTCATTTTCATATTTGTAGGTCTTTTATTTCTTTTAACTCACTTTTTATTTTGTACGTTTACGTAGTTTATAAACGTACGTATTTACGTTTGTTTTATCTGATTGTTGTGCTTATCAATTCTGTATCCAAATTCATTCCAATCAATCAGTAGTGTAATTATCACTCCAAAATCCTTACTGATCACTATCCTTAGTGATCATTCTATCAACTGAAAGTTTTGAAACACCATTGAGTCTCCGTGGGACTTAACGACCCGGGAATCCACTATATTCTCCAGATCTTCATTGCATTGGTTTCTGAGCAGTTTTAAGTTTATTACGGTTAGCCATTCATAAGTGGTTAGCTTGTATGATTAAACTTGACTGTCTGGAGCCCAATCAAAGATCAAGTTCAAAATATACTCAACGAAGAAAAGCGAATAGAATTTCACAAAATGCATATGTCGTATTTGGCTCAAGCAATCAGGTAACTATATCATGTTTAAAGTGAAGACTACCTTGTCCAATCCAATAATGTAAGAAAACGACATGTTGGCAGGGATGGCGCTGATGTAAGGGGCTATTTTGTGTGGACATTGATGGATGACTTCGAATGGATTCATGGGTACATTCCTAGGTTTGGATTATACTACATTGATCGAAAAACGCTTGATAGGATTCCCAAGTTGTCTGCAAGATGGTATCGAGATTTCTTGAAAAACAGTAGCGAAACGCTAGAAACTCCACTAGCAGATTCATAAACATTCGTTCCAAAAAAAAATATCGTGTTGTAACTCGTACACTACCATCATTGATTTATATTGTAACTCGTATCACACTAAATATAATTTGTTTGTTACACAACTGTGTTATTATATTCTCTCTCTAATAACTTTGTATCTTGTGAAAACCGTAACAAGTCTTCAAAGGTCAATGTCCCTGCCTCTAGTGTGTTTAGTGTCAAAATTTCACAGTCCAACTCATCGATTCTACCTCCTATGCATCAACTTCCAGTGTTTCTACATCTAAGAGTGAAGCTAAGAGTGAATCCAAAGTTAGGGCATCTATCCAAGAACCCATTATTGTTCAAGATTGTAACACCCCTAAATTTGGTTTAGCGGAAGCATACGTGTTACGGGGAATGTTACGAAATCGGAGATCACAACACAAGTAATAAAGAACGGAATACATACTCCGTTTGATTTCATAAAATAGTTTTAAAACATTATCTTACAACATTGTTTGGATAAAATGGGCACATCCCATAAGTTCAGTGGTCCCAATTTAAAAACATCGTTATGTGTAAAAACACTTCTTTAGATATTACTACGACCATTTACTGCCTCTTGCCTTGCATTCATGTTCACAAATTAAGCACCTGAGAAAATATGCTAAAAAGGTCAGCTAAAAGCTGGTGAGTTCATAGGTTTAAATTAAAACAGTAAGTTTGGACCAAAATCAAAGTCATATAATCATTACAACGAATATAATGATATATGGATGAATGTCTATTACGTTAGCTCTAAGTTCATGCAACCGATACTACGAATGTTTCTGTATGCTAAAAGATATCAAACAATATATAGGCCCAATGCGAGTGTTTTGTCCCTCAACACTCGATTCCGACATGGTATACGTTTCGCCTTGGCCTAAGCATGGCCAACCGAACGGAGGAGTCACCCTCAATAGATCTATTTATAGCATTCGCGCTTCCCAATGGGGAACTGACGGTTCACGAAAAAGGGGCATTTCTAGGGACATAAGGGCTTAGGCTAAACCACGTAATAGTAATCATGCAATAGTTTAGGTCGATAAAAAGGTATTGCATATTTTCTCACCCCAAAATGTATAAAACAATTTATCAAGTAAAAGAGGGGCTATGAAAACTCACCTTAGCAAATGTGCAATCCAAAAGTGGGATTTAGTGACTGTTGTGAAGCGGCACCGACACGCGACCTAGATAAGGAGGGCAATGTTTTAGTTTGTTGTTTTAAGTATCACTTACTTAAAATAGTACAATTGTTTTTATAATTGTATTAAAACTAAACTTAAGTTTGAAAAAAAATGATTAAATGGTTTTACTAGTAAGTATACGAAAGTATATATACTTTTCATGTTGACACTATAACAATATAAAAATCCAAAATTTGGTTTGAAAATATTTACGTTATTCTTTTAGTAAGTATATAATGTATATATACTTATTTAAGTTGACACATGATAGTAGTGTCAAAAATCAAATATTGGTTGATTTATTTTCTAATTGTATTTAGAAAATACTTGAGTTAAATTTGAAGACTTTCAAATTTAATATATGATAAAATGATATAGCGGTCTTTATTTATTTATCAAACTTTGTTTGTAACATTTAACATTTACGTCTACTAGTTTACTTGTCCTAACTATGTCTTATTGAACATATCGACTGAAATCTCGTTGTACAAATTTTATTATGTATCTTACATGGTTAGTTATTTGTTTCATGTCAATAAAACTTTTATTACTTGTCCTCTTGTCGATACAATTATTTTTATATCAAAGTAGAAGATTTTGAATACGCGGGGATTAAGTCTAGTTATATTTTGACTTTCGACTAGTCACTCCGAGCTTCATTCTGAGTGTTATCCCAGACTGCCCAAACGAACCCCGAAATTACCATGGGTTGTGGCCAGGTGTTACTTGTGGTAGGGTACTCGAGTTGGGCCTGGGCACGAAGTGGGTTCTGTATGTGCAAAGGGCTTCGACCCATGAGTCTTTTGGAAAAGAGCTTGGATTAAGACCATATGGACCCTTATGCATTACTAATACAAGAATGTTGATGATACAAAACATCAAATTTATAGACACCATAATGCTTTAACTTTTTGACGTGAGGTAATAGTTCAAGGGTCCTGAACTCGTGATGTATTTCGGCACTGTCGTGCCTTTGGTCATGACTTCTTGACTACTCAACAAACTCATACATGAATAGACTACATTGGTCTAAGGTAATGCATTTTACCATGAGTAAATCTTGGTTACAAGAGTGGACATACATAAGACTTGGCATTCTGTGGATAACTTGACTCAAGTTTTCCCGTTACCATATCACTCGAGCTTGGGCTATTCCTTGATTTCTCGACAAGTAGAGGTAAGCTTTATGAATAAACCATCTAGTATTTTGGCAAGAATTTTAACTCGAGGCATGAAGGATGTTGAAAGGACGCTGTTATGTACAATAAGGACTTAGATGTCGAGCTAAATGACCGTACTCTTGGTGCCTCATCCGAGTACTACTCGGACTGGTTAGGTCTTGACACCCTTGGTACCTAAAAGACCCCTTGCCGAAGGTAAGGTTCTTGTGGTTAACGACAAGGATCACCCTTGTCGGAATCCCCTTTACCAGGCGACAAGTGCTAGAGTTGCATAACACAACAGGAAAGAAAGACGACAACTTTACCATTATACAAGACTTATGTTTCTAGTGTTGGCCTACTTGTTTTTATTCTTTGAAAACCAATTTAAAACCGTAACTAAACAACACAGCATCTCTATATGGTTATTACTAAACAAGACTTTCACAACTACTAATAGTTTTTCTAGATTTAACACTAAGTGTTACTAGTAAATTTTTATGTGACTTAACTCTTCCCATTTCCTTGGTTTCGTGTACTCGACAGTAAACCCATCCAACACATACCCATAACACCTTAAATTACGACATAGCAACAAGGAAAGAATATGATTAACATGACTAAGCATATAATGAATTCTTTGATACAAAGTACCAATTTAACATTACATTACCAACATCAAAACATAATAACAAGCAGAATTTATGACCTCAACCCGTGAGACGAAAGTGTGAAGGACGAAGCTACGTCGAGAGTTTCGAACCGAATGGAACTTGAATTAGCTCAAAGGCAATCCCAATTGCAAAACCCCCAAATCAATTATTGAAAACCCTAAGTTTCACAAACCCTAATTTTTTTGGTAAAGTTTATGATGAAACTGAATTGGGGCGTTTCATACTTCTACTAGAAATAGAGGAAGTGTTTTGGAAAGCCTTGACCTTCTTTCTCCTCTTGAGTCTTGGTGTGAAGCCGATTCGAGCTAAACTCCTACAACCTAGGGAGTCTTGAACTTTGACTCTAGGTATATTGATGTTGATATATGCTTCTCCTTGGTGGCTTTTGTCTTGAGGCTCTTGGACTCATTCGAATGACAGTCGACGCCTCTAAGAGGAGGATTTGTGAGACAAATTTATTCATGGTTTTGGTGAGAGAGACTTGAAGATGATGAAAGAAGTGTGTTGGTTTACTTCTTTGGGATGCTTGACCTACTCGAAGTGCAGGCATAGAGGTAGAAGAAGATGGAGGCTAGGTGACTTCTTTTTCTGCTTTTCCCTTGGGTTTTGTGGTGAATGATGAAGACACAATGGATACTTATCCCAAATTTTATAAAGGGAAGATTTTGTATAAGACTTAAATTCATTTGAAATATTAAGTATGTGGTAACACTTTTAAGTATTAAGAGTATTAATTATAGTGAAAGATGTGTTAAGTATTTTGTGTCCTGCGGTATTAAAGCCATGACTGAAGTACTAAGGTATATATGGAATTTTTATAATGTAATATCTTATAGATACACTTCTGAAATATTATTATCTTGGTAATATTTTCCATTACAGATGTTTACTATTTGTTTTGTTTGCCCTTATCATGATGTCGGTACGCGTGTAGTGTCGGTCACCGGAGAAAACGAGATAACCTCTCATCTTACAAATTAAATTATAAGACAATAACACAATATTCATATAATGAAATGAATGCAAAAGTGATGCAATAGGCTACTGTATGCGAGTTATCTACTCAAATGATCAGGCAAAGCTTATGCATGCTTAATGACTAGGTTTAGTAATAATAAATTACCATTTATTATTTAAATATAAGTGAAAATTTACCGTGTGTCACATCCTCCCCGCCATAGAAGGAAAACCGTCCTCGGTTTTCAGTTAGAGTTACTTGCGGAAGTTGAGAAAAGATGTGGATATTTACGCTTGAATTGGTCTTCACGTTCCCACGTGTATTCTGGACCTCTTTGAGAGTTCCATCAGACTTTGACTATAGGAATGCGGCTTTGCTTAAGCCGTTTGATTTCTCGATCCATAATTTCAATGGGTTCCTCGACGAAGTTCAACCTTACGTCAACTTGGATTTCTTCCAAGGGAATAGCAAGAGTTTCGTCAGAAAGACATTTCTTCAGGTTGCATATGTGAAACACGTTGTGCACAGAGTTGAGTTCTTGTGGTAATTCGAGTCGGTAGGCTACCCGTCCGATTCTTGCGAGAATTTTGAAAGGTCCAATGTAACGAGGATTTAACTTTCCACGTTTTCCGAAACGGATTACGCCTTTCCATGGCGAAACTTTTAGCATGACTTTGTCTCCCACTTGAAACTCAAGTGGCTTCCTTCTTTTGTCCGCGTAGCTCTTTTAACGGTCACGAGCTGCTTGCAGTCGATTTTTGATTTGTACAATTTTCTCAGTAGTTTCTTGAATTAGCTCCGGACTAGTAAGTTGACTTTCTCTGACTTCGTCCGAGCACACGGGTGATCTACACTTTCGCCCGTAGAGTGCTTCATATGGTCCAGCTTTGATGCTTGTGTGATAGTTGTTGTTGTAAGAAAACTCGGCTAATGGCAAGTGCTTATCCCAGCCATTTCCAAAATCTATCACACATGCTCTTAGCATATCCTCCAGAGTTTGAATGGTTCTTTCGCTTTGTCCATCAGTTTGAGGATGGTAAGCGGTGCTCATGTCAAGGTTAGATCCTAAAGCATCTTGAAGTGACTTCCAGAAGTTTGAGGTGAAACAGCTATCTCTGTTCGAGATGATGGAGATTGGTACACCATGGCGTGCGATGATTTCCTTCAGGTATAGTCGTGCAAGTTTGTCCATTCCGTCACTCTCTTTCATCGGTAGGAATGTGCTGACTTGGTGAGACGATCAACTATTACCCAAATAGTGTCGTAGCCATTAGTGGTTTTAGGTAACTTAGTGATAAAGTCCATTGTTATACGTTCCCATTTCCATTCAAGAATGTCGGGTTGTACTAGTAGACCGGAGGGTCTCTAGTGCCCGGCTTTAACTTTTGAACAGGTTAAACACTGGCTGACATATGTTGCAATGTCGGCCTTCATGTTTGGCTGCCAGTAAAATTTCTTCAGATCGAGATACATCTTGTTGGATCCTGGATGTATGGAGTATTTAGATTTGTGAGATTCGTGCATAATGACATCGCGAATTCCTCCGTAACATGGAATCCAACTTCTATCCTTGAAACATAAAGTTCCATCCGACCTTTTTACGAATCCATTTTCACTTTCTGGCATTTCGTAAAGGTTCTCATTTAGGCGATGCTCTTCTTTGAGTGCTTCTGATTAAGCCTCAAGAATCTTGGATGGAAGAGGTGAACTGATTGTCATACCCAAAGATCTGACTCTAAGGGGTTTTGGTCGCTCTTTTGTACTGAGAGCATCAGCAACTACATTCGCTTTACCCGGATGGTAACAAATCTCGCAGTCGTAATCGCTGAGCAATTCCAACCATCGGCGTTGTCTCATGTTCAGTTCTTTTTGATCCAAAATGTGTTGTAGGCTTTTGTGATCGGTGTATACGACATACTTCGTGCCATATAAATAATGTCTCCAAATCCTGAGTGCGAACACAACTGATCCTAACTCCAGGTCGCGCGTTGTGTAGTTTTTCTCATGGGTTTTTAACTGGCGAGAGGCGTATGCTATCACCTTCTCTCTTTGCGTCAACACCGCTACTAGCCCCTTGTGTGAAGCGTCGCAATAAACAACAAAGTCTTCACTACCCTCAGGTAAGGCCATGATAGGTGCACTACACAACTTTTCCTTAAGGAGTTGAAAAGCTTCTTCTTCTTTTTCTCCCCAGTCAAACTTGGTGTTTTTCTGGGTTAGTTTGGTTAAAGATTTGGCAATCTTTGAGAAACCTTCGATAAATCTTCTGTAGTACCCAGCGAGTCCTAAGAATTGGCGTATTTCAGTGGGAGTTGTGGGTGTCTCCCAATCATTTATTGACTCGATCTTAGCGGGATCTACATGAATACCCTGGCTGTCAATTACATGACCCATGAATTGCACAGTCGAAATCCAAAACTCACACTTCGAGAACTTAGCATACAGCTCCTCCTTCTTCAGCAATTCCAAGATCAATCTAAGATGTTCCTCGTGTTCCTTCACACTCTTGGAATAAATTAGGATGTCATCAATGAAAAATATCACAAATTTGTCCAGGTAGGGTTTACACACTCGGTTCATGAGGTCCATGAACACAGCTGGTACGTTGGTCAACCCAAAAGGTATGACTTGGAACTCGTAATGTCCATAACGAGTTCTGAAGGCGGTTTTGGGTATATCTTCTTCCCGAACTCTTAGTTGATGGTATCTGGACCTTAAGTCAATTTTTGAATAAACGCTCGAACCTTGGAGTTGATCGAATAAGTCATCGATCCTCGGGAGTGGGTAACGGTTCTTAATGGTTAGTTTATTCAACTCACGATAGTCGATGCACATTCTGAAAGTTCCGTCCTTCTTCTTGACGAATAGGACTAGTGCTCCCCATGATGATGAACTCGGTCTAATAAACCCTTTTTCCGCAAGTTCCGACAACTGGTTTGATAACTCCTGGAGTTTCGTTGGAGCTAATCGATAAGGTGCTCTTGCCGCTGGTGCGGCACCAGGCACTAAATCGATTTGAAATTCAACATGTCGGGCTGGCGGAAGTCCCGACAAGTCTTCAGGAAATTCTCTTACTAAATGCACGTCCTCCAGACGTTTTTCTTCCGTTTCTTTTTCTTCCTTTCCGGTGACTTGTGCTAGGAAGATGTGACATCCTTTCTCGATACACCTCAACACCTTGGTACAGGAAATGACATGCAGTCTTGACGCGTTTCTCCTATCACTTCTGTCTCCTTCTACTGTTAGGACTTCATCTCCATAGGGTACTCGGACGAGCTTCTCGTCACAAATGATGGCAGCATGGTATTTTGATAACCAATCCATCTCGATGATGACATCAAAACTACCCAATTCTACTAGTATCAAGTCGATATTGAATGGGTGGTTTAACAGATTTAGGGTGCAACCTCTTGTGATGGTATCTACCCTTTCTACATTACCGTTAGCTAGTTCCACATTGTATGCATTGCCTAATGCAGTTAGGGCAATATCGAGTGGCAGACTAAATGCATTAGAAACAAAACTCCTATCGGCTCCCGTATCAAACAATATCGATGCATAACGGTTATTTATAAGGAACGTACCCGTCACGACATTCGGGTCTTCCTGAGCTTCCACTTTGGTCACAGCATAAACCCTTCCACGAGCTCCTTCGCCATTTCCCTGGTTACTCGGCTGTCCAACATTTCCCTGAATCCTGCCATTTCCATGGCTTCCTGGATTTCCTTGGTTTCCTTGATTTCCCCCATTGCCTTGGTTTCTAGTCTTTCGGCATTGATCTGTGCTAAACTAGTCAAGTCTAATCACACAAGCTAGCCACTTGTGAATGGCTAACCGTAATAGACTTAAAACTGCTTAAAACACAAATACAATGAAGTCCTGGAGAATAGAATGAATTCCCGGGTCGTTTAGTCCCACGGAGACTCAATGGTGTGTAAAACACTTGATCAGATGATAGAGTGATCACTAAGGATAGTGATCTGTAAAGGTTTTGATTATAAATATTACTACTGATTGATTGGAATGGAATGGAATACAGAATTGGAAAGCACAACAATCAGATGACAGAAACGTAAAACTTACGTTTAAAAACTACGTATACGTACAAAATAAAAAGTGAAATCTAAGAAATAAAAAAAATATGAAAATAACATTTTTGGAATCCTAAAAATAAAAGAAAATAATTAGAAAAAGAAAATTATTTTTAACACTATTTAATTAATTATTATTAATTAAAAACTGTTTTAACTATTTAATAAATACTCTAAAATAGAAGAAAATACAAAATAAGGCTAGAAAAATAAAATTATGATTCAGAAAAATCTAAAATATTATAAAACTAATTTTAAAATTAAAAATATATTTTTCACACTTTTTATCTAATTATTACTAATTAATTATTATTTAAAATACACTTAAATACTAGAAAATATAAAATAAACTTGGAAAAATGAAATTTTAATTTGGAAAAATCTAAAATATGATAAAACTAATTTTAAAACTGAAAAGATATTTTTTATGCTTTTTAATTATTTATTACTAATTAATTACTATTTTTAACTATTTAAAATTATAATAAATACTAAAAAGATAGAGAAAAATATGAAACTTTTTCTAAAAATACTATATGATGACAGAAAACTAAGAAAAATAGAAAAACAAGATTTGCTTATTAATAAGATGAAAAGAAAAATCAAAAAGCTAAAAACTATTAAATAAACACTATCACTGATTTTTAATTGATCTTTTTCTGGATTTTCTTTTTGAAAACTACTTTACTACTGATATTATGAAAATTTAATGAACACAAAAATTTTACAAACTTAGAATAAGCTGTTTGAGTAGCTTATGAGCCAACAGTTGGCTTAATTAGCTTATTTTGTAGAAATAAGCTCAAACAAGGTCACAAGCTAAAACAAAAGATGGAATAAGATGAAATAAGCTACAAGCTACTGAAATGAAGTTAAAAGACAAAGAAAAGCACACTGATAAGCTACTGAAAAGGTAATAAGCACTTATGACAAACACAGAAATGGGACAAACTTAGAGCTTATTGCAGCCCTAGCCAACAAGCTAAAAAATGAAAACTTAAGCTTGACAATCAAAGATGACCAGGTTGGCTTCCCAAAGAACCAAAGATCACAAGATTTGACCCACTAATAAGCTCTGTGCAAGCTTATCAAGATGGACCTATTCACTGTGCACAGGGCATGGTTTCAGAACAGGTATCCACAAAAAGCTAGAAAATAAGCACTTAACAAGCTGATTCCAAGAGATCTAGTATTTTTATATTTTTGTTTAGCAACTAGACTTTAATACCCTAAGAGCTTTTAAGCTAAAACTTATTATTGAACACACAATGAAATTCCAAAATTTATTCAAAAACGACCTAATGAAAATTTGACTTTTTATCAAAATCAAAAGAGTTGACTAAGATGAACTTTGGATTGATTCTAAGCACTGATTATGTTGTTTTGAGTTATACTAAGACTTATTTAACCAACACTAACAACTTATGAACACAAAATCTTGCTCATGATTCATAAAAACTCAACAGTGGACACACTAGTTAAGATCAAATGTAATTTTGACTTTTCACCAAATGAGAACTAGTTTTCTTGACTTGTTTGAACTAATTGGACCAAATGTGACACAGAGCAAGTAATAATACTGACTTGAGCACTCTTGAGCACAGTTAAACAAGGTAAACCAAACACACCTTATTGAAACTGTTTTGAAGATTTTCAAGGCTAATCACAAATTAAAACCATGATATTGACTATAGACCTTATAATATCATTATATGAGATTAAATAGACATGATCCAACAGTATTAACAATATAAAACACAAGACTTATGATAATGCTAATTTAACTGTTAAAACTAAGTTTTAATAAACTACAAATTTAAAAGAACAACTAACTGATTTTAATGATTATTATCACTTAACTATAACTAATGATCACTAAGAAACAAAAATTAAAGCTAATGAACAACTATAACAGTAATATGCAAAAGTGAACAAAAAGGGCTTACAAAAGCTTCCAAGCTCAAAACTGAGAACCAGAACCAATTATCAACCCTATTAGCTTACCACTAAGCTACTAACCCAAGGCCATCCAAGATTTACCCTGCTCCAGCTGTGTACACCATTTCCAATGGATTTTTGATTTTTCACCTATTTAATTTGTATTTTTGGTGATTTTTGATTTTTGCTTCTAAACTGTTTTTTAGAGTTTCTAAAAGCTTGAATAAGCTTTCTAGGGAGCTTATGTGGCTTACTCAGTCCATAAGAACAACTACCAACAACATTTAATCATTCATGATATTTTCAAAATAAGGAAAATTTGCATAAACTGAATTATAACTTGATACTGGATTTGATGTTTCACAAAAGATTAATTATGCAATAAAAACTTAAAATACAGAGTTTGATAAGCTAAAACATACACTGAATTTGAAAATAAGCTAAAACGACTTAATAAAATGAAAATTACACTTAGATACTAGATACATTGCTTCTAAACTTCTCTTTATAGACTTTTATGACTTCTCCTTTGACCTCTGAATCTTTCCCACCAAATTCCAGCCCTTGGATCTCTCTAACTCATCAAAACCGTCCAAGTGTCTTTTTGGCGCCAAATATTTCAAGGCAGGTTTTAGACATTAATGAGGGTTTGGTTTCAATCAATTAAAGGTTTTGGTGTTAGTGGAGGTGGAGGGGACAAGGTAAGGTGAGGGAGGTTGAAAATGTGGAGAAAACCATGCTTGGTTTTGAGGATTCAGGGGTTGAGAGGGGGAGCTACAGTGGGTAGTGGTTTTAGGCGCGCATGGGGTGTTTTTGACTTTTGTTGACCGTTGTTTTAATAATACAAATGGGTCGGGTCAAGGGTTTGGGCCAGCTGGGTAATGATTGGATTTGGGCCTAGTTTGTGTTTTGGATTTGGATTGATATAACAAAAGGGCCGGTTTGGTGTTTAGTTACTCACAAGGACCAAACATGTAAATTATCCAAACCTCAAGGACTGAAAATGCCACTATTCCAAACTTCTCACAAGGACCAAATTTGCCATAAATGAATAGTACAAGGACCACTTTTGCATAAAATTCATTTTAAAAGGTCCAAGGACTAATTTTGCAATTTTCCAAAGTTTAGGGACCTTTCTTGCCAATTGACCAAAGAATCATTCAAGGACCATTTTTGACATTTTAGAATATTTTAGGGACCTTGAATGATAAAATTCCACATTTTGATATTCCAGGGACTAGATTTGACAATTTTTAAAACTTGGGGGACTAAAACTGCCAATTTTGCAAACTTGAATCATTTTTCATCTGATTTTGATATTTTTGCATTTAAAACACATAAAACACTGATTTGTGATATTTTGATCATTTTGATGTGTTTCTGAGTGTTTTCAGATGATTTTGCAGTTTAGATTGTACAAAAATGATGAGTATTTAGACACTCATCAATCCCCCACACTGAGATATTGCTAGTCCCTAGCAATGATTTGAGAAAACTTAATGGATTTGAAAAACTCTTTACCAAAAGCCATCACTTCTGGAGTAGCCAAATGTTTCAGTTCAAGTAAGAACTATGGTACACTGATAACCATCTGATTTATTGGCAAATCATAAACCATATAACGGATTTGATGTGTCTTTACCAGAAGCCGTTTGCTCTGGACTAGCCAACTCTTAGATAAATTATCAGAATTATCTTTGGTGAGCTGATTACCAATTATGGATTTTCCACTGCCTTTACCACAAGCCATAACCTTGCGGGCTAGCCAACTCTTCACTTTTTAGGATATGGTGAGTTGAATACCATACAATTTTGGGCAAATTGCAAGCCGTAAACGGATTTGATATATCTTTACCAAGAGCCGTTTGCTCCTGGATTAGCCAATCCTTTTGTTTATTAGACATGGCGGACTGATAACCAAGATGAGTAAGTGTGGAACACTTACTCCAAAAAAAATTTTGGCCAAAAACGGGGGAATTGGGTGGATAATACATGAAATTCGCGAGAATTCCCCCCCACACTTAGAAATGAATATTGCCCTCAATATTCAAAGTACCGGCGATTATGCCGAAACAAAGAACGTAAAAGGGAAATACTACGGCCATTATTTAGAAGATTTTTTTTTTTTTTTTTTTTTTTTTTTTAAACATGATTTTATATACAACAGTGTGGGGAAACTCCCCCACACTAGGGTTGTAGAAAGGGGGTAAGAAGACGGAAATATGGGTGAAAACCCATATGGTGCGTGCTAATGTTTTTGATTACCGAGTCACTAGCTTGACTCGATCCCCGCATTCATTGGTTCATGGGGAAAGTTTGTAGATCCGGGACAACCACAGATGGAATGTCCTCTCCAAAGTAATGCTTCACTCGATGACCATTCACTTTAAAATTAGGACCATCGGGTTGAGATAACTCAACGGTACCATAAGGATAAACCTTAGCAATAGTGAATGGACCAGACCAACGGGACTTGAGCTTTCCCGAGAAAATCTTCAATCTTGAATTGAAAAGAAGGACTCGATCACCAATGTTGAAAACGCGGTTCTTGATTTTTGAGTCATGGATCTTCTTTGTCTTTTGCTTGTAGATCAAAGAGTTCTCGTATGCTTGATCACGAAGTTCATTTAATTCATTCATTTGAACTTTTCTATGATCACCAGCTGTCTGTATATCGAAGTTTGCATGCTTTAAGGCCCAGTAAGCCTTGTGCTCTAGCTCAATCGGAAGATGACATGCCTTTCCATACACTAGCTTGTATGGAGTACACCCGATGGGTGTTTTGTAAGCTGTACGGAAGGCCCAGAGTGCGTCATCAAGTTTATCCGACCAGGATGCACGATTTTCGCCTACTGTCCTTTCAAGGATTCTTTTAATACCACGGTTGGAAACTTCCACCTGCCCACTTGTTTGGGGGTGGTATGCAGTAGAGAGACGGTGGGTAACACCATACTTTTGCATGACTCTTTCAAATTGGTCATTGCAAAAATGTGTACCACGATCACTGATTATCGCTCTCGGAGTTCCAAACCTGGCAAAAAGAGATTTCAAAAATTTCACAACAACTCGGGCATCATTGGTGGGTAAAGCTTTTGCTTCAACCCATTTTGACAAATAGTCAACAGCCACGAGTATGTACTTGTTTCCACGAGACGAAGGAAATGGCCCCATAAAATCAATACCCCAGATGTCAAATATCTCACAAACTTGAATGGCATTTTGTGGCATTTCATTTCTTTGAGAGATATTACCATGACGTTGACAAGCGTCACAGGCTTTGACAAAATCGTGGGCATCCTTATAGATTGTGGGCCAATAAAACCCGGAATCAAACACCTTTTTGGCGGTGTAGTTTGGACTATGATGGCCCCCGGTGGGTCCAGCATGGCAAGCTGTGAGAATGTCAATAGCTTCCTGTCCATAAACACACCGTCGGATGACTTGATCCGCACAGATTTTGAATAAGAAGGGGTCGTCCCAAAAATAATGTTTAACATCTTTGAAGAATTTGTTCTTCTGTTGGGTCGACATCCCTTTCACAATGAAGTTACCCGCATGGTAATTTGCGAAGTCATCAAACCATGGGGTGGTAGAATTTCCACGAAAAGAAACCGCATTGAGTGTCTCGAGAGGAAATGTTTCATTTATTTCCTTTTTCTCGAAAACATCTAGGTGAGGGTTTTCTAATCTGGACAGATGATCAGCAGCTAGATTCTCAGCTCCTTTTTTATCACGTATAATGATATCAAATTCTTGGAGGAGGAGAATCCAACGAAGCAATCTCGGCTTTGCATCTTGTTTTGCAAAGAGATATTTAAGAGCCGAGTGATCCGTATACACCACACATTTGGTCAAGATTAAGTACGGCCGAAACTTCTCAAATGCATACACCACGGCTAATAGCTCTTTTTCTGTGGTGGTGTAATGAGTTTGAGCTTCAGTCATAGTCTTACTTGCGTAGTGAATAGGCTGAAAATGCTTGTTTCTGCGTTGCCCTAGGACTGCACCGATAGCAAAATCACTTGCATCGCACATGAGCTCAAAAGGCAAGTCCCAGTCAGGAGCAACGAGAATGGGTGCTTCAGTAAGCTTTTTCTTCAATGTTTCAAAAGCTTCTATGCACGCTGGTGAGAAGATAAAAGGAGCATCCTTTTCAAGAAGATGGGTCATAGGCCGGGCGATTTTGGAAAAATCTTGTATGAATCTACGATAGAAACCGGCATGACCTAAAAAACTCCTAATACCTTTGACGGTAGTAGGATGAGGCAGCTTAGCAATAACATCAACTTTTGCTCTATCAACCTCAATCCCATTCTTGGAAATCTTATGGCCAAGGACTATGCCTTCTTTGACCATAAAGTGACTCTTCTCCCAGTTTAGACAAAGATTGGTGTCTTCACACCTTTGAAGCATTTTTTCTAAATGGGTTCTAAATGGGAGAGACATGTTTGAAAAGAATTCCCAATGACCGAGAAGTCATCCATAAACACCTTCATTGTTTCCCCGATCATGTCGTGGAATATGGCCATCATACATCGTTGGAACGTGCCAAGAGCATTACATAAACCAAAAGGCATACGTTTGTAGGCAAAAGTTCCGTATGGGCAGGTGAATGTGGTCTTCTCTTGATCCTGTGGATCAATGGGAATCTGAAAGTAACCCGAGAAACCATCAAGGAAACAATAGTATTCGTTCCCTGCTAATCTCTCAAGCATTTGGTCCATAAAGGGTAGAAGGAAAATGGTCTTTACGGGTGGCGTCATTCAACTTACGATAGTCAATGCAAACACGCCATCCCGTAACCAATCGAGTTGGGATTAACTCGTTATCTTCATTTGTGATAACAGTTATGCCACCCTTTTTCGGAACACAATGAATTGGGCTAACCCAAGGACTATCTGAGATCGGGTAAATCAATCCTGCATCAAGAAGTTTGATAACCTCCTGTTTAATAACATCATGGATTTTTGGATTCACTCGTCTCTGATGTTGAACTGCTAGTTTGAAGTCATCCTCCATCAAGATTTTATGAGTACAAAACTCAGGGTTGATACCCTTGATGTCGGAGAGTTTCCAAGCAATTGCTTGCTTATGTGACTTCAAGACCTTTATGAGAGCAGCTTTTTCATCTTTACTCAAATCTCGAGAAATAATGACGCGTAATTTATCATCACCTTCTAGAAATGCATACTCGAGATGAGGCGGTAAGTCCTTAAGCTCAACCTCAGGAAATTCTTCAGTTTTCTCAACTGACTTAACTTCCTTGTTATGAAGCTCGATGGGAGGGAGAGGAGAAGAAGTGTCCTGATTTAACAACTTCTCAAGAAGAATATCTCCCTCCAGATTAACCTCATTTTGATTAATCTCATCTGGGATTGAATCACTAGAGTGAGGGGTTGATGATGGATCACCATTGAGCAACTTCTCAATAAGAAGTATGTCCCTCTCAATATCAATTGGAGCGTGATCAATTTCCCATGGAACAGAATCACTAGCCAAGTATGCTTCAATCTCATCTAAGATGAAGTCGCTTCCCTCAAACGGAGTGAGGGAAGGAGTAGAATTGGCTATGATAGGCTGAGAAGATGTGGTGGTATCCCCACTCACAGAATTATGAGCATAACCAAGAACTTCTTGAGAGTACTCGTCAGAAGCAACATCAATGATATCTATTCGGTTAACCGATTCAGAATCATAATTTGCGGAGTACCTCAAAGTTTGATCAAGGTTGAAGGTGACAGCTTCATTACCAACACGCAATGTGATTTCCTGCTCAAATACATCAATGAGAGCACGGCCCGTTCTCAGGAATCCTCGACCAACAATGAGAGGAACCCGATGATCGGCATCAAAATCAACAACCACGAAGTCAGCTGGGAAATGGAACTTTCCTACTTTCACAAATACGTCCTCAGCAATGCCAAGAGGACGGGATATGGAACGATCTGCAAGCTCGAGAGTCATGCATGTAGGAGTGAGTTCCGGAAGAGAAAGTTTCTTCCACACTGAATAAGGCATAAGGTTTATGCTTGCACCAAGATCTGCTAGGGCAAAGCATTCAACCATTCTTGGGAATACACAAGGTAAGAGAAATTTCCCAGGATCTCCAAGTTTTTCTGGAAGCTTCTTCAGGATAACTGCAGAGCAGTTCTCGTTAAGAGGAGTTTTTGCCATTTCAAACAGCTTTTCCTTATTGCTTAACATGTGTTTGAGAGTTGATGCAAACTTGGGCATCAATATGATAGCATCCGCAAAGCTTATGTCAAAGTGTAATTCTTGGAAAATTTGGAAAAATTTGTCCATTTGATGACTGGCTTTCTCGCGGAGCTTTTGCTCATTCAAACGTGATGGGTAAGGAATAGAAGATTTGGATTTCTGATTCTCAACAGGAGCTACAGGAGGTTCAAAAACAACTCCTTGATTTGACTTGGGTTTCTGGACCATTTGAGGTTGGACTACCGAAGGTAGGACGTGTGCGGTACTTCGTGGGCTAGAATAATGCACCTTGTCCGTTGTTTCCTTGGTAACTTGACTCATTGCCACAGGAGGAGGGGGCATTGGAGTCGTAGGTCCATTGTGTGTCGGAGGTTCACTTTCCACTACCTTTGGAAGAGAAGAAGAAGAAGAGGTAGTAGGAACAGCAGGTCCATCATATGAAACACCACTTCTGGTTGTGATCGCCTTTGCATCGCCCCTCGGGTTAGCGATCGTGTTGCTCGGAAGTTTTCTTGAGCCCGAGGGTTGATCATTTAAAGACTTCTTAAGATCAGCAATCTGACTGACCAACAACCTGTTCATTTCATCTTGGGACTTCATGAATTGCTTCAGTAACTCATCAGATGATGGTCCTGGAGGAACAATGACGGGAGGAGCTGGAGGGATAATTTGAGGCCGTATGTTTTGATTATAGCCAAAATTCCCTTGATTAGGATTCATATTCCCATGAAATTGATTCCCTCAATTGAAATTGTTTTGATTAAGGTTTCCTTGATGTTGGAAACCTTGATTGGGTCCAGGATAGAAATTACCTTGGTTTTGATAACCTTGGTTCATTCTTGGATGGTTCTGATTCCGGTTTTGCATGTTATGATTCTGGTTAAAGCCGGGTGGTGCCTGATTAGTGTTAGCACGGTAGTGTGGTTCATTTTGAGGACGGTATTGAGTACCTCCTTGCTGTGAACTACCGGCTAGAGCATTGGCTTCAAATGGACCACCATCGGTGGCAGTACAATTGTAGTAAGCATGAGGACCACCACAAGTAACACAACTCTCGACTTTCTTCACTTCACCATGTGTTGGTGTCTGAGTGAAGGTGACTTTCTTCTGGTTAGCAAGAACCAAAGCCTGAACAATGTCTGTGAGTTTGTCAATCTTAGCATCGGTGCTAGATGTACTCACGGGGGATGAAGAAGAAGAAGGTCCAGCATGAGACTGATATGTCTTTGCTCTGAAAGGACGGACCTGAGATTTGTTCTCAATGATTTGCAAGGCCTCTTTTGTGGTCTTGCTCAGGAAATTACCTCCCGCGGAGGCATTCAAAGAGTCTTGATTAGTCTGATTGAGACCATTGTAGAAAGTATCCATTTGCATTAACTCGGTAAAACCATGATGCGGACACTTGCGAAGCAACTCTTTGTAACGATCCCATGCCTCCCCGAATGATTCATCAAATCTCTGAGAAAATTTCATTATCTCATTCTTAAGACTTGTGGTTCGGGATGGAGGATAGAACTCGTTAACGAACTTGGTGACAAGATCTTCCCATGTCTCAATAGAACGAGGGGGTTGTTTCTCAAGCCAATTCCGGGCTTGTCCCTCTAGAGAAAATGGGAACAGAAAAAGCTTGATAGCTTCACGTGGGACATTCTTGTACTTGATGGTAGATGCAATCTTGTTAAACCATCGAATGTGTGCATGAGGATCATCCCACTCAAAACCATAGAATTGGCTTTGGGTTACTAGATTAAGTAACCCGGTTTTGAGCTCGAAAGTGTCAGCCACGATGGCTGGGACAACAATGGCATCTCCGTAACCCTCGATGGGTGCTTGGAGAAGCTCATTCATGGGCTTGTCTTCTGCCATTTCGACAGGGGGTGGTGGTGGTAGACGTTCCTCAGTCACGGCTGAAGGATCTGAACGTCCTCTACGTCTACGAGGAATGTTTCCAAGTTCAGAAAGTGGACTTGTAGAACTGGAAGAACGAGTGCGCATGCACTAATTATAAAAATCAATTTTCAAAACAAATGAGGCAAAACGACAAGTGAACTTAACCAATAATCAAAAATGAAATGGCTTCTTTGAAAAAGGTACACCAAATCACAAGTGACACAAAGGCAAGTTTTAAATCTGATGTTCGGGAACTTATTATGGTCGCACCCCCAGTTAGGTAGTGCACTGCCTTGATTTGCGGTGGTTGATTTTTATGTATATATTAAGTACCACTGAAAAGACGTAGGTAATGATTTGTGCAGATGGGTTTAAAAAACTTTTGGACAATATTTTTGGTATCGTCTCGTTTGACTAAATCGTATTTCTTTAAGAATCACCTTAAAAGAAACACAAGCTAGAAAACGTTACGATTGTTTTGTTGTTTTATATTTTTTGGTGTTTTTAACACTTTAGGAAAAGTGCTAATGAACTTTTTGATGTATTATAACTTTACAAAATACTTTTTTACAAATGATGGGGTATGTGCAAGAATGGGTCTGAAAATGGCTAAACACACGCTAAAGCCTTCCCCGGCAGCGGCGCCAAAATTTGATATGTGCTAAACTAGTCAAGTCTAATCACACAAGCTAGCCACTTGTGAATGGCTAACCGTAATAGACTTAAAACTGCTTAAAACACAAATACAATGAAGTCCTGGAGAATAGAATGAATTCCCGGGTCGTTTAGTCCCACGGAGACTCAATGGTGTGTAAAACACTTGATCAAATGATAGAGTGATCACTAAGGATAGTGATCTGTAAAGGTTTTGATTAGAAATATTACTACTGATTGATTGGAATGGAATGGAATACAGAATTGGAAAGCACAACAATCAGATGACAGAAACGTAAAACTTACGTTTAAAAACTACGTATACGTACAAAATAAAAAGTGAAATCTAAGAAATAAAAAAAATATGAAAATAACATTTTTGGAATCCTAAAAATAAAAGAAAATAATTAGAAAAAGAAAATTATTTTTAACACTATTTAATTAATTATTATTAATTAAAAACTGTTTTAACTATTTAATAAATACTCTAAAATAGAAGAAAATACAAAATAAGGCTAGAAAAATAAAATTATGATTCAGAAAAATCTAAAATTTTATAAAACTAATTTTAAAATTAAAAATATATTTTTCACACTTTTTATCTAATTATTACTAATTAATTATTATTTAAAATACACTTAAATACTAGAAAATATAAAATAAACTTGGAAAAATGAAATTTTAATTTGGAAAAATCTAAAATATGATAAAACTAATTTTAAAACTGAAAAGATATTTTTTATGCTTTTTAATTTTTTATTACTAATTAATTACTATTTTTAACTATTTAAAATTATAATAAATACTAAAAAGATAGAGAAAAATATGAAACTTTTTCTAAAAATACTATATGATGACAGAAAACTAAGAAAAATAGAAAAACAAGATTTGCTTATTAATAAGATGAAAAGAAAAATCAAAAAGCTAAAAACTATTAAATAAACACTATCACTGATTTTTAATTGATCTTTTTCTGGATTTTCTTTTTGAAAACTACTTTACTACTGATATTATGAAAATTTAATGAACACAAAAATTTTACAAACTTAGAATAAGCTGTTTGAGTAACTTATGAGCCAACAGTTGGCTTAATTAGCTTATTTTGTAGAAATAAGCTCAAACAAGGTCACAAGCTAAAACAAAGGATGGAATAAGATGAAATAAGCTACAAGCTACTGAAATGAAGTTAAAAGACAAAGAAAAGCACACTGATAAGCTACTGAAAAGGTAATAAGCACTTATGACAAACACAGAAATGGGACAAACTTAGAGCTTATTGCAGCCCTAGCCAACAAGCTAAAAATTGAAAACTTAAGCTTGACAATCAAAGATGACCAGGTTGGCTTCCCAAAGAACCAAAGATCACAAGATTTGACCCACTAATAAGCTCTGTGCAAGCTTATCAAGATGGACCTATTCACTGTGCACAGGGCATGGTTTCAGAACATGTATCCACAAAAAGCTAGAAAATAAGCACTTAACAAGCTGATTCCAAGAGATCTAGTATTTTTATATTTTTGTTTAGCAACTAGACTTTAATACCCTAAGAGCTTTTAAGCTAAAACTTATTATTGAACACACAATGAAATTCCAAAATTTATTCAAAAACGACCTAATGAAAATTTGACTTTTTATCAAAATCAAAAGAGTTGACTAAGATGAACTTTGGATTGATTCTAAGCACTGATTATGTTGTTTTGAGTTATACTAAGACTTATTTAACCAACACTAACAACTTATGAACACAAAATCTTGCTCATGATTCATAAAAACTCAACAGTGGACACACTAGTTAAGATCAAATGTAATTTTGACTTTTCACCAAATGAGAACTAGTTTTCTTGACTTGTTTGAACTAATTGGACCAAATGTGACACAGAGCAAGTAATAATACTGACTTGAGCACTCTTGAGCACAGTTAAACAAGGTAAACCAAACACACCTTATTGAAACTGTTTTGAAGATTTTCAAGGCTAATCACAAATTAAAACCATGATATTGACTATAGACCTTATAATATCATTATATGAGATTAAATAGACATGATCCAACAGTATTAACAATATAAAACACAAGACTTATGATAATGCTAATTTAACTGTTAAAACTAAGTTTTAATAAACTACAAATTTAAAAGAACAACTAACTGATTTTAATGATTATTATCACTTAACTATAACTAATGATCACTAAGAAACAGAAATTAAAGCTAATGAACAACTATAACAGTAATATGCAAAAGTGAACAAAAAGGGCTTACAAAAGCTTCCAAGCTCAAAACTGAGAACCAGAACCAATTATCAACCCTATTAGCTTACCACTAAGCTACTAACCCAAGGCCATCCAAGATTTACCCTGCTCCAGCTGTGTACACCATTTCCAATGGATTTTTGATTTTTCACCTATTTAATTTGTATTTTTGGTGATTTTTGATTTTTGCTTCTAAACTGTTTTTTAGAGTTTCTAAAAGCTTGAATAAGCTTTCTAGGGAGCTTATGTGGCTTACTCAGTCCATAAGAACAACTACCAACAACATTTAATCATTCATGATATTTTCAAAATAAGGAAAATTTGCATAAACTGAATTATAACTTGATACTGGATTTGATGTTTCACAAAAGATTAATTATGCAATAAAAACTTGAAATACAGAGTTTGATAAGCTAAAACATACACTGAATTTGAAAATAAGCTAAAACGACTTAATAAAATGAAAATTACACTTAGATACTAGATACATTGCTTCTAAACTTCTCTTTATAGACTTTTATGACTTCTCCTTTGACCTCTGAATCTTTCCCACCAAATTCCAGCCCTTGGATCTCTCTAACTCATCAAAACCGTCCAAGTGTCTTTTTGGCGCCAAATATTTCAAGGCAGGTTTTAGACATTAATGAGGGTTTGGTTTCAATCAATTAAAGGTTTTGGTGTTAGTGGAGGTGGAGGGGACAAGGTAAGGTGAGGGAGGTTGAAAATGTGGAGAAAACCATGTCTGGTTTTGAGGATTCAGGGGTTGAGAGGGGGAGCTACAGTGGGTAGTGGTTTTAGGCGCGCATGGGGTGTTTTTGACTTTTGTTGACCGTTGTTTTAATAATACAAAGGGGTCGGGTCAAGGGTTTGGGCCAGCTGGGTAAGGATTGGATTTGGGCCTAGTTTGTGTTTTGGATTTGGATTGATATAACAAAAGGGCCGGTTTGGTGTTTAGTTAAGCACAAGGACCAAACATGTAAATTATCCAAACCTCAAAGACTGAAAATGCCACTATTCCAAACTTCTCACAAGGACCAAATTTGCCATAAATGAATAGTACAAGGACCACTTTTGCATAAAATTCATTTTAAAAGGTCCAAGGACTAATTTTGCAATTTTCCAAAGTTTAGGGACCTTTCTTGCCAATTGACCAAAGAATCATTCAAGGACCATTTTTGACATTTTAGAATATTTTAGGGACCTTGAATGATAAAATTCCACATTTTGATATTCCAGGGACTAGATTTGACAACTTTTAAAACTTGGGGGACTAAAACTGCCAATTTTGCAAACTTGAATCATTTTTCATCTGATTTTGATATTTTTGCATTTAAAACACATAAAACACTGATTTGTGATATTTTGATCATTTTGATGTGTTTCTGAGTGTTTTCAGATGATTTTGCAGTTTAGATTGTACAAAAATGATGAGTATTTAGACACTCATCAGGCATTCATTCTTATAATGCCCTTTCTCACCACAACCAAAGCAAGTTATAGCAGCTTTTGGTTCCTGGGCTGGTGTTGTTTGAACCATCGCTAATGATTTGGACCTGCAGTTTCTGGTCAAGTGTCCGATTTTCTGACAGTTACGACACTTGACTGTACACTGTCCCTTGTGATGCAATGTGCATCGGTTACACAGTGGTGAAGTCCCTGCGTACGGTTTCCTTTCTCCAATCCCAGTTGCATATGCTCTAACAACATTTTGTCTTTTGTTCTGGTTGTTGCTATGGTTTCCACTATTGTTGCCATGATACCCATTGTTGTTTTAGCTTCAAGAGTGGTCGTCCCATTTCCTCTTATTGTCAACCACCTTGTCCATGGAATCCTCAATAACTTAGTCCATGAGTTTGTTGGCTACTTCGATGGTTTCGTGAAGATCAGTAGCCTTAGAGGTGGTGAAATTTCCCTTGATGGATGGAGGCAGTCTCCCGATGTACCTCTCCAACAATCGGGTCTCAGTTTGAACCATTTCAGGGCACAGCAAGGCTAGTTCTTGAAAGCGCTGGTTATAAGCAGCCATATTTGTGCCTTGAACTTTGAGGTTCCAAAACTCATGCTCCAGTTTCTTGATCTCATTACGAGGGCAGTATTTTCGAAGCACCATTTCCTTGAAGCCTTCCCATGGCATGGCATAGGTAACATCAATACTTGCAGATTTCAGGAAATTGTTCCACCAGGTCAAGGCAGCATCCGTGAAAGTGAACGATGCATACTTAACCTTAGCCTCTTCTTCACAGTTACAGATCCGGAACACAGTCTCGAGCTTCTCGATCCATCTAGTCAGACCGACAGCTCCTTCGGTTCCACTAAAGCCTCCAGTCATGGTTTTACGAAAATCCTGCTAGGTACAAGTACGGTTGTGGGTGGGTGGTCTCGAAGTTCCAGCATCAGTAGACGAGTGGTTTGCTGCAGCCAAAGCGGCATTCACTCGCTCATTGACCAGTTGGTCTATCATAGCTTGATTCATGGTAGGTTGAATTGGAGTAGCCCTAGCAGGAGTAGTGGCTTCGGCATTTTGATCGTGTGTGACCCTGTTTGGAATAGCAGTGTTTGCAGCTCGGTTGCGAGTAACCCTCGCTGGAGTAGGAGCATTGGAAGCTCCACCATCGTTGGTACGGTTTGATCTTCGTTTTGGCTGCATTTCTGCAGTAAGAAAGGTGATGAGATATAGAACCTTTTAAACAAGGTAAGTGCCAGGTAATAGTGTAAATATCGCAGATAGATCATATGAGTAATATATGAAAGAAAGGAAAATTGGATAGGAAAATAAGCTTGACATAGATAGAATTTCGGTTACAGGGTTCCTAAAGTACATGTTGAGATACTAGTTGGAATACAAACTGAAATACAACCGAAATACAACTGAAATACAAACTGAAGTACAAGCGTCATAACTAACATTAACTGTTATAATCCAGTTTAGTGTGATACATCATGCAATAAGATCTAAGGATGTCCGCGCTCGACACGTAATCGCTCAATGCTAGCAACCAACTCTCGCTGCGTAGCCTCTAAACTCGCGATGTGCCTCATTTGGGAGGCTAACATGGACTCCAAACCTGTAGTCCTCTGCCACTCTGCTCTGGCAGTATCTCTAGCAATCCACTGGATGCGCTCTAGCTCCTCAAGTCGATCGTGCATCCGGGGCCTGACCTCTGTCCAACGCCCGTGCTCTGCTGTCCAACTCTCTAACATCCTCAACCTGAGCCTCAAATCTGTAACCCAACCGGATCCTCTCATGCCTCTCTAGCTCCATACTCTCAAACAACACATCTGTGGTGCGGTCTAGACCCTCAACACGCTGCTCGTAAGCCTGCAAGCGTGCTGGATCGACTCTCTCCAACTGATCAGTATGGACCCTTAGTAAGGTCTCATGAGAATCCAACTGAATAAGTACTCTCTCAGTGAGAGTTAGCTCCTCATTATCTGGAGATCCAGATAGGTCTGGCACTAGTTGTGCCTCACTCGGTGCAGCTACCTCAATAGTCTCAAGTTGTCTAGTAGTGTGAGCAAGGTGCTCCATATCTGATGCAGATGGTATGAATGAAGGTGATGATGGACTGTAGCTCGGGCTCGTGACATGTGGTACAGAACTGATCAAACAACCAATATCCCTCCATGCAACCACATCACTCTCCTCTTGGCTGCGGAGGAAAGCAGCTCTCTGTCCTAACCCAACTGGTGCATCAATGTCCCTGTCCTCGCTCAACCTCTAAGCCATCCTGGAACTCTGTCCTATCTCCTGAATACTCTGGACAATCTCCAGACCCAGCGTATCCATATCTACTGCTGTACTAACATGTCTAGGAACACTCTCAATCGGCATAGACTCTGGTAGCTCCTCCTCCGGATCCTCTTCTGGATCTTCTTCCGGGTCTTCCTCTGAGTAGGAATCAGTAGCTCTCCTAAGCCTCTGGTGGGGTGGTGACTCAGTGGATGATGGTGTCAGTGACTCTGGAGTAGTGGAAGGACCCATGTAGGCAGTGCGGGTCATCTGAGAAGCTAGTGCAGGCATGAATGAATATCGCTCACGATATCCAGGCACTCTCACGATCATGCAGGCTTTGCACCTGCGTGTCAGTAGAGCTGATGAAGTGGTGGTGAGAGTAGGTATAGATGGAGCAGGTGCAGTGGTTGGCTGAGCTGATAGTGTAGCCTGAACGTACGGATCAGTGGCCATGTGTGCAAGCTGATGGATGGTAGGTGAATGAGCATGTAGGATGTTCTCCTGAACATCGTGATGGAAGGCTGGTGAAGGCATGGTCTGTGACAAGATGGTGCATATGTGTAAGTATCTGGAAAAGTACCCATGATGAATATGAAATAGTGCACTAGTAAATAGGAAATAAAACATGCAATCCTATTTAAATGAACTCTAAGTAAAATGGCAAGTAAGGCAAGCGGCAACTGACGGTCGTAGTATGATGTTTTTGTAAAAAGTAGTTATAGTTTAGGGTTTATATGTACCTAGTTCTCTATAACTTAGGCTCTGATGCCAATCTGTAACACCCCCAAATTTGGTTTAGAGATCACAGAGATCACAACACAAGTAATAAAGAACGGAATACATACTCCGTTTGATTTCATAAAATAGTTTTAAAACATTATCTTACAACATTGTTTGGATAAAATGGGCACATCCTATAAGTTCAGTGGTCCCAATTTAAAAACATCGTTATGTGTAAAACACTTCTTTAGATATTACTACGACCATTTACCGCCTCTTGCCTTGCATTCATGTTCACAAATTAAGCACCTGAGAAAATATGCTAAAAAGGTCAGCTAAAAGCTGGTGAGTTCATAGGTTTAAATTAAAACAGTAAGTTTGGACCAAAATCAAAGTCATATAATCATTACATCGAATATAATGATATATGGATGAATGTCTATTACGTTAGCTCTAAGTTCATGCAACCGATACTACAAGACAGCCTTGGTTCGGTTTAGGTTTTTACTCCAAAAGACTACACACAAATACTGAAAAATTCGGATTCTATATATAAGATTACATCTGCGAAGGCGTCACCTTATGTTTTGTGACGCCGTCGTGTCGCCGTCATTAGGGTTTCGTCTTGGCCACGTTAGACTTGCGACGGCGTCACCTTATTCTTGTGACGCCGTCCTCTTCAGCTTCTGACGCCGTCTGGATTGAATCTGGGCCGTCTGAGTTGCGACGGCCTACTCTTTTATAACTTGACGTCGTCACTTGAAAATAGGAGTTTTGGCTTCTGTCCCGTCACAAAATCCTCCGACGGCGTCGCGTATAAGCTGTGACGCCGTCACCTTATGTTTTCAGCAGCTTTGAGTGTCTCGATTCTGACTTTGGCCATTTTCTTCGTATATTCGCGCCTTTTCGTCCAAATAAGTGCCATTCCAGCATTTTGCCTTCAAGAGACCTAAAAAGTGAAAAGGAACGATATTAAAAAATAACGGATACAAAAGTGATCAAATAAGGGCTTGAACGACCCCTAAAAAAGGTACCTTTTAAAACCTTATCAAATATCCCTACACTTGGTATTTGCTTGTCCTCAAGCAAATGTGCTTTTAGCCAATTAATTTATAAGTTAGGGGTCATGAAGCATTGGTTTAAAAAGGTCCACAACACATATAAGCCCCGCAAAAGTCATAACAAGCACGGAAATTACATACTAGCACCTCACATGGGGTGTTTGGATACTCACATCTCTCTCGGGTGTATATGAAATATAACAAATTGGAAATGGAAGATAAACACTCATTAACCGGTCCTAGTACATAGATTACCATAGGCTTGAGAATAGATCAAACCTCCATCGCTTTGGCTTAAGCACCTAGGAAAGACTATCAAAGAGGTCTTTAAAGGGTTGTAACGTTAGGCTTACGGTAGGGAAACAAAGGGTTTGGTGGGATAGGCTATTTAGTGGTGGCAAGTCAAAAATCTTATTGTTACAAGCATACGAAGAATGGCATTGCTAAGCCAAGACTGGACACTCTAGACTCTAGCTAACTGAAATAAACAAACATAAATTTAAAGGATAGATGTAAGATGGTAGCCCGTATGTTTTTTTTTTTTTTTTTTTTTCATACACTTTTACTCTACCATCCTCTACGGTAACATCAAAATGATAGGGATTTATAGGCACATCCCTACACTTGAGTTTTTATTACTCTAACACTAATTTGACCCGAATTGAAAAGATCAAAACACTTGGGGTACATTATTACGCAAACAAAGGGAATTTGAATTTAACGTTCCCTTCCCGTCATTTCATAAAATTTAACTTTTCCCATGAATCCCAATCGTCCCAAAACTATATACAAATGATATGACTCGACTTAGCAACTCACGCAAGCAGCCAGATAAATGAAGTAAGGGTTTAGGGTGATAACAATAATGCACTAAAAGTGAGTGCATACAGGGTAGGCTAAGGCGATTTGGGTGTATATTTGGGGGTGGGGTGTAAACAATGCTCTTCATTGATATTCCGGAAAAACCGAAACATCACGAGAACCGCGAAAAGGATAGGCTCTGAGGGGTTAACTAGGGGTATCGTGTACTAAAGATGAGTACAACGCAAAGGGTGTGGGGGAATTACTCAACCGAGGTGGAAGAAGTAATTGTATTACGGGTATCAAACAAGGGTTATCCTAATGCCTCTTATCATTTAGTTATTCCTAACTACACAAGTGCAGTTTTACTAGCGATCTCGAGATGCATCACAAAACAAGTTCTAGAATCTATTATACTACCGGTTCACACTCTAATCATTAAAGATGCATGCTTTAATTCCTACTAATCTAAGGGCGATCCTCACATTTTGGGTGGAATTTAGGTGGTAAAGGGTTTTTTGTGCTAGTCATGCAACTTCCTATCCGTGAGACGCTTTTGTTAAAACTAATGGCCCACTCATATATGTCATGAAAAATTTTAAATTTGGTGCCAAAATTACCCTAACCGACATATACTCATGGTTTATTACACAAATACAATTGGACAAAGCAAATATTCAAGGATAAGCATAGTTTCAAAGTTCCCGTTTTATTTTCCCTCCCTACACTTAAACTGAACATTGTCCTCAATGTTCCCCGAAAGTATCAAAGTTATGATAATGGAAGGTAATTAAAAACGAAAGAAACTAGTACTCCCCTGATTAGCTCGGTAGGATCCGTGTGTGAAGTAGTGGTTAAATCCTTTCCAAGAAGAATTTATTCGTGAAAAGCTCCTTCTAACCTTATGTATCTTCTTCTTGATAAATTAAACCTGCACACTTGAAGAAAACAAATGAAACCTTCGCGTAAAATCGGCGGTAATAATATATATAAGACTTGATTTAAACTAGGATATAATGCTTGTGGAATGGATGTTTACAGAATTTCTGGAAAATTAAGACCTGGAAAATTCCAAAAAAAATTTAAGTAGCTCAGAAAACGAGAAAAAAGCAATCTGTTGTTTTTACTCCTTCCTGACGCCGTCAGGTTGCGATCCTGACGCCGTCAGGTTATCCTGACAAAAACTGGTTTGCGATTTTCTGGAAAAAAATTCTGGAAAATTTACATCTTTAGAATCTGGAAAAATTTCTGCAAAACATCCATTATGACTCGATACAAGCATTTGACTCGAACAAACACACATATATATCTTTTAGTTAATTGTTATTCTCATGTTTACGTTTCTTTTGAAAACGTGTGTAATCCTCCCTACACTTATCCCTTATGTAAAATACCTTTATATGCAATTAAGACGAGGTTAAAAACAAAATAAAACATTTTTACAAATTTAAACATGAGAATAAACAATCAATAAAAGACATATGACACTAACAAGCAAACAATTAAGCATGGGTTGCCTCCCACGAAGCGCTTTTCTTTATTTAAGAGTCTTGTAGCTAGACTCGTAGTCGTGCCCTCACGTTTTCCTCCTCTTAGAAGCCCATTCAATTATCTTAACTCTGTTCTCATCACGAATATATTCAGGGCCCAATTCTAGACAGGCGGTATAGAGAACCTTGTCCTTCCCATCACCTTCAAAGGCCGGAATGCTATCTACATCTAACTCATCAATGCCCTCAAACCTCTTATTTTTGCAGGGCATTATATATTTAACACATTCGGTCTCATTCGAGAAATTGACTATTCCTTCCTCTTGATCATAAACCATCTTAGATTCCTCAATAAATGGTCTCCCAAGTATCACATCTCCTAAAACTCCATCAATAATGAGTTTCACATTTTCTAGGATCATGAAATCACACCTATATGTGAAGTTCCCTATGAAGACATGCAATCCCTTAACCCTCCCAACATAGTTACTCACTTTCCTAGGGTAAAAGGGGTCCCTCATAGGTCCTAAATTTTCTCTCATGATCCAATTGTAGTAGAGCCTAGACATTATGTTCATGGGTGCTTTATAATCTATGTAAGTGTGATCCCTATATAAGTAACCAATCATGCACGGTATTTTGATATTTTTAGGGTCACCACTTTTTATGCATGGTTCGAAAGGCGGTCGCGGGAAGTTAACTACATTATAGTGATAAGCAATTTCCTTTCCCTTAGGGTATGAATCGAAATACTCCCTAAGTTCCTCCTCCTCCTTACTTCCGTCCATAATCTCCAAAACCTTATAATCTCCTTCTACAATTTCATCTTCCGAATCACTTGAGGTTGAATCACTATCTAAGGTACCAGTGGATTCCTCAAGGGCTTTTTCAAGTGCATTTTCAATTATCCTATTAAGTTTCTTAAGCTCTCCAATTTCACTAACAATGCGAGCTCGGAGTTGGTTGGCAAAAGTTGGATCGAGTGGTGGGTGTTTATTTGATGGGGAGTTGTTGCTTGGTTGTTTATCACCTTCCATGATGAAAAGTGATGG
This sequence comes from Chrysanthemum seticuspe, assembly GCA_019973895.1. Classification (NCBI taxonomy): domain Eukaryota; kingdom Viridiplantae; phylum Streptophyta; class Magnoliopsida; order Asterales; family Asteraceae; genus Chrysanthemum; species Chrysanthemum seticuspe. Next base: position 25,774,064 of record BPTQ01000006.1, read on the forward strand.
GGTTACGAACAAAGATCACTAAGAAGGGGGATAGACTACGAGAAAGCTAAGAATAAGAAAAATTTACTTGATAGGAATCAAGCAAAGAAACCTAAACGAGGTGGACTACTAACTAGCTATTCTATTCCCCGGCAGCGGCACCAAAAACTTGATAACGCTACACGCGTCGTTCGGGGTCAAAGGAACTTCCTTTTCGTCGAACAAGTTTTTCAACACCCTAGGCAGTGAACCTAATCGTTGTAGTGTAGTATTAGGGTAAGCCACGGGTATTGATATCGTTCTCTAGGAGAATAGGAATGCTAGTGAGAAGTTACTACGCTAAGGTTGGGGTTGAGGAAGATTATTTTTTATCTTTTTTATATTTTTAAGAAAAGGAAAGGTAAGAATCTCGGGGTTTGGATTTGGGGGGTTGGTATTGCTACCGATTACTCTACTTATCAAATTATCTAATCTAAGGTGTATGTAGTCTATGTCTAATTATTGTGTGCTCGTATGATAGTTTAAAGATGTGTTTACTTAGGTTTTACTACTCCTTAATTATCTCCTATTGGTGGTTGAATTGTCACGTCCTTATTCTTAGTTGCGTTGTGTGTCTAAGGTTGTAGGGTATGCGTTTCTCCCTAACTCTTTGAACTTACCAAAGGGTCTCGTCTACAAAACCCACTAGGGATAATAAACTCTTACTCTAAGGCACTCTTTGGATGGTTTAGCTTACAACTACTCAAGGAGTTATATTCTAAGGTTCACAAAGATTTAATCAAGCATTAAGTACACAACGAATGACCTATCGCATTACTAGATCATTAATCAACTAAGATAAGAAACAACCAATCAATATTCAATAATTAAGTTTCATACTCCCTAAGCAAACACACAAGTAAATTAGCCGGACATGGAGAACATGCAAGCATACACACAAATAATCAAAGACATAATTGTATTAATGAAATAAAACACTTATCTTGGTGTAAGATAGGGTTTGGAACCCTAAAATACTGTACAAGACAGCCTTGGTTCGGTTTAGGTTTTTACTCCAAAAGACTACACACAAATACTAAAAAATTCGGATTCTATATATAAGATTACATCTGCGACGGCGTCACCTTATGTTTTGTGACGCCGTCGTGTCGCCGTTATTAGGGTTTCGTCTTGTCCACGTTAGACTTGCGACGGCGTCACCTTATGCTTGTGACGCCGTCCTCTTCAGCTTCTGACGCCGTCTGGATTGAATCTTGACCGTCTGAGTTGCGACGGCCTACTCTTTTATAACTTGACGTCGTCACTTGAAAATAGGAGTTTTGGCTTCTGTCCCGTCACAAAATCCTCCGACGGCGTCGTGTATAAGCTGTGACGCCGTCACCTTATGTTTTCAGCATCTTTGAGTGTCTCGATTCTGACTTTGGCCATTTTCTTCGTATATTCGCGCCTTTTCGTCCAAATAAGTGTCATTCCAGCATTTTGCCTTCAAGAGACCTAAAAAGTGAAAAGAAACGATATTAAGCAATAACGGATACAAAAGTGATCAAATAAGGGCTTAAACGACCCCTCAAAAAGGTACCTTTTAAAACCTTATCCCAAAGGCTCATTCTTGGTACCCAAGAACAATAGTGGATCTCATACATCTTCATGGCCACACTTTTCAGATCTACAAGGCAGACCCAAGTCATAAGTGGCTTGGGTCCCTCTTAGACACTAACTTCTCTCATGTTTTATATTTGTAGGTAAATCCTTTTTCAGGTGCTGTAGATAAAGGGATCTTTGATAGTGGTTGTTCTAGAAGCATGACTGGTAACATGGCAAGACTGGATGACTTTCAAGAATTTCAAAGAGGAAAAGTGACTTTTGGAGCTGGTGAAGGTAGGATTACAGGAAAAGGGACAATCAGAACTCCCACACTAGATTTTGAAAATGTCTACTATGTGAAGGAACTGCATCAGTTCAACTTGTTTTCCATCTCTCAGATTTGTAACAAGAAGAATAAAGTTCTCTTCACATATACTGATTGTCTTATTCTATCCAAGGACTTCAAGCTTCCAGATGAAAGTATGGTGCTACTGCGGGTTCCAAGGAAGCATAATCTTTACACCATCAACTTGAATGATCTCAGTCTTAAAGGGAATTTGGCTTGTTTGGTGGCAAAAGTCTCTATTGATGAATCTGTAAAATGGCACAGGAGGATGGGTCATGTAAATTATAAAAACATGAACAGATTGGTAAAGGGTAACTTCGTTAGAGGTCTACCCCCTAAACTTTTCAAGAACGACCATTCATGTGTTGCCTGTTGTAAAGGTAAGCAACATAAAGCGTCTTATAAGGCCATTACTGGTGTGAGATCCATTTCTGAGCCTTTGCAATTGCTTCATATGGACCTCTTTGGTCCTACATCCATTAAAAGCATTGACCACAAATATTACTACCTTGTGATCACTGATGACTATAGCCGTTTTTGTTGGGTTTTCTTTTTAGAACATAAGGATGAGACTTATTCTGTCCTTAAGGACTTCATTAATCCTGTAGAAAACCAGTTGAACATAAAGGTAAAAGGTATAAGGAGTGATAACGGTACAGAGTTTAAAAATGCTCATATTATTGAACTTTGTGGGTCTAAAGGGATAAAGAGGGATTATAGTAATGCCAGAACACCACAGCAAAATGGGATTGCTGAGAGGAAAAATAGAACCCTCATAGAGGCAGCTAGAACTATGTTGGTTGACTCTAAATTACCTACTATGTTTTGGACTGAAGCAGTGTGAATTGCTTGTTATGTCTTGAATAGAGTGTCAGTAACTAGTCCTCATCATAAGACACCCTATACCATATTGATTGGGAAAATTCCATCAGTCAGTCATTTTAAACCCTTTGGGTGTCATGTGACCATTCTGAACACAAGTGATCATTTGGGTAAGTTTGATGGGAAGGCTGATGAAGGCTATATTGTTGGATACTCTGCAAGTAATAAAGCCTACAGGCTGTACAATGTGCCTAATAAAAGGGTAGAAGAGACTTTGAATCTGAGGTATCTTGAAGATAAACCTAATGTGCAGGGTCTTGGTCATGAATGGTATTTTGATCTTGATTATTTGACTGATTCATTGGGCTATAATCGTGAAAAGCTAACCAATCTACAGGCATACAAGAAGCTTTAACTAACCCTGTAGGTACACAGGATACTGATTCAGAATCAGAATTTGATGAATAGGTCATCATTGTCCCTTCTTATCCATCTCACAGCATTCAAGAAGCTAAGCCTAAAGATTCTTTTGGTGATGAAGATGATGATTCACCTCTTGACTCTGCTGAAGAAATTTTTCAAAACGAACTTGCAAGGCTGAAGGTTCAGGAACAAAGAGCCAACTCTGATGCTGATAGACTTGGATTGGGGTTTGCAAAAGATGCTAAGGAACTTCAAAAGCAAGCAAATGCAACAACAGTTCCTTCTGGTGAAACAATGCTTTCTACTAGTGATGTTTCAGTTCCTACTTGTAGTGTTCCAGAACCTGCTGGTACTTCAACTGACTCATACTTTGATGCTGAGCCTACAACAAGATTTTCGATACCATCAGACCTTGGTAATAATAAATCCTCCTCTGGTATTTTCTCTTCTTCATCTTATGATGATGATTTTGGTGCTGATCTAAACAACTTAGCATCAACTGTGGAAGTCAGTCCTATGGCAACTAAGCGAATCAATACAATACATCCTCAATCTCTAATTATTGGGGATCCTAATTCAATTGTGCAAATGAGAAGACAGGTCAATAAGCCTAATAATGGTGAATCTTCTTTTACCAACTACATTCATGCACAGCAAAGAGACAATCATACAGACTTTCAACATTGTCTGTTTGTTTGTTTTTTTTCTCAAGTAGAACCAAGGAGTGTAGCTTACGCTCTTGCAAGTAGAAATGCAACAGTTCAAGTTTCAAAATGTATGGGTTCTTGTTGATTTTCCTAAAGGAAAATATTCTATTGGGACAAAATGGATACTCAAAAACAAGAGGGATGCCAGGGGTTGTTGTCAGAAACAAGGCTAGGCTTGTAGCTCAAGGATATAGACAGGAGGAAGGCATTGATTAAGATGAATTCTTTGCTCCAGTTGCAAGAATAGAGGCAATCAGATTGTTTTTAGCATTTGCATCCTACATGGGATTTATGGTTTATCAGATGGATGTTAAGAGTGCTTTTCTTTATGGAAAAATTGATGAGGAAGTTTATGTCACTCAACCTAAGGGATTTGTGGATCCTCAACATCCCAAGAGAGTCTACAAAGTAGTCAAAGCTCTATATGGACTTCATCAAGCACCAAGAGCTTGGTATGCAACCCTTACTACCTTTTTGCTGAAACATGGGTACAGAAGAGGCACAATTGACAAGACTCTCTTTCTTAAGAAGCACAAAAGATATATCATCTTGGTACACGTTTATGTGGATGACATCATCTTTGGATCTACAAAGAAGGCCTGGTGTGATGAATTTAAGGCCTTAATGAAAGGATAATTTGAAATGAGTGCTATGGGAGAACTCACTTTCTTCCTAGGATTACAAGTTCAGCAAAGACCTGATGGACTTTTTATCAGCCAAGACAAGTATGTGCAAGAGATCCTGAAGAAATTTGATTTGGAGAATGTCAGGACTGCAACAGCACCTTATGAAGCTCCAAAGCCTATGTCCAAGCATGAACCTGATAGTCCTGTAAATGTACATTTGTACAGATCCATGATAGGTTCACTAATGTACTTGACAGCTTCAAGGCCTGATATAATGTTTGCAGTTAGTGCCTGTTCAAGGAATCAAGTCAATCCTACTACTTCAAATTTGGAAACAGTGAAGAAGATTTTTAAGTATCTTAAAGGCCAACCTAAGTTGGGCTTATGGTACCCTAGAGAGTCACCCTTTGTGCTTGAAGCTTATAGTGACAGTGATTATGCTGGTGCAAACATGGATAGGAAATCCACAACTAGTGGATGTCAGTTTCTGGTTAGGAGGTTGATCTCATGGCAATGCAAGAAGCAAACCATTGTGGCTACCTCTTCCACTGAAGTTGAGTATGTTGTTGCTTCTAATTGTTTTGGTCAGGTACTCTGGATACAAAATCAATTGTTAGATTATGGGTGTAACTTTATGAACACCAAAATATTTATTGATAACCAAAGTACCATTTGCATATTTAAAAATCCAGTTTTTCACCAAAGGACTAAGCACATAGAAATTAGGCACCATTTCATAAGACATGCTAATGAAAAGAAACTTATTCGGGTGCTCAAAATACATATTGATGATAATGTGGCTGATTTGTTAACCAAGGCTTTTGATGGAGCTAGATTTAATCATCTTGTGGTTACATTGGGTTGCTCAATCCATAGGTGCTATGATTGAGGGGAGGTTTTGAGTCTAAGGGGAGGATTGTTGTTGTAAAATTTTTCTACAAATTTTTTTTTACGACTTAGTTTTTCTTGCTACAATATTGTATATGTTTTGTATGTATTGGTCTAACCTTTTACAGACTACTGGCACAAGAGGGTGGATTAGTACTCTTCTAATGTTCTACATGGCTTCGGTGGTGGACAAATTCTTACTGGTAGTTTAAGTCATTCCTACTGGTTGTTCACTTCCTTCTGGTAGTGTTATCTTCCTTCTGGTTGACTTTTCTTCGTGCTGGTTATTTCCGTTTGTGCTGGTCATTTAATTTGGGTTTTATCTTCATTGAAAGTTATTGCTCCGATATTTATGGCATTTAATTGGTCAAATGGTTTCTTATTTTATGGATAAATATTGTTTTCTTCCACTTTTAACAGCTATTTTATTTCCATAAAACCCTAATCTTCAAATCGGTCCAATACAAAGTGAGATCACCACTATCAATTCACTTACCCCTCACTACCAGTAACAACTCTCATCGTGATCTAAACCCACCACCACACCTCAACCCTCTTTGAACATCATTAATGGTTGCACTAAGATACGAGAACGAGCACAACAAAGTGGGTTACTTGGAAAAATCCAAAGGGAGTGACGATTATCATCAAATAATTGACTTTTTGAGGGCGTCTCACATCAGGTATGCTATCACACATGACCCCATCATCATCTTTGACTCATTGGTCAAACAATTCTGGTCAATGGCTACACTTAGATCTGCTGAGTTAGGTCCTCCTGCTATCCTAGCTACTATTGATGATACTCCTTACACCATCACTGAGGAATTAGTCAGGACTCAACTTCAATTAGATGATGTTGGTGGTATTGCTGATTTACCACTTGCTGAAATCTATTCTGGAATGAATAATATTAAGTATGTCACTGAAGGAAAGTTAACCTTTTTCAAGAACAGGTTTTCACCTCAATGAAAGTTTTTAATCCACACCATTCTTCATTGTCTTAGTTCAAAGTCTGGTAGTTGGGATCAATTTGGTAGTGCCAGTGTTGTTGCTCTTATTTGTCTATCTAATGTGAGAAGGTTCAACTGGTCTAGCTACATCTTTAACATGATGGTTAGTAACATTGGCAGTGATGCAAAGTTCTTAATGTATCCTAGATTTATTCAAATCATTCTGGGTAGTATCACAAGACAATATCAGGTGTTCAAGCTGTCTAGGAAACTTTTTGCAAATATGAACCTCAACTATGAGGGGCCTGATAAGCCACTTTTAGCTGCTATGCTTGCCCAAGCTCAAGAAGGTGAAGGTCCTATTAATGAACCTATGCCTGAACCTGAACCCGTGCCTGAACCTATGCCTGACCCTGACCAATCATAAACCAATTTGCCTTCACCTCCAAGCCCTCCAAGTCCAGACCCACATACATCTCAAACTCTAACAAGGTCCACTCAAACTCCACCAAGGTCCACTCAAACTCCACCTGTTGGTCACACTTCAGGATATGCAGAGGATCTTATTCCACTTGTTGTTATGTCCTCTACAGTTTCTAATCTTATGCAGAGGGTAAACTTGTTGGAAACTGAGCTCAAGGACCACAAGAAACTCTTTAAGGATGTGGTGGGTAAGTTGGTCAAGAAAGTCAAAGCAATGGCAGTACAACTTAAGACCAAGAAAAAGATGGTGAGTGATTCTGATCAAGGGGAAGGAGGAGAGAAAGATGTGGATTTGGATGCTCTGATCAAATTGGCTAATGCAGCTCTGGCTGCTGATTCTAAAGTTCCTTCTGGTGGTGTCTCTAATACTACTTCTGATGTTCCTTCTGGTGGTGTCTCCAATGCTCCTGCTAATGTTCCTCCTGGTGGTACTTCTGATGTTCCTTTTGGTGGTGTCTCCACAAATCCTGCTGATTTTCCTTCTAGTAGCTCCTCTGTTCCTGCTGATTCTCCTTTTAGTGTTGATCCTGCTGGTGTTTCAAACAAAGGAAAATCTCCAATGGTGGACGAGGACCATACTGTCATAGTGAGGACTCAAAGGCAGATGGAAGACGAAATACTTGGTGCAAAGGCTGCACAAAGGTTACCTGCTGAAGAACTAGCTAATTTGGCCAGACAAAGAAAAGAGATGACCAAAAAGAGACAGCAAGAAGTTCTTACTTCTGCCATGTATTATAATGAGTCTGATTGGCTCAACATCATGGCTCAAGTTGAAACTAATGCATCTCTTTCTAAGGCTCTATTGGGTGATGATGTGACTGAATATAACTTTCCAGCTAGAATGGCTACTTTGATCAAGAAGAAGAGACAAGCTCTTGCTGAGCATTTGGCAGAGGAAAGGAGAAACATGCCAATGACTCAGGCACAACAAAGAGATTTCATGAGAACTTTTGTAAAAAACTAGAGCAGTGCTGTATACTCTACTGGATGGACTATGGCTAGGGTGAAACGCTTATCAGATGAACAGTTGAAGACGGAGTTTGAAAAGATTCAAAAGGTTCTTGCATTCACTCAGGTTGAGGCTTTTAACAGGTCTTTGAAGAGGACATGTCCTGAGTTAGAAGAACCATCATCTAAGAAGCAAAATTCTACTGAAACTTCCATTCCTTCTTACTCAAATGTACCTCCACCACCACCATTTGGTTCTGCTCCCATATCCACTCACACAAGGAAGAAGTCTTTTGCCACACATCCTCTACATAGGCCAAAGTCTCTGGATTTACAAGCAGACGATAAGACATTCATCAAGATTGATTTGGATGAGGACTCCACTGATGAGGATCCTGTTCCTTGGTCTTATCTTGTTGGTTGGGAGGTGATCTCTACTCCTTTGGGGGTGCTTAATGCTATTTACAGGATGGATCAGTCTACAAAACATTTTACCATTCTAAGGAAGATTCTTCATCTGGTGGATCGACATGATTTAGTAAAGTTGTATGGCATGGTGCTTCAATATTATGACACTCATCCTCTTGCTGGTGTTGGGTTGCTATTATTGGGTGATCTTCAGGTGTTATTGGACTCTCAAGAAGGTGGTAAAGGTTTCTTGGTTTGGGCTAATCAACATCTTTGGCAGATTTGCAGCTGGAGGGTGTATACTTTTTCCAATGTTCATGTTTTGGAAACTGTTTCTGGCATGGTGGTGTACATGTTTACAGATGTGTCTTATCCTCTCTCAGTGAAGCTCATGGAAAAGATGGTTAGGCTCAAGTTAGAGCTTGCCAATGATGTTGTGGGCAATGATATGACTACTACTGAGCAATTGATTATGTTTATCAAGCATCAACTTGTTGCTGCTCAAGCTTCTCCTGCTTGATCATGGTACTCTGTTAAACTTATTTTATGTATATATATATATATATATATATATATATATATATATATATATATATATATATATATATATATATATATATATATATATATATATATTGTACTATTTGTCTTAAATGGGTTTTACTTTCTATTTTAGTAACAAGTGTTTTGATAAATGGCTTTTTGAAACTGACAGTTTTTGATTATGTTCAAATAAATTTTGGGTCTTGGTCTGCAAAATTGTTTTGTTTCTAGCACACATGGTACAAACCTTAAACTCTTTTCAAAGATTGAGTGTTGGTTGCCACCACACAACAATGGTATTCAACTCACCATGTCTCACAGACAAGAAAGAGTTGATTCACCATGAGGGTACGGCTCTGGTGTGATTCTCAAATCCGTTGACAGCTGTAATAGTTTGCTCAAAACTATAGGGTATTTCACTCACCTATGCTTCACATGCTGAGAGTGGAATGGTCATCAGTTCACCATGGTTATCCCTATTGGGTACCAAAAAACTGGCTAGTCCTAAGCAAACGGCTACAGGTAAAGACATATCAAATTTGTTTATGGTTGTGATGATTTGCCAAAAATCATTAGGGTACTCCAATTCACCATTGATTCACGTTCTAAGAGTTGGACTGGTTTCTAATTCACTAGGGTGATGTCATGATTCCACCAAAGGATTAGCTAGCCCAAGAGTGAGTAGCTACTTGGTAAAAGGCTTATCAAATCTACTCATGTTGCTGAGGTGGTTCAAATCAATGTTGATGGTTCAAGAGTTTCTACTGGTTCATCATTGTTGTTGTTTTTGGTATTCTAGTTCTATCAGGCTTATATAATTCCAAGGATGCAGACAAAAAGATGTTGATCTGTGCAGAATTTTCAAGTATTCAAGTTCAAATTTCAATCCTCATTATTCAAGACTGAAGATCTATCTAGAAACTGGAAATTAACATAGTCAAATTCCAGTTTAGGGGAGGATTGTTAGTGTAAGGTAACTAGTTTTACAACACAAGCTTATAAGAGAAGAGATAAGGCGATTGAACAAGTAAGCCAAACACACACACACAAGTATACTTGACCGGTTATGCGTAGAGTGTAGTGAAAGAGAATAACTTGAACAACCAACCTTCAAATGAAGGTTATTACAATGTATTTATAGGCAAGGAGCTAGGGCAACACTCCCTCTCCTTCCCTATTCCTTATTGGGCTTGGATCAAGCTTATGGGCCTTCTACATAAGCTTGACCTTAAACAAACATAAAGGCCATAACAAAGCTACCTATTACATATGAAATATAAATACTTGAAATACTGTTTAGGAGTGATTCCAACAATCTCCCCCTCAAGTATATATGAATGTAAACGGTGAAGGCGTTGATGTAATAGTAGCTGTGACGTCTTCTGGCATTCTTCTTTCTAGTGAGAGGAATTGCCTTGATTCAAACAATCTCCCCAGTGTAGAGAGATAGTTATCTTTGAAAGGTTAAGCTTCGACGTCATCTTTAACTTTGTTCTTTGATCATTTGTTCTTTGTGGTGAAAGTGATAGTATGTTGTTGTCTGCATCAGTCTGCCTCAGGTCTGCTTCGCTGCTCCAATGTCTCCACGTCATTCTTCAACATGCTCACACGCTTTTTGACGTTGGAAATCAATACTGATGAAGTTCTTTAAGTCTTTAACTTTGTAGACTCTTTGGTTAGACGAAGAATCATTCTGACGGTTGTGTTGCTTTTGAATAGAACTTCCATTAGTGATGATGTTGGCGTGAGCATGAGAAGAACCAGCACGATCATTCCGCTCCAGAGCTTCCATAAGAAGAAAACATTGCAAACGGTTAGAAATAAGCGGTTTCCGGCACTTACAAGTTTGAACTTCGAGAGTGTTAACAGCATAGTGTGAAAACACAACTCTAATTCTTACAAAGGCCGTTCCTGAACTGGAGTCCCACAAGTGAGATAACGCGATGTTCCGAAGTACATCTACAGTTCAGATGAGTCGCTGAGGTACACCGAAGCATCACCTCACGACTGTAGACCGTTTGAGACACACTCCGCGTAATCCACAGGGAGTTACCGAAGCGACCTGCTGTCAGGGCTGTTTGATGTTGACCCTGGCAGGAGTTTCCATTCAATCACTGAGGATCACAGATGTGAACCTCTCATAAATGTTCTCGACAGATTGCTAAGATCTGTGAAGGACTCGATAAGAACCACTGAATCACTGAAGATCTTATTTGTTGATCAACAAGTGATTAAATGTCAAGTGTTCCTAAGAGATCTTTTGATGAATCTCGTGGCTCTAGACTCAACAGTGCGTTTTGGTTTTCCTGAGCGGAGACTAGGGAGAGGGTCTCCTTCTTCAATACCAGCGATCTCTAAGAGAAAGCCAATAGTTTATGTAGGGTTCCCTGTGAGAATGAAACAAGCTTCTGTTGAGAGAAACTTGAGTGGCTAAGAAGGTTTAGTGCATGCGTCACTGGGTCCATGACGACTTTTAATCTTCAATACCGGTATCACTAAGTGACAACCAGTAGCATATGAATTGAACCCGGTGTCTGCCCTAAGTTGAATAATCTGGAGGGCTATTTCTTTTTACCCTTTACTTTACATTTCTTTTTGATTCTTCAACTCCTTCTTTCTCCGATTCTCATTTTCTCCTTTTTATAATCATTCCTAAGGACTTCTAACACTAACTAATGGTAGTGTCCTTGGGTAGATCCCTCCGGCTCTGGCGGATCATAGGACGGTTATTCCTAACCTTAGTCACCTTATAACTCCATGACTATCCTATGTTTGCCATTAAGACCACTGCAAGTTAAAATATCTCTCAAAGGGTTTGTTAATGAAAAACATGTTTGAACCACTGTGAGAGATGATGTTTTGCATAAATACTCCCCCTCCACATGTGCTTAATAGTTTTAAAGGTTAAATGCACAGTGAGGAAAGAGCGCGCACTTTATGAATTGATCCACTAAAGATAGACAATCTCCCGCGAGACACGGTTACGTTGAATAGTTAAAGAGTTACATTGTCAGCTTTTAGGTGACAACTAGCTCTAATAACTACCTTGAAGGTGTAGACAAACCTCGAAAGGTTGTCATACCCGTCAGAGTTCATGTCTATCAAGAGCTTCTCGAATGGTACCTTCTACTAAGACGAGTCCTTTGCGAGACACGTTTACATCACTAGCGAACTAGCTTGAAATTATTACCCGTCCAGGACAAGTCTTTTCGAGTTACAAACAGTTTAGTACCGTCAATTCGTTGGTTAAGTCTGAGGTACACGGATTCATTTGAGGGAAGTTTAAACGGTTGTGTCCGGGTTCTAAGCTGTTATACTCAGAAGCCATTTCCGTGAGTTCATCGAAATGAGCATGAATCGTTTCCATTACCTCCTTAGTTCGACGATTCCAGATTCGGAAACCTTTAGAATTGTCACAGTATCTAATAAAAACTCCAATATCAGCTTTTGCTTTGAGCTTTCCAAAATCATCACGATCATTATTCGGATAGCAAAGGGATCCAAATACATGAAAGTGTTTGAGGTTCGGTTTGTAGTTGTGGACAAGCTCAAAAGGTGTTTTGTTGTGGCGTTTGGTGATCATAGAACGGTTTTGAGTATAGCATGCAGTAGATACAGCTTCTGCCCATAAGTAATCTGGAAGTTTAGCATTGATTAACATTGTTCTTGCAGCTTCCACTAACGTTCGGTTTCGTCTTTCAACAACTCCGTTTTGTTCAGGTGTCCGTGCAATAGATGTTTGATGCTGAATTCCCACTTTCTCATAAAATTCACGAAGGGTTTTGTTAACAAATTCAGTTCCTTTGTCTGTTCTGATGATTCTGACGGTGTTGCGGAGCTGAACCTGTATCTTTGTGAGAAAGGTGATGATCATTTGTGGAGCTTGGTCTTTGCTGCGAAGAAAATAGACCCAAGTCCATCGTGAGTAGTCATCAACAATTACTAAGATGTAGCGTTTGCCATTGATCGTTTGCACGCGCATCGGGCCACACAAATCCATGTGAAGAAGATGAAGCACATGCTGAGAGCTGTGTTCCACCTTTGAAGGAAAATGAGCACGAGTGCTTTTTCCTTGTTCACAGGCTGAGCAAGGTGATCTTTTGAATACCGGAATCGTGGGAGTCCTTCAACTAGTTTGTGTCGAGCAAGGTTGGTGATGGTTTGAAAGTTTAGATGTGAGAGACGACGGTGCCATAGCCAGGATTTTGTAGATGTTGCCTTAGAAAGTAAGCAGATGGGAGATGAAGCAACCATGTCTTGCATAGAGATAGTGTAGAGACTAGAATTACGCGAGCCAGACATAAGATCGTTTCCTTGTAGATCACGAATGAAACAAGTTTTCTCCCTGAAAGCAACCTCCAAATCTCCATCACAAAATTGACCTACTGAAAACAGATTGTGACCGAGGCCTTCCACATAGTAAACCCTGCTGATTTCGATGTTCCCATTAACATAATCTCTGTAGCCCATGATGGCTGCGAAGTGATCGTTCCCGAATCTGACAGTGCCAATGAACTTTGCAATAAAGTTTGATAACAGTTTAAGGTTGCCTGTCATGTGTCGGGAACATCCGCTATCAACAATCCAGAGAATGATCTGTATCACCTGCATTACACACAGACGACACAGATGGAATAGAAGTAGATGTGGAACCCGAAATGTTAGAGGGTTCCGAAGCAGATATGTTAGACATACACACATTTATAATTTTAGGCATCCATTTAAATCCTAGTGTGTTGTATATCCATTTCTGCCATCTATAGCTACTCTTTGCTTTAGTCTTAGTGAAAGCGCTAGGTGGTACTACATTCTTAGGAGGTGAAGCGGGAGCTACTGTGATAGCAATGGTTGCCTTAGAATCTAAAGATGGTGGTTTACCAAGCACAGACTTAGAATGATTAGTGGGCCTAGAGGTATTCCAGTTCTTAGGATTCCGTAATCGAGAGATTATAGCTTTAGCAACACATTTGTCATGACATTCAGAATTCATACTCTTTTGACAAATAACACAAGGTGCATCAGACTGAATATCAAAAGTACTCAATGGTTTAGCATTCGTTACATCACTATTTCTATTACATTTGCATTCAGCACAACATATTTCTTATCACACAAATTTTCTCCCCCTCAAAAATGGCATATAAAAAATGTTATTTTTGAATGGTTGAGAATAAATATGACCATTTTGAGTGTTTGTGGGAAGAGTGACCACTGTGAACAATTTGTGAACAAAGTTTTGAAATCAAATACTCCCCCTCAACTTGTAATATAAACGGTTGAGGTTTTGAAAAAAATCATATGGGGAAGTACTTGTCTTTTTTAGCAAAACCTTGAATAATGAAAGGTTTGATAGGTTTTACTCAAAAATAAGAAGCTTTCGCTCCTTTTATAAGGATTGTGGCACTGAGGCGTACCACAGGGTCCTTTCTTGACCATTACGGGTTGTACACTGTTATGTGTGCACAAGCCATTTTAGGGAAAAGATGAAATAAGTATGAAACAAATTAACCTTTCCCCAATTGACGATGTTTCAGAAATAGCTCCCCCTCGAACTGACAACTGTCTTTAGCAGATTTGAAACTTTTGATGAAGTCTACATTTCCTCTAACTTTTGACGGTTTCATTATGCAGCGGAATTTGTAGATGAGCAGTAAACCATACAAAGAAAATCTGACTAATTGCGGAAGATTCGTTCGAGGGAAACATGCCAGAAATCAACAAGATCTTCTCGCGTATGTAGACGCATCACGTCAAACAAACCACGAAAGACGAAATGAAACGACTTTCCCCTGAATGTTGTGGTCTTTCGGAATACTAGTCACTGTGAATATGCAATAACTCGATACCAAGACCGTGTGTGAGGCATCTTAACATTATATTTGTGTAACTTCACACAATATAACCCGTGAAAGTTGAGACGATAACACTGAATTAAGACGTTTGAACCACAGATCGTCTCATTTCTTCGCCCTTATGGAAGAAATTTTGGAGAGCATTGGGTTTTCGCAAGGAAGCACGTGGAAAAACGAAGAAGGAAAGGGACGCCTACACTCTCTCCCCCTCGATGTTTTCAATGAATCAGAATCATACACCACGTATGTTGATGATGAATTGAAGACATCGAAACCATGTAAATCCAAGCAACCGAACAAGTGTGAAGTACCATAAATATCTCGAGAGAATCAACTGCTGACAAAAAACATCTCAGTTCATTAAGTTGATCATCAGCTGTGACATTGTTGTAGGAAACACTTTGTTCTTCTGTTATCAAAGATTCGATTGTTGGAGGTGCATCTATAACAATGGTAGTTGTTGTAGTTTCAGAGTGTATCCGAAATTAGAGTATTATCGGTTGTGCAGCGGAAACATTCGATACATCTGAAGCACGACTTTTGACAGAATCTTTAACCAGAGGAGCCAGCAATGTTCCCAATTTATGATGATTAAGTACAATGGTGGAACAGCTGATGGATCATGATATTTTTGACGGTGAGAAACGGGTCCTACGCTGTTTTGCAGTAGGAGCCATAGCTGTTGTACCTGCATAGAAAAGTAGAAGGGGGGGGCAAGGAAGAGAAAGACATGGATCCCCAAGTGTAACTGGGTTCCAGGTGTTAGAGGCATAAAGATGTAGTGTTAATTATCTTCTTGACACCTGAACATGCTATTTTGATGATTTCCTTTCCTGCCTCACGGATGGATGTAGAGGGTATCACACTTGTTTTGGTGCAACTACTTAGTATCTTGCCTGTAGGAATCCACCTAAGACCAGCAGTTTTGAAAACTCTACCCGTTGGTATCCATCTAAGGTTAGATCTAAGGGATGTTGAAACTTCTTTTGGGAAGAATTTGCGTCCTATATTGATCCACCTATTAGGTTTCTGAAAGTTTACGTTTAGATCAACGGGTTTATTTCTAACTGTTTGAGTTAACTTAGGTTTTGGTTTGCTACTACAAGCAGTGTTCAGTAATACACTCGAAGGTGATACACTAGGTCGTGAACCTAAGATTCCATCCTTTTGAAGAAGTGCCCTTTTCCTAGCCTTTTCTAGATCACAGTTCTTGTACGTGTCATTTGAATCATATGAATCTTTACTTTTAATGCTTAGTTTAGACACAATGTTCGAACTAATCCTAGATTTGGCAGGAACAGCCACAAGTTGAGGTTTAACAGAAGCAGGTATAACAGAAACAGAAGCATTATTCATTGGCCCGGAATGTGGAGTGACTGGTTTTGACAAATGATTATTCTCAACAACTTGGGAGGCAAACCGTGGTTTTGACGATTTTGAACGTTCAGATATAAAAGCAGTTGGTTGTCTAACAACTGATTGGTTTCTGATTGGTTTTAGAGACGATTTCCCCAAGATTGTTGGTTTTGCAAAATTAGTATCCGCACTCTTGTCAGTGAATCTTCTCAGTTTGTTTTGTAAAGCAACATGTGCAAGCCCCTTTGCTTGAAGTTGAGCCTTTAAATGCTCATTTTCTTTTAATAAATCCACATGATTACTTTGATCATTCAAAGATTTACTTTTTGGCTCTGAGTTTAAAACATTGTTTTGCAGTTTAAGTTCAAGAGAGATGCAATGAGCCTCAAGTTTTGAAAAATCTTTTTGAAACTGAGAAATTGTCTTTTTGAGAAGAATGATTTCAGATTCAAGAGTTTGATTTGACGTTTCAGTTGAATTGATTGCAAGAAAGGGTTCAGACATGAGATAGTTGTCTGGACATTGTGCAACACACTGGTCAACCTCTCCTTCATTACTGAATTCAGGTTGCTCAGTATGTTGTATCGCATTTGCAGGCAGAATATGATCAACAGTAGATTGTACCTCGACCATCTGTTCTATGTCAGTGTCATAGGTGGGTAGGATATCTTCCTCAACCATTTGTTCTTCATCACAGTTAGGCTCGGTGTCGTAGTTAAGTATGATATCTTCTCCAGATCTGCTGCTGTCATGCTGCTTTTCCAATGCTTCAACCTCATTGTCCGCATTACCGACAGTTGCAGTAATCACCACATTCTCAACGTCCATTTGAGCATTCCTTTCATGTACAGCAACTCTTGCACCTTGTACGACTGCGGGATATTGGGAATTAGATGCTGTCTGACGCTTGAATGCCAGAGTTATAGCCATGAATCCTTCTTGCAATGCCACAAATGGATCTTTATGATCAGAATCCATTTCACTCCCCTGCAGAAGAATCAAAGAGAAGAAAAGGTGCAAAGTCGATATAGCACACAGAAGGTCGATATAGTGAATTGCAATTTCCCTCCAAAAATAATTTTGAAAATTTTTGACTCTCAAAATTTGAAATTCACTATAAAATTCAATTCTAAGGTTGAAAGAAAAATTTGAGTTATGACAATTTTGACGCCAAATTTTACCCGAAAAATTTGAATTTGGGCCCAAAAATTTGAATTTTTGACCAAAATTTTCACGGTTAAACCAAAATTTGAATCTCGCGTAAAAATTGAACGTTTAGTCTCCTTGAGAAATTGTCTTTTTTTTTTTTTTCTTGTGTTGATGGATCTTTGTAGTCGAATGAACCTTTGTTGATGAAGTGTCCTTAGGCGTAGAAATCACAATAAAGCTTATGCGTAAAAAACACCAAACTTACGCGTAACAATGATAGTTACGCGTAGGATTAGCTTACGCGTAAGCAGGGAAAAGACTAAAGTTATGCGTAGGCAAAAGTTATGCGTAGAAAAGTTAGGCGTAGGATCCACTTATGCGTAAGACAAGGCTTATGCGTAAGATTAATCTTATGCGTAGGTTTTTCTACGCGTAAGCTGAAGCTTATGCGTAAGTTTAGGGTTTTATCCCAAGTGATCTTGTACACTATCACAGTGCAAAAGATATCCAAAGTCGACGTATTTTCAGACTTATCCAAGTAAGAAAACACGGAATAAACCAGAAAATTGAAGATCAAACCAAGGAAAGTCTTACGCGTAATTTTAGGGTTTTGTTACGCGTAAGATTACTCGTAACTTTGATACTATCCAAATGTGTTTCTAAACCAGTTTTTGTGTGTTGAAATAGCTTCAATAACACCAAAATAACACAAAAGTGTGAAACTTGATGATCCAAAGCACTTAAAACAGTTACGCGTAGGATAACACTTGCGTACAAAAACAAGCTTAAAAACAAGGAAAAAACACGTAAAGTTCCAAACTTTTTGCCAAAAACCAATAGTTTAACACCTAATAACGTTGAAAGTACAAGAATCTTGGATTCAAAAGTGTAAAAAATCAGTTTTTAAGCGAAACAAAGATTGTGTTATCTTTACGCGTAAGACCCAAACCAAAACTTCAAAAACAAACGAGTACACCCAACTATTTGGCGATTGATACCACTGTAAGGTCACTAGTTTTACAACACAAGCTTATAAGAGAAGAGATAAGGCGATTGAACAAGTAAGCCAAACACACACACACAAGTATACTTGACCGGTTATGCGTAGAGTGTAGTGAAAGAGAATAACTTGAACAACCAACCTTCAAATGAAGGTTATTACAATGTATTTATAGGCAAGGAGCTAGGGCAACACTCCCTCTCCTTCCCTATTCCTTATTGGGCTTGGATCAAGCTTATGGGCCTTCTACATAAGCTTGACCTTAAACAAACATAAAGGCCATAACAAAGCTACCTATTACATATGAAATATAAATACTTGAAATACTGTTTAGGAGTGATTCCAACAGTTAGGAATATTTGTAATACTTAGTTATAATTGTAGTACTAGTAGGTATGTAGTTCCTACTGGTAGAATAGTAGTTCCTACTGGCAGGTATATAGTTCGTGCTGGTAATGTTATTATAATAGTTAGTACTGGTAGTGTACTTAGTCCTAGTAGTGTCAAATAGTTATTCCAAGATAAGATATTAGTTTGTTAGAGATGAGGAGATGCATAAGCTAAATTAGAAAGAGATATGCATATCATTCTCACACGTTTTGTTAATGCCGATTAGGGTTTCATCAATATAAATAGAACCCACGGCTTAGGGAATGGTAATACACCGAAACACAAAACACAATTTTCCTTGTTCATTAATAGAAATCCATAGAAGGATCTTTTAGTTTTATTAGTCATGTTCTTCTTATTAGTTGTGTCTATATTCCGCATAGACATTAGCTTTTCAAAGCAAGAGTCTCTCTTGTGTTTAGCTTGTGATTACATAGGCTATTTACCATCCTTAACAAGCAGTAAAGATCTATCTAGAGTGGGAACCAACAATTTGGGCTAGGGGGAGTTGTGATAGAATATGGTATGTAGGCTTGACTTGGTGCACAAGTTGAAGCCCATACAAGCTAGGGTTTTGAGGCTTTATATACCCCTCACCCTAGTTCAATTCCACATGACTCACACTTATTTTCAAAGCTTCTATACACCAAATCATCATCACCTTTATCTACCTGATCGGATCTTTAAACCGATTTAGGGTTTACACATTCAAAACCCTAATTGCATCTATACGATCCAATCTTGTTCTAGGGTTCATAGTTATTGTTAGTTGGTGCATTCCTAGTCGAATTGAAGCCAGACTAAGGTGTTAGTTCGCTGTCATTGCTGGACAGAAGTGAAACACACCAAGTGTTCTTTATCCGATATCGGACGAAAGAGAAACTTGGTTCTCGGGCTTGTTTTATATCTCGGACAACAAGAGTTTTGTTCAGTTCTTAGATTTGTTTGATCTCGGACATACTACTAAGGGTTGTTTGTTTTCAGTTTGGTTCGAGGCTCGAGCTTTTACAAGGGTTGTTTGGTTAAACGTGACACAACTAGCATATCAGGCGTATTCGGGTTACGTGTTTGTGTGAGTACTCGTAGACATAATCGCGTTGATTACTTGGTTTCTTGTTGATAACTTACGGGTGACTACGAGGGTTAGTTATCTTGTTACCTTTTATATTCCTTGTTTATTTACGTGTTAATCTAATTGCTTAAACTAGATTCATATTCCGCTGCGTACTCGTAGTGTTAAATGGTTAACATGATTATAAAATCCCAACAGTAACTAGATAGAATTCATCATCTTTTCATTTCCATTGAACTAAAATTGTCCTTCCAAAAGAAACACCGAAACAAAAATTATGTGGTTTGTTAAGTTGTAAGGAAGATTGTGTCCATTATGCAGAAACATGTTTCAAGTACTTTGGTGACTGAGTGAAGCATTGGTCGACAAACGAAGCTTAAACTTTATTCAAATAGACTAACCAAATACATGGTCCTTTGACTTTCTAAAGTCTTATACGCATTTTGGTGATTTGATGTGTGCAGGATATTCTGAACCAACCACACCCGAAACACTTTAAGACGCACTTCAAGATCTCAAGCGAATTGAATTTACAAAATGTACCTGTCATTTTTGGCATAACTCACAAGCAATCAGGTAACCATATCGTTAACAGATTGATTGGATTCCCAAGTTGTATGCATAATGGTATCAAGACTTCTTAAAAAACAAAAATAAATAAATAAAAAACTTATTTTTGTTGCAAGTTGATTTCATATTACTTAGTACATTTAAATAATACAACATTGTGCATTAGATTAAATAAAGCTAATTTTTTTTCTAATGTGTTATTCGTTATGTACTTATGTAAATGTATGATTAATCTATATTCTTGCTTATTGTTCATGTAATTAAACAACTAATAATGTATTAGTAGTCTGCTATTGACAGAATAACAGTCATTAACGAGCCAATATTTGTTCTTTGGTTTGCTTTGTCATTCTGTCACTTTCCTGGTGTATTGTAAAAGCGACAACGAAATAACATATATTATGTGGCCTTAAATCCTAGATTTATTAAGATACGGTTTCGGTTTTATATTATAATTGTTTTTATCAAACATTTTTATATATTTTCTGCAACTACACGACTCGTGCTACTAGTGTGCACATTTTTCTTTTGAGTAGGAAAGGTATACGATACTACTTTAACCACAATCAGTATTAGGAATAGTTTGCATGTGGCGTTAACTTGACACTGCGTTATAGCATATGTACAACTCAATATAAATTTGTTGGTCGTGTTGTCCCAGAACAGGGTTAGATAATCAAAGACAATAGTTATACTACTAGGTGGTTACCGGATATCACTTGAAATCGTGTGATCACTTTCCAAAGTAAACTATTCGACCCTAATGTCTGGGTTACACGAATATCTACTTGGGATAAGACCAAATGTTTGTTATTGAATTAAGCACAAATCAATAACTCTTGCGTTTATCAGTGTTAATTGTTTTCTGTGTCTATCATGCATGATCATATATCCTATTTATAGGAGATTACTCTTAGCTAGTCAAATGGAATTATGAGAATTAATCGCCCCATTAATCGCCTCATAATTATCCCCATTATAGCCGTTAGTGGTTACATGACCAATTAAACGTGGTCATTATGCAGTTGTAACTGCCACTTGAATAAGTCAATGCCTGTTACAAGTTAATTTCAGTACTAGCAGTACTTTCATAACACTAGCAGTACTTTCATAGCACTAACATTACTTTCATAGCACTAGCAGTGGTAACACTGCCTATCCGCACTAACTTAGCACTAGCAGTGGAAACACTACCTATCAAACCACTATTTGAGTCAGGGTGTTCAGGGACCTAATGGGTGTATACTCCATACCTCCTGACCCATTACCAGGTGTGAACTAATCCCACAAGTGCACTAAATTTTCCAACAATCCTCCCCAAATTTAGTTCACTTCCTTTGCATGAAAAACAAACATCAAACAAAACATGTGCATAAATGAAAATATCCTGAGGATTGAATTTCCATCTTAGTAAATTACACGTTCAAATATTCGAGAATCAGGGTGTTATAAGAATTGAACCCTTCAACCCATTTGAATACCTGAAGATAAAATACACACAAGTTTTCAAACACTTAACAGCTCCTGACACTATACAAGCCATGTGTCCATATCCAAATTTATAACTGTTGTAAAAGCTAAAAGTACAAAAGCTCCCTGAAGCGGCAAAAATTCAACATTTACATAGGTGGTTCCTCTTTATTCATGCTCCTGCCAAGCACTTTTTTCAAAGAAAATTAACCATTAAGAAGTAAAGACTTCATCCTCCTTTCAGCAGGTTCTGAGCACAACCTTAGGATGTAATATAAAACATGTGCTCCAGTCCACTGAATGTTCAGCTTTCCACATTGAACTCAGCTCCCAAGTTTCCTTAGGAGGGAGTTGGGTGTTTTAGCATTCAGTGACTAAGTTGGACTTAAACCCATCCCTTTAGCAGACTTTATAACCAAGTCTCTAGCCAAAACCTTCGTCAAGTGATCAACTAAGTTTTGTTGAGATCTAACAAACTCTATAGATACCACCCCATTCATGATAAGCTCACGAATCATGCTATGTCTGACACCTAAGTGTCTAGACTTCCCATTGTACATCTGGCTATAAGCCTTTGCCAATGTAGCTGCACTATCACAACGGATAGAAATAGGTGATATAGGTTTAGGCCACAATGGAATCTCAAGAAGCAAGTTTTTCAACCATTCAGCGTCTTTATCAGCAGCTGCCAAGGCCACAAATTCAGATTCCATTGTTGAACTGGTGATACAAGTTTGCTTATTGGATGCCCAAGAAATTGCACCTCCACCAAGTAGGAATACCCAGCCATTGGTAGACGAATTGTCTTCAGTGTTACTGATCCAAATTGCATCAGTGTAACCTTCCAACACTGATGGGTAACTAGTATATGAGAGACTATAATCCATAGTTCTCTTTAAATACTTCAGTACCCTCTGAACTGCTTGCCAGTGATGAGCACTAGGATTACTAGTATACCTGCTCAATTTTCCCACTGCAAAACCAATATCAGGTCTTGTACAAGTCATGGCATACATCAAGCAGCCAATTACCCTAGAATACTCAAGTTGTGTGATAACGCTACACGCGTCGTTCGGGGTCAAAGGAACTTCCTTTTCTTCGAGCAAGTTTTATAACACCCTAGGCAGTGAACCTAATCGTTGTAGTGTAGTAATCAGGGTAAGCCACGGGTATTGATATCGTTCTCTAGGGGAATAGGAATGCTAGTAGGGAGTTACTACGCTAAGGTTAAGGTTGAGGAAGATTATTTTTTATCTTTTTATATTTTATGAAAAATGGAAAGGTACGAATCTCGGGTATTGGATTTGGGGGGTTGGTATTTCTACCGATTACTCTACTATTATCTAATTATCTAAACTAAGGTTGTGGGAGTCTATGTCTAATTAATGTGTGCTCGTATGATAGTTTAAAGATGTGTTTACTTAGTTTGTATTACTCCTTAATTATCTCCTATTGATGGTTGAGTGTCACGTCTTATTCCTAGTTGCGTTGTGTGTCTAAAGTTGTAGGGTATGCGTTTCTCCCTAACTCTTCGAACTTACCAAAGGGTCTTGTCTACAAACCCACTAGAGATTATAAACTCCTACTCTAAGGCGCTCTTTGGATGGTTTAGCCTACAATTACTCAGGTAATTATACTCTAAGGTTCACAAAGATGAATCAAGCATTAAGTACACAACGAATGACCTATCGCATTACTAGATCATTAATCAACTAAGATAAAAAACAACCAATCAATATTCAATAATTAAGTTTCATACTTCCTAAGCAAACACACAAATAAATTAGCCGGACATGGAGAACATGCAAGCATACACACAAATAATCAAAGACATAATTGAATTAATGAAGTAAAGACTTATCTTGATGTAAGATAGGGTTTAAAACCCTAAAATACTGTACAAGACACCTTAGGTTCGGTTTTAGGTTTTTACTCCAAAGACTCTCCACACAAAGACTGAAAAATTCGGATTCTATATATAAGATTACAATTGCGACGGCGTCACCTTATATTTAGTGACGCCGTCGTGTCGCCGCCATTAGGGTTTCGTCTTGGCCACGTTAACCTTGCGACGGCGTCACCTTATGTCCGTGACGCCGTCCTCTTCAGCTTCTGACGTCGTCTGGATTGCATCTAGGCCGTCTGAGTAGCGACGGCCTACTCTTTCACAACTAGACGCCGTCTCTTGAAAATACGAGTTTTGGGTTCTGGCCCGTCACAATAATTTTAGGACGGCATCACAATGTAGCACCTGACGCCGTCGCCTTCTACTTTCAGCAACTGTGAGTGTCTCGATTTTGACTTTGGCCATTTTCTTCATATATTTGCGCCTTTTCGTCCAAATAAGTGCCATTCCAGCATTTTGCCTTCACGAGACCTAAAAAGTGAAAAGGAACGATATTAAGCAATAACGGATACAAAAGTGATCAAATAAGGACTTAAATGACCCCTCAAAATGGTACCTTTTAAAACCTTATCAAATATCCCTACACTTTTTATTTGCTTGTCCTCAAGCAAATGTGCTTTTAGCCAATTAATTTATAAGTTAGGGGTCATGAAGCATTAATTCAAAATGGTCCACAACACATATAAGCCCCGCAAAAGTCATAACAAGCACGGAAATTACATACTAGCACCTCACATGGGGTGTTTGGATACTCACATCTCTCTCGGGTGTATATATGAAATATAACAATATAGGAAATGGAAGATAAACACTCATTAACCGGTCCTAGTACATAGATTACCATAGGCTTGTGAATAGATCAAACCTCCATCGCTTTGGCGTAAGCACCTAGGAAAGACTATCAAAGAGGTCTTTTAAAGGGTTGTAATGTTAGGCTTACGGTAGGGAAATAAGGGTTTGGTGGGATAGGCTATTTAGTGGTGGCAAGTCAAAAATCTTTATGTTAACTGCACATGAAGAATGGCTTTGCTAAGCCAAGACTCGACACTCTAAACTCTAGATAACTGAAATAAATAAACATAAATTTAAAGATAGATGTAGGATGGTAGCCCGTTTTTTTTTTTTTTTTTTTTTTTTTTTTTTTTTTTTTTTTTTTTTTTTTTTTCACTCTATCTTTTTCTTTTCTCTTTTTCTATTTTTTTTTCGATTTTTTTTTCATACACTTTTACTCTACCATCCTCTACGATAACATCAAAATACTAGGGATTTACAGGCATATCCCTACACTTGAGTTTTTATTATTCTAACACTAATTTGACCCGAATTGAAAAGATCAAAACACTTGGGGTACATTATTACGCAACAAAGGGAATTTGAATTTAACGTTCCCTTCCCGTCATTTCATAAACTTTAACTTTTCCCATGAATCCCAATCGTCCCAAAACTGTATACAAAGGATATGACTCGACTTAGCAACTTATGCAAGCAACTAGATAATTGAACTAAGGGTTTAGGGTGATAACAAATATTTGCACTAAAAGTGAGTGCATAAGGGGTAGGCTAAGGCGATTTGGGTGTATATTTGGGGGTGGGGTGTAAACAATGTTCTTCATTGATATTCCGGAAAAACCGAAACATCACGAGAACCGCGAAAAGGATAGGCTCTGAGGGGTTAACTAGGGGTATCGTGAACTAAAAATGAGTACAACGCAAAGGGTGTGGGGAATTACTCAACCGAAGTGGAAGAAGTAATTATATTACAGGTATCAAACAAGGGTTATCCTAATGCCTCTTATCATTTAGTTATTCCTAACTACACAAGTGTAGCCTCACTTGCGATCTCGGAATGCATCACAAAACAAGTTCTAGAATCTAATATACTACCGGGTTCACACTCTAAGCATTAAAGATGAATGCTTTAATTCCTACTAATCTAAGGGCGTTCCTCACATTTTGGTGGAATTTGGGTGGTAAAAGGGTTTTGTGTTAGTCATGCAACTTCCTATCCATGAGACGCTTTTGTTAAGACTAATGGCCCACTCTTATATGTCATAAAAAATTTTAAATTTGGTGCCAAAATTACCCTAACCGACATTTTCTCATGGTTTATTACACAATCACAATTGGACAAAGCAAATAGTCAAGGATAAGCATAGTTTCAAAGTTCCCGTTTTATTTTCCCTCCCTACACTTAAACTGAACATTGTCCCCAATGTTCCCCGAAAGTATCAAAGTTATGATAATAGAAGGTAATTAAAAACGAAAGAAACTAACACTCCCCTGATTAGCTCGGTAGGATCCGTGTAAAGTGGTGGTCAAATCTTTTCCAAGAAGAATTATTGCGTGAAAAGCTCCTTCCAATCTTATGTAACTTCTTCTTGACAAACTAAACCTGCACACTTGAAGAAAACAAACGAAACCTTCGCGTAAAATCGGCGGTAATAATATATATAAGACTCGATTTAAACTAGGATATAATGCTTGTGGAATGGATGTTTACAGAATTTCTAAGAAAATTAAGACCTGGAAAATTCCAAAAATTTATAAGTAGCTCAGAAAACGAGAAAAAGTAATCTGATGTTTTTACTCCTTCCTGACGCCGTCAGGTTGCAATCCTGACGCCGTCAGGTTATCCTGACAAAAACTGGTCTGCGATTTTCTGGAAAAAATTCCGGAAAATTTTACATCTTTAGAATCTGGAAAAATTTCTGCAAAACATCCATTATGACTCGATACAAGCATTTGACTCGAACAAACAAACATAAATATCTTTTAGTTAATTGTTATTCTCATGTTTACGTTTCTTTTGAAAACGTGTGTAATCCTCCCTACACTTATCCCTTATGTAAAATACCTTTATATGCAATTAAGACGAGGTTAAGAACAAAATAAAGCATTTTTACAAATTTAAACATGAGGATAAACAATCAATAAAAGATATATGACACACAAATAAAAATGAAAAACAAATACACATGGGTTGCCTCCCAAGAAGCGCTTGTTTTTGTTCGAGTCACGAGCCTGACTCTACCCTTATTTAACAGATAAAGGGGAAGTTTTCCCTACACTTAAGTCTAAGTGCGGGTGATAGTAGCAATACACACCCTTAGGGTGGAAATTTGCTATGTGAGGAGAGGGTGATGGGTGATTTATATGCTCAAAGGAGTGTGCTCTATTCATTATAACCTTACCTAAGTCTATTGGTGTAGCGGGTGAATCAAATCTCTTTCCTAAAAATGGATCATCTTCTATCAACTTCAAAAGATTCTTAGTTAAGGATCCATCTTTACCTAATAAACCCGGTTTAAACCCATAATGTTTCTTGTTATCAACCATGAATGGGTGATATAAGTGTGTAAGGTCATGGGTTACTCCTATATTAGCTTCTACTCTACATGGCCTAGAATCTACCACCTTTATCAAGCAACTACCCGGACTATCTATTTTGATGGGTGGATTGGGGCCGAATTCAATTCCAAGATTCACATCTAAAGACGGAAAATTGGGTAAGGTTTTTAAATGAGGCTCCGGTTCATCAAAATTAGGAACTTCCCTAGGACTAAGAGAGAGGTCATGACAACAAGCATCTAAACCTACATTCTCTAGTGGCGTTTGGTCCAAAGGTTCTATATCAATCGGGGTTCCTATAGTCTCTTCTACTTCTTCCGGGTAAGTTATAGGCGATGTGTGTTCCTCAAGTGATGGTAGGACTTGTGGGTTATCCGATGGGATTGGATTTTCTACTCTATCCTCCATCTTATCAAGATCACCTATGTATTCATTTTGTACTGTGGTAGCGCCTAACCATGACATGCACCTTGGTACCTCAACTCTAATCATCTCCTTCCTAAACAACCTTTCCGACCGAAGTTTCCAAATTGAAAATAGGTCTAAAGATTCGTTTTTTGGGTCCCATGTTCCACTTCTAAATTGGGCGTGAATCTCAAAGGTTTCCCATGCATTTCGAACACCACGTCCCCAAATATCCCCATCCTCTACATAGTCAAGTCTCCTTTGGGTTTCGTGGGCGATACGATTGTAAAAGAATTGTAGTGGAAACAATAAATCAATACCATGATAAAGGACTTTTTGTAATAAATATTTAATTCGAGTCCACGCCTCAGGAAAGGATTCATCATGATATTGCTGGAAATTCAAGATCTCATTTTGGAGTGGAAAGGGTAGATTATGTAGTGGATTTCGTTGATTGGGTGATAGTTTTGGCAGATTCGCGTTCTCCATAACGGCTAACGGAATATTTAATGAAAATGGTTACGAACAAAGGTCACGAAGAAGGGGGATAGACTATGAGGAAGCTAAAAATGAGAAAAAAGTTTACTTGATAGGAATCAAGCAAAGATACCTAAACGAGGTGGACTACTAACTAGCTATTCTATTCCCCGGCAGCGGCGCCAAAAACTTGATAACGCTACATGCGTCGTTCGGGGTCAAAAGAACTTCCTTTTCTTGGAGCAAGTTTTATAACACCCTAGGCAGTGAACCTAATCGTTGTAGTGTAGTAATCAGGGTAAGCCACGGGTATTGATATCGTTCTCTAGGGGAATAGGAATGCTAGTAGGGAGTTACTACGCTAAGGTTAAGGTTGAGGAAGATTATTTTTTATCTTTTTATATTTTATGAAAAGGTACGAATCTCGGGTATTGGATTTGGGGGGTTGGTATTTCTACCGATTACTCTACTATTATCTAATTATCTAAACTAAGGTTGTGGGAGTCTATGTCTAATTAATGTGTGCTCGTATGATAGTTTAAAGATGTGTTTACTTAGTTTGTATTACTCCTTAATTATCTCCTATTGATGGTTGAGTGTCACGTCTTATTCCTAGTTGCGTTGTGTGTCTAAAGTTGTAGAGTATGCGTTTCTCCCTAACTCTTCGAACTTACCAAAGGGTCTTGTCTACAAACCCACTAGAGATTATAAACTCCTACTCTAAGGCGCTCTTTGGATGGTTTAGCCTACAATTACTCAGGTAATTATACTCTAAGGTTCACAAAGATGAATCAAGCATTAAGTACACAACGAATGACCTATCGCATTACTAGATCATTAATCAACTAAGATAAGAAACAACCAATCAATATTCAATAATTAAGTTTCATACTTCCTAAGCAAACACACAAATAAATTAGCCGGACATGGAGAACATGCAAGCATACACACAAATAATCAAATACATAATTGAATTAATGAAGTAAAGACTTATCTTGATGTAAGATAGGGTTTAAAACCCTAAAATACTGTACAAGACACCTTAGGTTCGGTTTTAGGTTTTTACTCCAAAGACTCTCCACACAAAGACTGAAAAATTCGGATTCTATATATAAGATTACAATTGCGACGGCGTCACCTTATATTTAGTGACGCCGTCGTGTCGCCGCCATTAGGGTTTCGTCTTGGCCACGTTAACCTTGTGACGGCGTCACCTTATGTCCGTGACGCCGTCCTCTTCAGCTTCTGACGTCGTCTGGATTGCATCTAGGCCGTCTGAGTAGCGACGGCCTACTCTTTCACAACTAGACGCCGTCTCTTGAAAATACGAGTTTTGGGTTCTGGCCCGTCACAATAATTTTGGGACGGCGTCACAATGTAGCACCTGACGCCGTCGCCTTCTACTTTCAGCAACTGTGAGTGTCTCGATTTTGACTTTGGCCATTTTCTTCATATATTTGCGCCTTTTCGTCCAAATAAGTGCCATTCCAGCATTTTGCCTTCACGAGACCTAAAAAGTGAAAAGGAACGATATTAAGCAATAACGGATACAAAAGTGATCAAATAAGGATTTAAACGACCCCTCAAAATGGTACCTTTTAAAACCTTATCATTGAGATACAGCCTTGCCATTATTAGGCATCAGCTTCTCACAAGTATCCATAGGTGTACTCACTAGAGTACAATCAAAGTAATTGAATTTCCTCAACACCTTCTCAATATAGTGAGACTGAGAGATAGAAATTCTTTTACTTTCATGTTTAATCCTTATATCAAGGATAACATCAGCCTCCCCCATGTCCTTCATGGAGAACCTTGATGACAAATATTCCTTTGTCAAGTCAACCTGATTTTGGTCAGTGCCAAAGATCAACATGTCATCAACATATAGAAAATGATGACTCCTTTACCAGATTCATCAAATTTCCTATATACACATTTGTCAGCTTGGTTAAGAGCATAACCACTAGACAAAACCACTTCATCAAATTTTTGATGCCATTGCTTAGGTGCCTGCTTTAGTCCATAAAGAGACTTAATCAGTTTACACACCTTTTTTTCATTGCCAGACAAGATGAAGCCTTGAGGTTGGTTCATATAAACCTCCTCATCCAATTCACCATTCAAGAAAGCTGTCTTCACATCCATCTGATGAATAATTAGATTGTGAATTGATGCCAAAGCAATCAGCAGTCTTATGGTACTGATACGTGCCACAGGGGCATAAGTATCAAAATAGTCAATTCCTGACTTTTGTTTAAAGCCCTAAATGACTAGTCTAGCCTTGAACTTTTCAATAGTTTCATCTACCTTCATTTTCCTTTTGAAAATCCATTTGCAACCCAAAGGTTTGCAACCAGGAGGTAGATCAACCAACACCCAAGTGTTGTTCCCCATGATGGAATCCATCTCTTCATTGATTACTTCTTTCCAGAAAGCAGTATCCTGGGACTTCATCGCTTCTTCAAATGTCTTGGGATCATCCTCAACAATGAAGCAATAGGAGTATTGGTCTGAGACCTCATCCCTGGTTCCTTCAATTAAGTATAATTGAAACTCAGGTCCAAATGACTTTGGAGTCCTGACCCTTTTGCTCTTTCTGAGCACAGGTTCAGGTTGTTGAACCACAACCTCATCAGGGACCACTGATGGTTCTTCATCAGGGACCTCTGATACACATGTGTCATGAGTTCCATTAGGAATCCTCTGACTTGGTCTAAGGACTGATGAGAATCTATTCTCATCAAAGTTAGCATCCCTTGATTCAATTATTGAGTTAACTGAAACATATTCATTAGGTTCAATAACACAGAACCTAAAAGCCTTGGAATGCTCAGCATATCCAACAAAGATGCAGTCAATGCCTCTTTCACCCAAAGTCTTTAGCTTTGGATCAGGGAGTCGTACAACAGCCCTACAACCCCAGACCCTGAGATAGTTCAGGTTGGGTTTCCTTTTAGTCCAGAGTTCATAAGGGGTAACCTTGTTCCTTTTATTAACTCAGTCCTGAATAGGACAACATGGAATTAACCATCTCCTTCAGCACCCTGTTTTTCCTTTCAGAAATGCCATTTTGCTGAGGAGTATAAGGGGCAGTCGTTTCATGGATAATTCCAACAGACTGAAAATACAGAGTATCCATGTACTCACCTCCCCTATCAGTCCTTAATCTTTTGATCAAAGACCCAAGTTGTAATTCAACTTCAGTTTTAAACACTTTGAATTTATCTAATGCTTCATCCTTGGTATGTAACAGATAGACATAACAAAACCTTGAAGCATCATCAATAAATGTCACAAAGTACTTTTTATTCCCCAAAGAAGGAGTGTCATGCAAATCACACAGGTCACTGTGTATGAGCTCCAAGAGCTTAGTCTCACGACTAACACCCTGAAAAGGTTTCTTGGTTATCTTGGTCAACATGCAAGTTTTACACTTTTCAGCGTCCATGTCAAAAGCTGGGATTAACCCATCCTTAGACATATCTTGCATTATTTTATAGTGTACATGGCTAAGTCTAGCATGCCAAAGGGTAGAGTCAGTCAGGTCATTGGTGGTCACAAAGGCTGAATTAACACTATCAGTGACAATATTAAGCCTGAACATTTGATTACACAAATAACCAAAACCAATAAAAACACCATGCTTAGAAAGAACAAATTTATCAGACTCAATAACTTATTTATATCCATGATTATTCAAAATACAACTTGAAACCAAGTTCTTCCTGATATCAGGAACATGAATAACATTAAACAAAGTTACAATCTTTCCAGAACTAAAATTAAGATCTACACAACCACGACCATGCACCAAGGCTGTTGACTCATTTCCCATGTGAAGAATAGAACCATCATTCATTGACTCATAAGTCTTGAACCAGCTTCTATCTTTGCACACATGAACTGTTGCACCAGAGTTAACCCACCACGCAACATCATCATCCTTTCAGTGAGTTGGTTGAACCACCACTCCCTGAACCATTAGTGCCTGATCCATTGGCTTTACCACCAACTTTAACACCTTTGCAATCCCTTTTAATATACCAGTTTTGCCACATTTCCAACAAGTAGGTGTTGCCTTCTTGTTAGGATCTGCCCTTTTGTTGTCATGATATTTGCGTTTGCCTATGTTGTCATTGTACCTGGTGGAGTTGTTATGCTCCACCATATTGACAACAGATGCACCAGTGGCATTGCTACTCTTTGGCTTGTCATTATCCTGCACCTTGAGAGATTCCTCAATGCGCAGATGATTGCACAACTCAACCAGAGTTAACTCCTTCTTTTTATGTTTCAAGGTATGCTTGAAATCTTTCCAAGAATGGGGAAGTTTATCAATGACACAAGAGACTTGAATAGCCTCATCCATGTGCATATTGTGTTGTGTAAACCTTCCAAGTATTCCAAGAAGTTCATTGTATTGTTCCATAACTGGTCTTGAATCAGTCATTTTGTAATTTGTGAAATTACTAACAAGAACTTCTTACTTGATGCATCCTCAGCCATATATTTGGCATCCAAGGAATCCCACAGTACTTTGGAAGATTCAAAGTTCTGATAAATATCAAACAGAGAATCAGACATACCATTGAGGATTAGACATCTGCATATGTAATCATCATTCTCCCATTTGCTCCTTCTCCTGATCTGCTCAACCGTAGCATCATCCCCATCATCAGGAATAGGAGTGGTTAGCACATAAACCACACTCATGCTTGACAGCAAGAAGTGCATCTTCTTCTGCTCTCTCCTGAAGTCCACCCCTTCAAACTTATCAAGCTTGGCAAAGTTTGAAGCCATGTGTTTCATTGCAGTAGCAGCCATTGATTATCACAAATAGGGTTAGATAATCAAAGACAATAGCTATACCACTAGGTGGTTACCGGATATCACTTGGAATCGTGTGATCACTTTCCAAAGTAAACTATTCTACCCTAATGCCTGGGTTACACGAATATCTACTTGGGATAAGACCAAATGTTTGTTATTGAATTAGGCACAAATCAATAACCCTTGCGCTTATCAGTGTTAATTATTTTCTGTGTTTATCATGCATGATCAAATATCCTATTTATAGGAGATTACTCTTAGCTAATCAAATGGAATTATGAGAATTAATCGCCCCATTAATCGCCTCATAATTATCCCCATTATAGCCGTTAGTGGTTACATGACCAAATAAACGTGGTCATTATGCAGTTGTAACTGCCACTTGAATAGGTCAATGCCTGTTACAAGTTAATTTCAGTACTAGCAGTACTTTCATAACACTAGCAGTACTTTCATAGCACTAGCATTACTTTCATAGCACTAGCAGTGGTAACACTGCCTATCCGCACTAACTTAGCACTAGCAGTGGAAACACTACCTATCAAACTAGGGGTGAGCAAACGACCCGAACGGAACGGACCGACCGAGACCGGACCGGACGGACCGACCACATTCGGTCCGGTCCTCGGTCTATGCATTTGGGCTAATTCGGTCCTCGGTCCGGTCCGGTCCAGACCACAAACCGACTATTTTGGCCTTAGTAGACTCCAAACGGTCCGGTCCAACCGACGGACCGACCGAGACCGGACCGGACGGGACCGGACCGACCACATTCGGTCTCGGTCTCGGTCTCGGTTTTTACCTTAATTCGGTCTTCGGTCTTGTCGGTCCGGTCCGGTCTCGGACCGATGCTCACCCTTATATCAAACCACTATTTGAGTCAGGGTGTTCAGGGACCTAATGGGTGTATACTCCATACCTCCTGACCCATTACCAGGTGTGAACTAATCCCACAAGTTCACTAAATTTTCCAACAAAATTAGAAGTGACAAGGTGAGCGGATCAGCTAGGTCAACATGATTTGAACTTGAAATAGTCATTTTGTAGTATGGTCCGGTCAGGCTCAGATTAACTCATATAGATTTGAAATAGTCATTAATTAGTCACTAAACTTCCATACATTTTGGAAACAATCATTGTGTCAATAAAGTTATCAAAATCATAGCAAAAAAAGTTTCTTTGGAACAAGATTATATTGTCGGGTTGTTTCAATCATTGTAGCATTTTACATTTTTTTTTTTTTTTTTATTTGGCCATATTGTGAGGCTCAATATGTAGTAGTATTTCACAATGTGACCAAATATGTTGATAATGACCCTTCAAGTTTTTTGCAGACATTTTTAATGGAACTTAAAGAAGGAGGTCCAACTTGCATATAAAGCATAACCAACATCAATGAAAACAGAACCAATTGAAATCAATGTTTGGTTTTGTACTATTGCTTCTTCTTGGAGCTCAGCTATCCATTCATGGACAAGACATAAAAAGATCAGATTTTCCACATGGCTTTATCTTTGGAGTCTCTACCTCTTCTTATCAAGTATTCTTTATTTTGTTTCTATTCTTTTTGTATTATGAATGCTTAGAGATTGGTTCTTTGTTAGCTCATGATTAATGCAATAATAATGTTTTTGTTTAGATTGAAGGAGCACATCTTGAAGATGGTAAAAGTGTCAATAACTGGGATGCTTTTGCTCTTTCCCCTGGTAAAAATCACTTACTATCACATGCCATTCATCTTTATATTTTTCCATAAGATAATAATGTTTTGTTTTGTTTTTGTTTGTTCATGTTAGGCATGATTGAAGATGGTAGCAATGGATTCATAGCTGATGATCATTACCATCAATATTTGGTATTTATGTTTTGGCTCTCCTTTTCCATTATCATATAAATGGGGTGTTTGTCTAAGCTTATTATTAATAACTGCTTATAATAAAGGGGTAATTGCATCTTTATGTATCTTACTTACCACATTTTCTAACTTTGTGTAGCGTATTAATTTTTTTCTTTTGTTCTTTTTTTCTTTTTAGTATATCGTACTTTTGAATTTCGTCTTCTTTGTGTATCATATCATAGACCAATTGTGTGTACTACTTGACCATTATACCCCTACCATTTACACACTCAAATTAATCGGGTAGGTGCAAAATGGTAAAAAGGATACACACAATTGGTCTATAATACATCAAGATGACGAAATTCAAATGTATGATATACCAAAAGGAATTTTTTTAAATACAAGTACATAAAGTTAGAAAACGTGGCAAGTAAGATGCATAAAGATGCAATTAGCATTATAATAAATAGACTAATAAGTTTTTGCTAAGTGTTTGGATTAGCTTAGGAAAAAAAATAGGAAAAAGAAACTTGCAACTTTGCACCCTTACATGAGCCCATAATCTAAGCTTATAACCTTATCCAAACACTAATATGAGCTTATTTTTCACTTCATTCTAGTTTCCAATGAGGATCTTTATTCATATCTCCATTATAGAAGTGGTCCCCTTGTCAAAATTTTAAGTGGTGCTTATTCTCTTTGGGACATATATAAAGTGACACTCTGTCTTTACAATTAATATATGAAAGACTCAAAAGGTTGCCTTCTCATTCATTAATCAACCGTATATATACACAAAACTTATGACTTATGACTAACTGATAACTACCCATGAGACTATTATGGGATAAATATACAACGTGATTTACATACTAAACATAAATACAAATATGAAGTATATCTAATAGTCCCCCTCAGTCAAAGCGGAGGTGGACGAATGCTTAGACCGGCTCCAAACAACACCCGTACGTGGGAGTCCTTTAGTAAAAATGTCGGCAATTTGAAACTGGGTAGGAACATGTAGGACGCGTACTTGACCACGAGCTACCTTTTCACGTACAAAGTGAATATCCATTTCAATATGCTTAGTACGTTGATGTTGAACTGGGTTACCCGATAGAAATATAGCACTTACATTGTCACAAAACACAAGAGTTGCTTTTGGAATGGGACAATGAAGCTCAAGAAGTAGGTTGCGAAGCCAACAAGACTCCGAGACAACATTAGCTACGCCACGGTACTCGGCTTCCGCACTAGAACGGGATAGTGTAGCTTGTCTTTTAGAAGACCAAGAAATTAAGTTGTCACCCATAAACACACAATAACCAGAAGTAGAACGGCGAGTATCGGGACAACCACCCCAATCCGCATCTGTGTATGCAACAAGATTATGTGTAGCAGACTTGGTAAGATGCAAACCATAAGAAAGAGTACCCTGCAGGTAGCAGATAATTCGCTTTAAGGCATGCATGTGAGTGTCACGTGGATCATGCATGTGTAAGCAAATTTGTTGCACCGCATAAGAAATGTCAGGTCGAGTAAAAGTAAGGTATTGCAACGCACCCGCAAGACTACGAAAGTGTGTAGGATCGGAGTAAGGTTTACCCGAAGTAGCACTAAGCTTACCCTTGGTATCAACTGGCATATGAACCGGGTTACATGAAGACATACCAGCTCTCGCAATAATATCTTTAGCATAATTTTGTTGACAAGAAAGAGACCATGTGAATGCCGAACAACTGAAATGCCCAAGAATGAACTTAACGGTCCAAGATCTTTCATTGCGAACTCGCGAGCTAAAAGGGACATGAGAGATGTCCGAAGAGCAACAGAAGAAGTGATGAGTATTATATCGTCAACATAAAGAAGTAAATAAGCCATATCCTGCTCGTTGCGATAAATAAACAAAGAATGATCACATTTGCTGTGCACAAATCCAATAGTAGAAACAAAATCCGCAAATCGTTGAAACCAGGCTCGTGGAGCCTGTTTTAAACCATAAAGAGACTTCGACACACATGATGATGATTGGGACGTTGAGGATCCCGAAATCCCATTGGTTGATGCATGTACACTGTTTCCTGTAGATTGCCATGCAAAAATGCATTTTTGACATCCAATTGGTGAATATGCCATGACTTAGAAAGAGCAAGACTAAGTACGTTGCGGATGGTGGCCGGCTTAACGACCGGACTAAATGTTTCATGACAATCAACACCAACTTGCTGAGACCTACCATCACCAACAAGACGAGCTTTGTATCGCTCAAAAGAACCGTCAGAGTTCATTTTATGTCTATAAATCCACATAGAATGAATAACATGCATATCGGGAGTACGAGGTACCAAAACCCATGTCTTATTATCAATTAGAGCTTTATATTCATCATTCATGGCATGGTTCCAATTAGGGTCAGATAAGGCTTGTTTTGGATTTTTTGGTAAGGGAGAAAGAGTGTTAGAAGCTGTTAAATTGAAAGGTACCTTGCTTTTGGTGATACCAGACATGCTTCGTGTGGTCATAGATCGAGTAGGAATGGGGCGTGAAGCGACTGGGCTGCGGGTAAGCAACCGAGCTGTGTTGGGTCGAGAGGTGAGTAAGGAAGACTGAGAGTTGAGTCGAGACCCAGAAAGGCCTGAATGAGAAGAAGCAGGAGAGTGGGGCATGTTATTGGGTGGAGTATCAGAACCAAACTCACGAGTATCTTGAGGAGATGATAGTCCAGTAGGTGAGTGAGGCTCGGGTGCGTTCGGGTACAAAGTGAATATTTATCCCATAATAATATAGTATATATGTGTATATACATTTAAATGTATACTTGTTCATAGTTTAATTTTGTCTTGTGTATGTTGTGATCTAATGTCAAGTTATAATATTTCAAACTAACTCAACAAATCATGTACTAGATGAATGCAAACAATATTACTCTAAATATATTTGTTTAGTCCTAAGTCCTAACTTCATTTTGATCAATCGACCGTTGCAGAAAGATATTGACATCGTACAGTCTCTTGGTGTAGATGCTTACCGTTTCTCTATATCATGGGCTAGAATTCTTCCAAGTACGATAACAGCCTTAAAAACTATTGAAATAGGATAAAGTATTCTCGTTTCTTGATTAAGAGTCTTCTTGAGCTGTGTATCAGGAGGAAGATTTGGTGAAGTTAATCCAAACGGGGTTATGTTCTATAACAAAATATTGGATGATCTCATACTCAGGGGTAACATTGGAATTTTTCTTTGTTAAATTCTTCGACTTTATAAGAATTAACTCACTAAAAGTAAGCTTGCGACTAATGCAGGCATTGAACCATTTGTTACTATTTACCATCATGATTTCCCTCAAGAACTTCAAGATCGATATGGATCTTGGCTCAGCCCGTTAATGCAGTATGTAAAACTAGCTCATTCATCTATTCATTTCAAATCAAGAAAAATTTACCTTCCAAAAGATAACAGTCACAAAAATGGACCCTTTTTAATGTGCTTAAAACAATAAGCAGTAAAGCAGATAAGCACTTGAATAAGCAATCCCAACACCTAATTTTTTATTTTTTTTGTAGGGAAGATTATGTCCACTTTGCAGAAACATGCTTCAAGAACTTTGGTGACCGAGTAAAGCATTGGGTCACTATCAACGAGCCAAATTTGTTCACACAAATGGCTTACCAAACAGGAAAGTATCCACCAGCTCGTTGCTCACCACCTTTTGGCAATTGCTCAGCTGGAAATTCTGACATCGAGCCTCTAATTGCCGTGCATAACCTGTTATTGGCACATGGAAAGGCTGTGAAAATATACCGAAAATATTATCAGGCAATTCACTCTCTTCTCTACTGACCTTAAAGTTGACCTTTTTATCTTATACCGAGTGGCGAGTACCCCGTAAGAAGACTATTTATTGACTAGATAAACATAATTGCAGCGTGAACAAGGTGGGTCAATCGGGATAGTTGTAGATTGCTTAAATTATGCGCCTCTAACGGATAGTGATCTCGATCAAGAAGCCGCTAACAGAGGCATGGCCTTCTATATTGGCTGGTAGACACTATGAACCATAACACAAATAGATTTTGTTGACTTTTTGAAGTCAAAACAACATTATTATTTCTTAACTTTTTGCTCTTTTATTATTGTTAAACAGGGTGTTGGACCCTCTAATATTCGGTGACTATCCATCAGAAATGCGACGGTATCTTGGAAATAGTCTGCCAAGGTTTTCGAAAGCAGAAAGTAATTTTATGAGAGACGGTGTTGACTTTATTGGAGTCAACTACTACACTACTCGATATGCAAAAGATTGCCTTTATTCTAGTTGTAGCTTAACTGGAAACCGTCCAATCAAAGGTTTTGTGGATGCAACTAGTGAACGAGATGGTATAGTACTTGGTGAGCCGGTATGTACGAAATGACCTTTTTATGCTTCTGTGTCATTTTCTTTAACTGTTTTGCTGTGTGGATAGACGGCCATAGAGGTACTGAAGGTCGTTCCAAAAGGCATCGGAGAAATTATAGACTATTTAAAGAAAAGATACGACAACAAACCTATGTTCGTCACTGAAAATGGTACCGCTGACTTTTGATTTTAGTCAAATTGCATGATTTTGACCTTCAAAATTGAGATGAATACAGTAGCTAATTAAAAATTTCTCGGTTGCAGTTTTCTGTCATCATACCAACTTATTTGTTAAACGTATATCGAAACTATAAGAAGTCGTATCAAATTTAAGGTCAGATGGGTCAAAAGCATGTTGTTTGACCTCTAAAGTCAATTCTGAAACAGGATATTCTGAACCAAATGTACAAGATCAAGTTCAAAATATACTCAACGACGAAAAGCGAATAGAATTTCACAAAACGCATATGTCGTATTTGGCTCAAGCAATCAGGTAGCCATATCTTGTTTAAAGTGAAAGACTACTTTGTCCAATCCAATAATGTAACAAAAACGACATGTTGGCAGGGATGGTGCTGATGTAAGGGGCTATTTTGTGTGGACATTGATGGATGACTTCGAATGGATTCATGGGTACATTCCTAGGTTTGGATTATACTTCATTGATCGAAAAACGCTTGATAGGATCCCCAAGTTGTCTGCAAAATGGTATCGAGATTTCTTGAAAAACACTACCCAAACGCTAGAAACCCGACTAGCAGATTCATAAGAATTCGTTCCAACAAAAAAAAAATGTGCTGTAACTCGTACACTACTATCATCGATTTATATAGTAACTACTACTACAGTTTAATTTGTTTGTTACATAACTGTGTTATACGGAGTATTATATTATGGGACATGATAAGTCCTATTACTACACATGCACTTATAAGCCACAGGACATGTCTCGGCCTCGGCAGGTCCCACAGCACAAATGAACCGGACCCTGACTAAGCGACAAGGTGAACATGATCCACACGCGTGCATGCAGTCTGGCAATCTTGAACCCGCGATTTGCAATGTATCCGCTCTATGACTTGTTAAAACAACCCTAGCGCCTTCCGCTTGAAAACCATGTGTATCAAAAATGCCTGTTACATGTACCGAAAAATAACATAAGTAACTATAAACACAAACCATATAAAAAAAACAATGACGCGTAGCTTAGTTGATTCTGAAATGATGAAAGCTTACCCATAAGAAGTAAAGTGGAAATCAGTAACACAAATGATAGTAAAGTGTTCATTTTTGGCAAAGTGTGTGTATTTTGGTGAAAACTATGATGTAAATTAACTATAAAAGGAAAGGTGAGAATAAAAGAAGTCACAAGGAGTTGGTTTTTCACAAGATGGAAATGCTTTCACATGGTTTTTCAGTTTGCAGTTATGAACAGTGGTTTAACCCATAAAAGTCTGTGTGACATTTAGTTGGATCTTAATGGGCTGCAGTCCTAAGAAGATCTAGTGTTATAGGGCTAGCACCAGCCCAACTCATAGCTTTAAGAAATGCAACCTGTCACACTTTCACACATGCATAAATATTGAGCCCTCCCGCTCCTACATTTATATTTGTTGGAGGTTTTTTTAGAAGCAGTTTTTTTACTTTTGGATTTATTTTAAGGTAAGGGTAGATTCTGTCTATATTTTACCTCCCTATTGTTAGACTACATAAAACCCCGTAGGTATATTTATTATGGTAAAACCCTAGATGCCCTAAACCCACAAATCGGGCTTGGGCCTATTATCTACTAACACTCTCCCGCAGTTCGAGCAGCGAAATCGCGAAAGCTTGAACTGGAGTAAGAAACTAAGAAAGCAAAAGAAAACAATAGCCAAAATAAAACGGGATAATCCAAAGTATCCCAAACAGTCGTCTCGGGAATAAGAACCCTAGATTCGACACCAACAAAAGTCGTCTCGGGAATAAGTACCCTAGATTCGACACCAACAAAAGTCGTCTCGGGAATTGATACCCTAGATTCGACACCAACCAAAGTCGTCTCGGGAATTGATACCCTAGATTCGACACCAACCAAAGTCGTCTCGGGAATTGATACCCTAGATTCGACATCAACAAAAGTCGTATCGGAAATTGATACCCTGAATTCGACATTAAAAAAAAAACAATTAAATATATATATTTTTTTTCGCAACAGTAAATCATATGTAGACAAATCTTCAAATCTTGAAGTCTTCAAAGCCAAGGTTGAGATCTATAGTCAACAATGACGGCAAAGGTTTTTTTTTTTTTTTTTTTTTTTTTTTTTTTTTTTTTTGGAGCGGCAGAAGAATTGAAGAAAAATAATAGGGTTTTAGAGATGTGTGACGGGGTGATACAAAGGTGGCGGCTTGATGACCGACTAGGTTTAAAGATTATATCTACTCATGATACCATGTTAGACTACATAAAACCCCGTAGGTATAATTTATTATTAACCATTATTTATAATGGTAAAACCCTAGATGCCCTAAACCCACAAACCGGGCTTGGGCCTATTATCTACTAACATATGAGGTTTATGAAAATGCAAATTTAGTTAACATATGAGGTTTATGAAAATGCAAATTTAATTAATGTAAGAAGTTGTTTAGAATCCTATAGAAAGTACTCGATAATTAGGAAGGAACGTGGAGCTGACATATTTATGAATAAACCCCAAAAAATAAGTTTTCTAACACATTTGAAACGTTTGGCATTTATTTTTATTTTTTTGTTCCTCTAAGTTTATAAAATCCAGTCACCATATAACTCGTTCATCACTCTTTATAAATGTTCTTTTTTAAGTAGGAAAAAGTTTACAGAAACCATTTATTCAAGTTTTGGACAGCAGAAAACGTGAATGACTTAAGTTGGATTGACTTTGGTGGGTCACGTGGCAGGTACTGTCTACCAGCCTTCCTAATATTCATTCCATTTTAATAAATTTCATTTTATTTATTTATTTTTTGCATATCATTTGTATTATACTCAAAAAAATCATTTTTAGTAGTTTGGCAGACCTTGTAATACACTAAAATCTCTTTAGTTAAAGAAAATATGGAAAATTATATATGTTCATAGATTATGTTTATAAATATCTTCCTAATCGTAATCGAATTTGTGGCGGTACGCTCATTTAGCCTAGAGGGTTTTGTTTGTTCCTATTTAATGTCATTGTATTGTAATAGTACGTTTAGTCGAATCTTAATAATTTGATTAATGAAGATGTAGTTATGTAACAAGTAATGGTGGTTAAAGAAGTTATTACTTTTAATACAA
Source organism: Chrysanthemum seticuspe (assembly GCA_019973895.1). NCBI lineage: Eukaryota > Viridiplantae > Streptophyta > Magnoliopsida > Asterales > Asteraceae > Chrysanthemum > Chrysanthemum seticuspe. Next base: position 25,816,138 of record BPTQ01000006.1, read on the forward strand.
TGCTTCCACCAACAATTAATATTGAAAGAGTGATCATCAAGTAACATATATCTTTATTATCCACAACAACTAATAAGTCATGATCACATTGGGTACATAACAACCAAAGAAAGGACATTTCACCAAATTCCGACTCGACATGGTCCTTAAACAAACATGTAGCTATACAATGTGTGTTTTTGAATCACGCGTAAAGGTTGCATCAGCATTTTGTGGTGTATTGAATGACGATGGATTCAAGAACACGGCTAGATTATGCTTTGTTTCAGCTAACGCCTACTAGAACAAGGTATGTCTGTTTAAAGGATCTTCCGACATTTTGGTTACTGATCCATATAGTCATGTTATTCTGAGTGATCTAATGTTCTTTTTCATTTCTACATTTTGATTAATGAAATGGAAGATGTGATCTGGTTATATGTGCCGGTGATTGCAAAGAGAAACTTGCATCCGGACTGTTGGAACCTTTCGTTGCTCATCTGAAGTACGCAAAAGATCAGGTTTCAAAAGGAGGCTACTCGATTAAACTTTCTGCACCAGATTCCGCTTTGTGGTTTACAAAGTCCACTCTTGAAAGGTCTAGTCATTATTCTGGTTGTACTTGGTCTCTTGGTTGCAATGCTTTTTAAAAGTAATATATGTCTTTTTTATAACATTTTGGTTCAGATTTGTGAGATTTGTAAGTACACCGGAGGTTCTTGAAAGATTCATCACCATTGAGAGAGAGATCGCAAACATAGACTGCTCAATACTTACCTATGTGCCATCCGACTTGCAATGTAAGTACTCTTTACATACGTTTTCTTTAAATCATGTTCTATCACATAATGTCCTAAACTTTGATGCGACGTTTGGATGTGCAATCTCAAAGTGATTAATGTGATATTTAAGAAATTATGATCAAATAATCAGAAAGTATTTGTTTCGTTGATCCTAAGTAGCTGTCAATGGATTGGATGAATACTCAAATAAGTCAGCTCCGTTTGCCTACAAGGTATATCATCATGTCTCTACGTTTTCCACACTTCCATAGAAGATAACTCACACAATTCGACTTTTGTTACAATTATAGTATGAAGATAACACAAGTGATGCGGCTCATGAAGATGATTCCAAGTAATGTATACTTGCTTTATAATTCAATAGTATTTGATGACCAAAAAATGACCGTTTGACCTTTAAAGTCAAATGTGGATTTTTTTGGATGAGAGATTGTATAAAAGCTATCTTTGTTGATTACTTAATGTGTTTGTGGTGGATAGGGTGCGTCTTCAACGTGTCCTGGAAACAAGAAAGGCAGTGCTTCAAAGAGAGCAAGCCATGGTCTATGCTCGGGCTTTAGTTGCTGGTTTTGAAACAGATAATCTAGCAGATCTTGTCTGTTTTGCTGATGCATTTGAATCTCCACGTTTAAGGTATGGAAATCTCTTCAACTTAAGCCATACTCAAAAACATGTAAGGGTATGTGAAGATCATGTATTTATGTAAAAGTTTATGAGCTAAAACTAGTGTTACACTAGGGACGCATGCTTGAATTTTATGGAATTATGCAATACGAAGAGTAATGATACGGTCTGGATGGATGAGGTAGCAGCAATGCAGGCATACTCTCGTTCACAGTACGATTATATGGAAAGATCTGGTGGAATTGTAGAATATGATCCTGGACAAGAACTTAGGATCAATGTCAAGCAACAGAACGGGTCAGTTGATGGCGCAACTGACTCAAGCATAAGTCATGGAAGTCATTTTCATCCGTATATGCAGACATATCAGGCGGGCCCCATGTTTCAGCCTCCGTATCAAGGGTACCCCTTTCCAGGCATGGTTGTCCCTCCATATTATCAAGGGAATCTTCCATGGCCTCCGAATGTGGAAGATTCCAGACGTAGAGGGAAACTATCCCATATGAAAGGATCACAAGATGACAGCTTTGACTCGAGTGACTCTAGTTCAGAAAGTGATTCAGGTAGCGATGTAAGGACCTCATCACGAAAAGTTGTAATCAGAAATATTAACTACATTAATCCTATGAGCGATGGAGGTTCAGATGCAGAACGAGAATCCGGTGTCAACCAGGATCTTGTTAGATCAGCTGAAAATAAACAGAAAGAAGATACGATAACACAACAATGGAATATCTTTCAGAATCTTTTAATGAAAGATGCAAATGACAATGAGTCTAAGGAAGTGACGAAACGAAGTAATGATGGGGACTCTTTGAATGGAAACAAGAATCGTGTAGGAAACCTGAGATCTGCGGATGATGTAAGTCCAGTCATAAAGAGACATAGCACATTCAAGGAAGAACTTGTTTATTATAAATTTGAAGAACCAGATATCATTCCATCTGTAACTCGACCCAAAGTTAAAGAACGAGACATCTTTGAAGACAATTTCAAGTCTGCTGAAAGAACAAAAGATGTACTTGTTGACGATCCTTTGGCTGTTCAAGCTCGATCTTTGAGTGGGTTGTCTGATTCTCAGTTACGAACACAAGACGTTTTGATGGTTTCAGAGACTAATCAGAATAAGAAAAAAGTTGAAGCTACATATGTTAATGAGCCAAGCGACCTTTACATTGTGCTTGAAAGAGATACATCTTGTCAGGAAACTACGGCTGCTTGGAATCCAGAGATGGAGTCAGAAAGAAGTAACCAAAAGATCGTCAAACTAGATTTTGCTGAAGAAGACAAGTCAACCAAGTCAAGGACTAAGACTTTGGTCGGGAAAGGTCTTGAAAGGAAAGGTACCACTATTGAAGCAAAGTCGAAATCTTTAGTTGGATCAAGAAGCAAGAAATCTACAGCAACTAAAACAACGACACCAAAGGGAATATCAGAAAAGGTACTTACAGTTTCAACCTGTTTTCTATCTTACCTCATCTGATGATTATCTTTACTTTGATCTTATTGATCGTTTTCACATAGGATGAAGAAAAAAGAAAGAAAATGGAGAAACTGCTAACTCAACGTCAAAAGAGAATCGCTGAAAGAAGTGCTTTAACGTCTAAGACAACAAAGATCGACAAGTCAAATGCACAGCTTATGTCCCGAGACATAAAAAAATCAAATAAGCCAGCCATTAAGAGTTCCACCATCGACCGCCTGTCAGCTGCACGTGTAGTTAATCCTAAGGTATTACCTACTAAATCAAAACCTGATAATATACCTATGAAAGCGACCATAAAAAAGAATGCTGGATCAAAACTTGGTAATAAACCTGCAAAGGTGACAACCAAAGAGAATGGTACTTCACGTGTTTCTTTTTCACAAAAAACAGAAGGACCAAAGAAAGTTAAGCCTGCCAAGGTGACCACCAAAGAGACTGGTACTTCGCGTGCTTCGTTTTCCCAAAAAACGGAAGGAGGTGAAAAGAAGAAAGTCAAACCCGACAAGGTTAAACCTCTTAATAAGAATATTGGTTCAACGGTATCCAATGGACCGAAGAAAAAGACTGTTGATATAAATACTGGCAAGCAGTTGCCAAAAGCATCTTCAGTCAAGAAACTTGGCACTGGGGTTGCTCAAATTGGTTTATCTACACGTCCACAAATGGATAACAAGAAAGGCGTGACCGAAACATTACAAAAGCCATCTATAGTTATTCAACGAGATAAAGCTCGTTCTGTTACTTTTAGCATCAACAAGGATAATGGTGCTAAAGATAACGCGAATGCCAAATTAAACCCTGAAATTCCTATGATGAAAAACTCGACTCCACTACCAGGAAAATCAAGTCCAGGAAGAAGCAATTCCAGGAAGAAATGGACCAAAGCTGAAACGACAACTAAAGTTCTTAGTGGTTTCAAAAAGCTTCTATCTTTTGCCAGGATGGGTTGAAACTCTGATATGACGAAAAATGGTTAGTTGTTGATGCTATGTTGTGTCTATGATTTTCGTGTGTCGTTTTCAAGATGAAGAGCCATATAATGTATTGTATGATTATTCATTATGTAGCTAATTTCTGACAATAACATGTATAAATCTTATTCAATATTTGTGAAACGTATTGACAATGTACTCAATTGACACCAACAAATAAAGTACTAAATCGAAGAGCTTGAAATGACCCGATAAATAACATCGAGTTATACATTATCATTTTGGATCAACGGAATCATCTTTCTTCTTAAAGAGCTTGTGTTCCATATGCTGATGAAAGGTTCGTGGCGGAAAGAGTGGTGGGTTCTCCTCAGAAACGGTCTCCGGGAGTGGTTTCAGGATGATCTTTTCCTTGGGTGGTTCACAGAACACCGCCCAAGAAATCCTAACCTTCTCCTTATTCACAAGTCCTCTATGTAGGATGCTTTTATACTTGCCATTACTCAAGATTTCGAGAGTGTCACCAATGTGCATGATGATGGAGTCCGGAACACATTTTGCAGTGACCCATTGTCCATCATAGAATAGTTGGAGTCCCGGAACCATGTTATGGAGTATGAAAGTGAGTGCACTCACATCTGTATGAGCCTCAACACCAAGTGCTAGCTCGGGTTGAGGGCATTTTGGGTAGTAGTTGATCTTAAATTGCAGAATAAGTTCCTCCAGCCCTCCGACTTCATTCTCGAGCCTCCCCTCCTCAAGTCCTAATCCTAATGACAGCACTGAAAGTATCTTGGTGGTGAGTGCTCTTAGTTGTCTAGCATACTCCGCGGTAGCAGGTCTGTTTAATTTAAAAATCAATAGATATAGAGTCAATTTTGTGTTTCAAATATCTAAAAATATATAACATCTGCGTGTACATTTTTTGCTTATAAATGTGATAATCTTGTACCCGCCGTTTATATGAACTTACATGTAATCGCTAGGCGTGGAGGGCCAAACAGTCAAATCACGTTTCTCCTCAGGAAACACGAGGTGAAAGAAGTAATCTTCCCATTCAAGTTGACCACAAGCATTGTTAGCTAGCTTACTTCCATACCCTTGAATCTTCCCCGACGCAATATCATTAGAGTACTTCTCTTTCTCCTCGACAGGCTGATCAAAGAAACGCTCCCCTGCATCCTTAACGCGGTTGATCAAGTCACCAGAAATCCCATGGTTAACAATGTGCATGACACCCCACTCAGTGGCTGCTTTCACAAGCTCATTACAACATTTCTCGCGTGTTTTTGGGTCGCTTGAGTTGATATCATTCAAGTCGATGGTTGGAACTTGTGGTCCTAGCTCTTTCTTTTCTTCGTCGAAGATGTTGGTGATTGTTGTTAGCTCATCTTGTGTTCGGATGTATTCTTTCGGGATTTGATGAATACCACTTGTTGCTAAGGTTTCAACTCTTGTGTTTGTTGGAATCACCATTTTGTAAGTGTTGTATTATGAGGATTCTGTGGTGTTTTTGAGTGATATTTATATATATTCAAGTTGTAAAGAATGGTGGGTTGTGAAGAATGGTGAGTTGTTAAAAATGGTTGGTCATGTGATGCAATTCCCATTCAACGAACTAAAAAGGAAAGTATGATGGTTTGACTAATTGACTTGGGAAACAACTCTTTCAAATTACAATTTTTATACTCAAAACAATTTTATACCCTCTGTAGCAGTTGGGGGAAAGAATCTTAGAACCGTAAAACCAATATAAAAAAACTAGCCGGGTATCCGCGCACAGCGACGGCGATAAGTATAGTTATATGCAGTGACGGACCCAGAAAAATGAGATGTGGGGGGCAAAATTTTATTTTTTACGATAGCAATAAAATGCGAAAGAAAAAACTAGAAACGTAATGATAAATCGAATATTTTTACTTAGACATGAATGATTTATAAGGCTTTAAAGAGTTAAATGTTGGATTTTAGTATGTAAGTGGGGGGCAATTTGAGTTTTTGGTGGGGGTCACTTTCGAAAAAAGGTCAAAATTACATAAAAATTAAACTAAAATATCAACTTTTTTGGCTAGCCATGGGGGGCGCCTGCCCCCCACTCTAACATGCTAGGTCCGTCCCTGGTTATATGTGTTTGCTTACCCGTTTAGTGAATTCGTTTCACAACACTTCGAATGTATATGTGTTAGTTGTAAGTGTTTGTTTGGGTTATCCGTAACTTTCCCGTAGCTTTCCCGCGACATCATTATTCCCGCATATAGAAATATCCTCGCAATCTCTTACGCGTCAAACACTACCCCAAAAGTATATGATTTTGACGAATCAAGATTATATTGATTGAAATAAATGAAATAAAGGTTAAAGTTGTAAAAATTTGAATTAAAATAAAATAAACCCATTAAAAATATAAAAACTAAAAACTCATAAAAATATATCAAAATAGATGTTGAATTAAAGAGCATAAAATTTTAGAAAATATGGTGAAATTATATTATAAAAAAATAAGTAGATAAAAAGATATTTTAATTTAAAAATAAAGATGAATTTTTAGTTGAGAAATGACACATGTCATTTTATAATTAGAGTTCTTTATCTTAATTTTTAGTGGTTAGGAGTTAGGTTTGGAGTTTGTTAGAAATTAGGCTTGGAGTTTGTTAAGAAATTACACATGTCATCTCATGATTGGAGCTCCTTATCTTAATTTTTGGTTAGAAAAACTCTTTCAATAATAAGCAAGTAAAAAAGTCTGAATTTTTAAGCCTTCTAATTTTAGAAGGCCTAAATGCATTATAAAGTAGTATAGATAAAAATATATATATATATATATATATATGTTTAAAGTTAGCAACAATACTTGGTGATACAAAAATAACAAAAGAATATATATTCATATACGTTTATGTAAAACGATGTTAGCCGATTCAAGGGTCGTACCTTCAAGCAATGTTTTCAAACCCGGGTCGACCCGGCCGGTTCAACCGGTCGGACCGGTACCCGGTCACTAAAACGGGTAAAAAAAACCCGGGTTTCTAAAACCGGGTCAACCGGTTAGACCCGCCGGGTTTTGAGTGACCCGGGTCATGAAACCCGGCCGGGTTTGGTTTTTTTCAAAATTTTTTAATGAAAACCGGGTTGACCCGGTTAGACCCGGCGGTCGAACCGGTTGACCCGGTGATCAAACCGGTTGACCCGGTCGAAAAAAATAAAATAATAAAAAATAAAAAACCGGGTTGACCCGGCGGTCGAACCGGTTGAACCGGTCGAACCGGTGCCCCGTGACTCGACCGGGTCGATTAAAAAACCGGTTTTTAAAACATTGCCTTCAAGAATAGTCTAACAACAAGTGTTGTAACTATAATTAGTGATTCCACCCAATGAGGAAATTTAGGCCTTTCTAATATGTTGAAACATATATTTGTTGTCCGTCTTATAATTATTGTCGAGTGTTTTATTTTAAAGTTTTTATTTTGCAAATTTAATTTTTAAAGTTTTTATTTTGTAACTTTAATTTTAAATATTTTTATATGCGTTATATATAATATCATTGTCCAGTGTTTATTTTTAAAATCTTTATTTTACATCTTTGACTTTTAAAGTTTTTATGTTGCAACTTTAACTTTAAATTTATTTGTGTTATATATATATGGTATTATTACTTTTAAATTCTTTATTTTGCAAATTTGACTTTTAAAATCTTTATTTTGTATTTTTTATTTTAGATATTTTTATTTGTGTTATATATAGTGTTTGTGCAAAAAAAAGGATGCACGGGTTGTAGTGTATATGAGCATAGATATGTACACAACAACACATGCAACCAACAAAAAATGTAATACCAACCTCAAATATAAAATAGACGCTAATTCAATACTTTTCCGATGTGGGTCACTGATGCATGCCACCCAACACTAAATTTTACAACTTTCTAACATGTTCACAGAAATACTATCCTTTTTGTATACATAATTTGTGATTTTTATCATCAATACATCAGTTGTTATAACGTAACTTCACGCCGACCAAACAGTCCAACGTCAAATTTTACAAATGAGGTTAGTCAAGACCCTGCAACGTACGCTTCAATTAAGTGAAACTTAAAATTTCTTTAGTTTTATTTGGATTTATTTATGACACAAATTTAAAACCGAAAACACCATTTCATAACTTAATAACATGTTATATCATGAGTAAAGATCAAATCACAAGTAAAATTAAAATGAGAAGGGTGAAAAGAAATCACAGCCGCACATTTCAGATGCACCTAAAGAAATAGATACATCCCCCTTAAATTTCTCCTCCTTATTTGAAATGTGTGGCACAATTTTCTTCTCGTTATTCTTATTTCAATTTCACCCGTCACCATCACCAAATAAAACTAAAGTATGGATTTGTAGCCGGAAAAAGTTGCCAGATAATCTCACCCCTCAACAATAATCTTTAACACATTTCCCCGTCTTCATAACTGATGTCAAACTACTACTACCAAAGTACCAATAAAAAAGCCAAGAACAGTCAACAATAAACCACACCGAACTAAGATGACATGAGACATTTCTTTGGATCAAACAACCACGTTGAATATTATAACTTTTGATTTGATAGTTAAAATATACATGTGAGATGTTATGAAATAAAGTACTAAAATAACAACAAAAGAAATGACTTTAAACAAGTGGCAAAAAAATGTTTGCCTGAGTGTTTCAAAGTGAACATAACCCGTATGTTAACTTCACAACAAATTGACAATAAATAAATGGAGTAAGTAACTATCAACTATATGTACTCTTATCTCTTTTATTTATTTATTTTTTCTGATGTGATACCAACTTTGTGACAAAAATCAGTTTACATGATGTGTTGTCATTAATCTAAAAAGTCTAAAGGAAGTTACATTTACTCTTAATAAGGAAAATAAACAATGAAAAATAAAAAACTACTCAATGATGATGACGAAGTAAACATAATTTATATACTATTAATATTAAATTCACCACCATTATACAACACAACCTATAAAAAAATTATCAGCAATATATCCAAACATTCTTTTCTTTCATGCTCCGATGCGGGACTATGAAATTTAAACTGAAGTGAAAAGTAATAGTATTTGTTTTGTTGTTGAATTCTACAGCTAGCTGTATAGTTGGTTCGTTTAAGGCAAAAAAAAAAATGGCCGTTGGTTGGAAAGTGGTGGTGGCGGGATAGGATGGAGAGACTAGACTATGGGTGAGGGATAGCAAGTCGATGCGGAATAAACATGTTCGAACAAGGTTAACTTCCGGTTAGAGCGGAGCTTAATAAGAAGGGTATTGATTTGCAAACAATTTAATGCCCAAGCTGCGATGAGGGGTGTAAAACTATCGATCATACTCTGGTATTGTGCAACGAAGCAATTCTAATAGTGACTGACGATTGGTAATGTAAACTAGTGCAATACCCGTGCGTTGCCCGGGTTAACCGTTTCAATAATGGTTTCCTTCCTTGTAATCTTTTTTCATGTAAACAACATTGCTGAGAAGAAAATCCTTTTCATGTGACGTGAAAAAAGTAGAGTAAAATATTATTGAAATAAACTTAAATGAAAGTATATGAGGTTACTATGTGCTGTAAAGTTGAAAAGCCACCTAATAATCTTTGTTGTCCGCTAAAATGAAAGTAATACAGTCACGATAATGCCATTTTGGGTAACTCGGACTTATTCAAAAATATATAAGATGTACCTCAATTTCATCTGTTAACATGCATGTTGATGACATATATAAGTATATGGAATAAATTCTAGCTAAAAATTATGGATCAGCCACAATAATAGTAACAAACTAACAAAGATAATCTATATTTTATACACGTTCCCAAAAACATTTCGATATAGATAAATTAAATTACCTTCAAGAAAGCACCTACAAGTCTACAACCATGAACCACCAAATAATAACCATTAAATAATCAACATCGAGCAAATTAGTTTGAGGTATGGCAATTAAATGTATCATTTAAAAACATTCAAAACATACAGTTAAAACTTACATTGCCTATATCAGTCAACAGACAATTGATCCTATATCGGTCAAGAGACAAACCTATCAAATAGAGATAAAGAACATCAAATGAAATTTGGAACGTGTCATACAAAAAAGAACTCAAGAAGTAAGAACACATTTGTATCAAAATTAATACATTATCACATTCATGTTTGTACACAAGGGAGTAGGAAAATTGCCTTGGTATCATCAAATTGTGACCGAAAGAGGCTCATATTAATGTCCAAACTTTCCATAGCAAGCCAAAATAAAGCAAAGAAGAAAACAATATACAACATATTAACACCAACTCACATGAGAGATCAAAGTTAATTGCAAGGTTAAAGCCTTAAAGAATGGGAATTTCGAGGATTTAGATAGAAGATTCACATGTAAAATAGAAACGATGATTTAGATGTATTATTGTAAAATTTGAAATTTAAAAAATTTGTTAACCTTCTTAGGTTTGGATGTTGTAGACTACATATTTACCCATGTGTTTGTATATCCATTAGCCTAATTCTCCACTTTAAAAGGATGAATTTACACGGTTAGGATCAAATTAAACATGATCCAACGCTAGAAAACAATTAAAAGCCAAATGCACCGTCGGCAATAGAATAGTAATGTATTTTTTAATCATGAGATGTTTAGGTATAACGGGAATGGTGTGATTCTTTCCTTATATAAGTCACTGCGTCAATAGTGGCCTCGACAGTTCATAATGTTATTTTAATTCAACCCCTGAAGTTCTTTAAATTACCCTATCTTTTTTTAATTTATTTATCGCAATTTGACCTAAGTTTTTATAGTTTTTTCTCTGCAACTTAATAAAATTATTATGATGTTGATCAAATTAAGTCACCTTCAATATTGATTTTTATTTGCTAATCAGAAGACTCTCTTTAAGCCGAACTCTTTTGTTAGTCATATAAAAGGGAATCCTTTTCTACTTTTTCTTTTCTTTTCTTTTCTCTTATTATATACAAAAATACAAAATTATACATAGGTGAAACATAAAAGATACACAAGCATGTCTTACAACAAAAATATTGATTTTTATTTGCTAACCATAAGACTCTTTTTAAGCCGAACTCTTTTGTTAGTCATATAAAAAAGAATCCTTTTCTACTTTTTTTTTTTCCTTTTCTTTTCTGTTACTATATAGAAAAATACAAAATTATACATAGATGAAACATAAAAGATACACAAGCATGTCTTACAACAAAAATATTGATTTTTAATTGCTAATCATAAGACTCTTTTTAAGCCGAACTCTTTTGTTAGTCATATAAAAAAGAATCCTTTTCTACTTTTTCTTTTCTTTTCTTTTATTATATAGAAAAATACAAAATTATACATAGGTGAAACATAAAAGATACACAAGCATGTCTTACAACAAAAATGACTCTAGGACATTAGGAAGTAATTATAGTGCATATATTAACTTCCTTACCATCCAACTGCCACAACAAGTATTGTAACCATCAATTATATGTATAGATATTTCTTTTTATCATTTTTCAATGTTGCACTAAACTTGATTATTCCAAAAACCTTATTCATCTTTAATAGTCATTTACTTTTGAACCTAATAAACAATATATATGTGTCGTTATGAAATAAACACTAGTAATATTCAGTTGCTACTTTAAATATCTAATCTAGTAACCACCTGAGTAAAACAACCTAACGTTTAATGACGTTGTCCGATAACGTTGTCCGACACTCTTATAGCAGACGGCGGTGTTCATGTGCTCCAGTGACCAAAATTTATCTCTTAATCTATCTATATATAATGTAAAAAGTTTAACTTACTTTTCACTATTTAATTTATAAGTTACTTGAGCACAAAATAAGAACATGGAGAAATGAACCTCCTACTAGACATTTCTGTACCGCTAATTTAGGACATCTTCTACACCCAATCAAACGATAAATTCAATCTAGCAAGGCTGTCAAGATCGCGTGTAAACCCGTAGGATCGTACGAGTTTACGTGTTTACTAGCTAAAACCGTGTAGGATCGTGGTAGGATCGCATCTGTAGTAGGATCGTAAGTAAGATCGTAGGATCGCACGTAAGATCGTAAGATCGTCACGCGATCCGAGTTCACTTTCTTTTTTTTCTTTTTTTTTTTTTTTATTTAAGTCCATCTCATTTGCTTAGGCCAAAAAACAAACATGTGTTTTACTAATGTCTAATAAGTAAACAACTGTTATTTCATTTTCTAAATAGATTATAGTCTAAAAGTGTTTTGAAATAGATTATAGTCTAAAAGTGTTTAATAATTCGATTTACTTTACTTCATTGTGATTAAACTAATCAAAGAGTATGTTTTGAAATGCCACTAATGAAACGTTTGTTTCCTTGAAACTTGATTTTCTTGTGTTACTATTATTTTGGTGTTTGAAATTTGAACTTTTTCATTTTCAAGAGGATATTATATGAATTTATTTTTTTACGTTGAGTAGAAATATAAAACAGTTTGACTCGTTTATCATTTGCTTACAAACTATGACAAATTGGTAGGATCGCAGGATCGCGATCCGATCATACGATCTCGATTTTGCAAAGACAAAAACGATCCCACACGAGATCGCGATCTTGACAGCCTTGCAATCTAGTATTAATGAAAATTCATATGGTCCTAGATTTTTTTTGTTCTAGTTGAATTGGTCATGTGATAATCATGAATTGCTTATTTGTTTCTTGAGTGTTTATTGTGTTCTACAACCTGTTTTAACCTGTTATCTAATCCTACTAGACGTGTGTGTTTCACGTGGCATTTTTAAAAGTATTTGGCAAAATTTGGTGTTATTGTTAGTTGCTACCAATCATACTGGAAGTTGTTATTATTATTATTAGTTATCCATTTTGTTTGCAACAATGTAAGATCAGGGATTGATTGCTTTGAGGGCAAACTCAAGCAATATGTTAGCTTTAGTCTTGAATTTTTGAACTGTAATTAAAATTTATTATTTATAAAAATGATTACTAAAAATAAAAAGGAAAAAGAAAAAGAAAAAAAAACTTCACACTGATTTAGAGAGACAACTAAGATATGTTATGGACAACTTGACAGAAACAAGTTTTTCGTACCCATCACAATTATTTTTAGAGAAATAACTAACTATCCCAATTTATATATACAATAAATCAATTTCACAATGTTTTAACTCAGGGTAAGTCTCGAGTCGACTGCAATACCTTTTACCCAATAAATGAGTGTTTTTGCTAGAAAATAATATGGCAAATGTTTTTTTAAAGATATCATACTTGCCATCATTTGCTTTTGTGGGTAGCGAACAAAATTTTTTGCTTTTGTGAGTACTTTCTTTCATATTCATCTTTTTTGGGTATTTTGCGAAATTTTTGGACATTTTTGCCCCTCTTATCTAATAGAATTTTTGATTTCCCGAAGGGAAAAAATGTCACATAATAATTATCTACAAAATCAAAAAAAATTGTTCGCTACCCACAAAAGTAATTGGTGACAAGTAGGGCCGAGTATTTCGACCGTTCCGACCGGACCGACCGACAAAACCGACCGGACCAAACCGAAACCGACCGGACCGAAGGACCATCGGTCCGATCTCGGTCCCAATTTTTACCTTATTTCGGTTTCGGTCCGGTCTGGTCCGAACAAAAAACCGAAAATCTTGCCTATTTGGACCAGACCGACCGAAGACCGGACCGGACCAACCACATTCGGTCTCGGTCTCGGTCCCGGTTTTTACCTTAATTCAGTATTCGGTCTACGTCTGGTCCGGCCCAGTCCCAGACCGATGATGACCTTTAGTGACAAGTATAATACATTTTAAAAACATTTGCCCAAAATAATACATACAAAAGTGGAAAGTATAAGATGATTTCGACACAAAAGTGGTAATGTCAGTATTTAAGTCGACTTTTAGTTAGAAGAAATAATACATACAAAAGTGGAAAGTATAATACAAAAATGGGAAGTATAAGATGATTTCGACACAAAAGTGGAAATTAAAGTGATTTCGACGTATTTAGAGTTAATGTCAATATTTAAGTCAACTTGTAATCTGAATAAGTAAAGCAAGTTTAGTTAGAAGTAACAACAAAACAAACAAATACTAATATTTGTTGAGTTAAAAACTTCTTGAACAGACCGATTTAAAGAAGTCAATAGATTGGGTGACTATAAGAGTATATATAGATATACTTGTTTCTCTTCTTTCTCGATGTGGCAACAAGTTTACACCAAACATCAAAATTTACACCTTTTTAATTTGTCGTAAGAAATGATTCATCCTTTATGCCAAGTTGCAAAATGCATGGCAGTGGCCTATATCCAAACTCCAACTTTTCGAAACAAATGATAACCAACTTTGAAGCATTCTTAGCGACCGAAAACATGGTTACATAAGAAACCATGTTAACACTTGCTACATTATACGGACTCAAGCACATATCCACCCAAGATGTACACACTTTTAGCTCATTTGAAAACCAAGAAAAAGACACAACTTAATTGGAGCTCATCATAAATAGTTGATAAGTTTGTCACTCTATTTTCGAACTTCCTTTTATTTAAAGGCATAGTATCGATCAACAAATCGCTTGCCAAATGATATATGTATTATTAGTGTTGAAGTTTTTGTGGCCCTTGTGAATAATGATACCGTCGATCGCCCCGAGGTTAAATGACCCATCTTCCACCATTTGAAAATGCTCTCCCATCCGTTCACGACTCTTGAACACCGTAAGAAACAATATTCCAACATTTCGATTTCACTACCACGATGGGGACAAATGATAACGTTGAGATACATTCCAAGATTATTTAGCAAATCAAAACCGGGATTCTTTTTCATTCAAGTTATTTGACCATGTGAATATGTGATGCATTTCCAAAATAAAGGCCTAAAATGGCAAGCATAGTGACTGACTTGGAAAATTTAAGCTTAAGAAATTGTTATGTCTAGTCCAATCCAACAGAAATTGTTATGAAAATTCTGTTGGTAACTCAAAAGACGAAACAAACAAACAAATCCAAACAAACGAAGCGGAAGCTTTATTCAAATTACCAAACCAAATACAAAACCAAATATTAATTCCAAAAGTACCCAAACACTAATTCCAACGGTACCAAACTATTATTCAAAAAATACAAAGAAAACTAATGCTAATAATTCCTATTTATAGGGCAAACTAACCGTCATAAGAAAGTTTCCAAATTCGAATAAAACTTGTAGAACAAGTCACAAAATTACCAAATTTACCAAATAAACCTTAAAGTTTAAGTCACTTTCTAACAATATCCACCGTGACTTCAACTCCATTCGAAATTTCAAACCAAACGAATCTTTCGTCTTCAAATTCAAATTTTCAAATTCCAAATTCCAAATACTAGAGATACTAGCTTAATTCAAAGCAAACGATCGATTCCCAAAAACGATCCAAAATAAACCGAACAAATACAAACGCCGATAATCTTAAAAACGAACAATTAAACGTTAACCGACAAATTCCTACTCGGTTAACCAAACAAATAATACTCAAACGATCTTCAACAAAGATTATCAAATTTAGGCAACCATCTTCGAAAGACCGACAAACGAAGATCCAAAATTTCAAACTAACAAATTTCCAATGATCGAACAAAATTCAAACGACTTGAACCAGGTCTTCAAACACCAAACCGATCTTCAAATTCCAAATACCAAATTCAAATTCAAATGACCCACTTATTTGATAAGTATTATGGTCCAACTTCAAACTTATCATCCAAGTATAAAAAAAAATCAAGTTAATAAATAACTTGACGAACGGGCACTAATAATTCAAACACCCCAAATATAATACGGATAATAATTCAAATAACCCACTTATATTATAAGAATTACGGTCCAGATTCCAAATTCAAATACCAATTCCCGAATTCCCAATTCAAATACCAAACAACAACATACGAAATAACAAGCAAATACTAGTTACGAAATAGCCAAAAAGATAACTGGACCAAAACAAACCAAAATCCCAATATAAAACAAATAATATAGAATAACCAAAAGAGAAGACCAAACTGCTACGTAGACAATATCAAATTTAGAAACCAACAAAATATTCCATCAACGAATACCAATTGCTAAGGCTCCACCAAATTTTGTACGAACAATCAAATCCCAGAAAATACGAATCTTCAATCCAAACGTTTTTTTATCCAAAACAAAAGAATTATTTTCAAAAAAAAAATCCCAATAATCAAAATTGTACCACAATCTGACGAAAACCATAAACTTCGAACAAAAAAATACCCAGTCAGATGCAAAACTCAAATCGAACACCAATAAGACCATGAAACCACGAACCTGAAAACTTTTTTTTTCTTTTCTTCTTCATCTTCAACTTGGCTCTGATACTACTTGTTGGTAACTCAAAAGACGAAACAAACAAACAAATCCAAAAAAACGAAACAGAAGCTTTATTCAAATTACCAAACCAAATACAAACCAAATTCTAATTTCAAAAGTACCCAAACACTAATTCCAACGGTATCTTCAAAATACTCACGTGTTTTTGGGTTGTCGATGTTAATGTTGTTCAAGTCGATGGTTGGGAGTTGTCGTCCTTAATCTTTCTTCTCTTCATAAAAAATGTTGGTAGTTGTTGTTGGTTCATCTTGGGTTCTAATGTACTTTTTTGGGGTTTCATGAAGACCATTGTTGCTATGGTTTCAACTCTTAAAATCACCATTTTGTAAGTGTTGTATTTTGAGGATTTTGTGGTGTTTTTTGTGTGAACACGTTGAAGATATATTCAAGTTGTGAAGAATGGTGAGATGGGAGTTGGTCATGTTATGCAATTCCGTTCTAGTGACTTAAAAAGGCGAGTAACAATGATTGGAGCTTAAGAAACGTCATGTTCAATTTATACTTAAACAACTACTTTTTCTCATTACAATTTTATCCTCAAACATATATGTGTATGTTCAATTCAACACAAACTATTTTTCACATCATGTCTAGGTTCGTAACCTATATTGCACTTTGGAGAGTGCCCGCTCAAGGTTGGTCCAAGTGGCCCCCAACCAATGAACCAGTTCAAACCATGTTCCAGCTTGACCTTTTGTTTTGCTAGCTTATTTTATTTTTGAACCTTTTTTGACAGTCATGTTTTGTTTTTGAGCCTCTATCCTAGACTCAACTCTGCTGGCCGGTTTTTCAAAGGCTCTTTTGAACTTCCATCATTGCAACGCTGTGGGTTCATAGCAGAATTGCTAGTCGTTCATTATCGTTTGGCAATATTTTACTTTACAAGTTGTATCTTAAAGGCCTATTTTTTTCTGCGTTGTGTACAATGTCGTTTATAACATAGTCGAGGACTTATACTTGCGAGCGATTCCCTTTTGTATTAATCCATGCCGTTTTACTATTTCATCGCATTTAAGTCTAGAGCAGACAGGCAATACTATTATGACAAGTGACGAGCGATTCCCTTTGTATTAAGAAGAGGATCCTCTCAAGTTGTACATGTGAGAAACGGTGTACACTTTTAATAATAAATCTGATTATAATTAATAAATAACAGAAAACTAAACACAGACAGAAAGGGTTAGAAGCAGAAGACATACTCTATATCGATAGTTAAATGAAAGCAGTAAAAGTCGTGGAACGAGGCTTATGTTTAACACGATTCCCTTAAAACAGATTCGATGTATGTTTCCCAAGGCACAACGTCCAAAGCTGATGTACATTTTCCAAAATATACACAAAGCTGATATACATTTGCAAAAATATACGCAGATACGCAGGTATGCGAAGTTTCGGAGCTGCATTCGTGTCCGTAGGTCACGCGGGCACACATGATTTCAGAAGATTCGAACCCATTTTGGCCCAGAAATCTACACCCCATGCGCGCGTGCACGTAGGTGTTGAAGTAAAACAAACAAATTAAATGAAAGCAGTAAAGGTCGTGGAACGAGGCTTGTGTTTAACCCGATTCCCTTAAAACAGATTCGCCGTATGTTTCCCAGGGTACAAAGTCCAAAGCTGATGTACATTTTCCAAAATATACACAGAGCTGATGTACATTTGCCAAAATATATACAGATACGCAGGTATGCGAGGTTTCGGAGCTGCATTCGTGTCCGTAGGTCGCGTGGGCACACATGAGTTCAAAAGCTTCGAACCTATTTTGTCCGAGAAATCTGCAAACCCCTGCGCGCGTGCACTTAGGTATTGAAGTAAAACAAACTAATCAATTTGAAGGTTCCTATCAAGATTCCTATATAAACAAGCTTTCATTTCTTGTTTTGGGCGATGTGGGATACTCACACTTTTCCAATTTTTTGTGTTCCAAATGCCTCACTTTGAGACACGATATCTCATTGATATCAACTCCATTTTTGACACTCTTTAGCTCGTTGCGAAGCTCTCGTCAAAGAGAACGCAAAGCTACCAAGAAATATAAATATATGTAACATATACATATATTAAATAGTATCAAAAATTTGCAAAAACTCATTTTGCAAAACCAAATTTTCCAACAGTACACAACTTGATTGATCAGTATTTCATGATTTTCATCGTATTAAAGTCTAGAGAAAAGTAATACTATTCTAACAAGTGAAGTAGTAGTCATCTGACTTGTTGGCTCGGACACCGCCTGCTCACATTCATGCGCTATCTTCTAATGATTTTGTTATGCTCTATAAGAAGTTATACCGACTGTACCATGTGAACGTAATGTTATAGTTGAGACATAAATTTTCTTTTTGATTGAGAAATCATCGTTTAATAATAACTACTACCAATTTTACTGCACCAAGTTTAATTAATTATACTTTTTGGGTTTAAGAGTTTATATAGTTTGTGTTATTGGGTGTTTGATGTCATGCTTGAACCAAAAATCACTCGAATTAAAGTCTTTTGGTCTCATATTTATTGATTTTAGATGTTTATGATTTATGAACAAGCTTTAAAAGTCTGAGACTTTACCTCTCGAGAGTTAAGCACATCCTTGGGATAAAAATTATCTCTATAAAAACAAGTTTTATAGATCAAGCATATCCTTATCTGGCATATTTTACTACAAATAAGTTTTGGATTTGACGTTTTTCAGTGGCGGAAAAGTTTTTGTTTGCAAAGCGTTGTGGATGTTTTGATCAAAAGATAATGTGAGTTTTTTATAAAATAAAGTTTTCCGGTGAATTAAGGTTTCTCTGGTGAACTGAAATTTTTTTTCCGGTGAATGGAAAAGTGAGGTTTTGTGACTATTATGTTGCGTATAGCAATGATGGCGTCATGTTCACATAAGATACGTATTGAGGATGAAAGTAGCCCACGAGTTGGAGTAACACTCATGGTGTAGTTAGTGTGTGTGAATGTGATATTTCACTTGGTGTACGTTATGTGGGGATGAGCTTACTATTTATAGAGATGTTTCTAGGGTTCCATGCATCTCTAGAAGGCCATCTATGGTCGAGGATCGTCCACACGGTGGACATTCAATGGAGGAGACAAGAATAACCGGATCTTGGCCGGAATAATCCGAGCAATATGGAAGAAGTATCCGACCAAGACGTTACTCTTGACTGACTACATGTACCCAAGCAAATCCTTAAGTATTAAGTTAATTTTCTCGTTTGAAGGTGTAATTTGTTGATAATAATTTGGGGAAATAACGTATGCTAATGTGCTATAAAAGTCTACCTATTCATGTCACCCAGCTTATAAAAGTTCTCCTTCCACACGAATTTATCAGAAATGTCATCAAGTGTTATTGATATAACATGCTGATAAATTGTCACTTAAATTTGTTATGTTATTTTCAACATTAAATTTGTTTAACGTTTTTATCAAACCATTTTACTATTATTTTATGTTATAAACAAATTCTAAAAACTAGCCGCCCAAAGGGCAAGACTTGAACCTAGTTCTTTTAATAAGCGATAGAAGTACTAAACAATGTTTGTCAAGCGCTGCGAAAGGTGTTTGCCAAAGCACTTCGAAGTGAGTATAATGCATATATATACTCTTAATGGGAATGGATCCACTAAGAAGAGAAAATAAAATAAGAATAATAAGAAATATTTGCAGCCACACATTTCATATGAAGAAAGAAAATTTTATAAAAGATTCATCTTATATTTTAAAAGCATCTGAAATGCGCGACTGTGATTATTTCTCATTCTATTTTTACTTCTCATTTGATCTTTAGCCGTAAAACAAGTACAAAAATAATACTAATGGTAACCAAAAATATACTTTTAATAAGTAAAACAAGTACAACAATTGAAAAAAAGTGCATATATATATATATATATATATATATATATATATATATATATATATATATATATATATATAATGTTGCTTTAGTTGTGATGATGTGGCTTTAATGAAGTCGTACGCTAATGTAGATAATTGTAAAAAACTAAAAACGGCTTAGGTGGCATGATTTGCCTAGGTGGCATCTATGCATGATTACTGGACATTTAATAAAGGATTAGAGATTGCATAAGTGGACAAAAACCGAAGACATTGAATTAAATGTGCTTATTTTGATTTAATTGCGATGAGGTGGCTTTAATTTCGAGGGGGAATTGCATATATACCCACTAAAACTTAAAAACTTACATATTTCCCTATAATACAAGTTTTTATTGCATGATGTACAATATATTTTAAGCATGTTTTGGGTATATATGCAAATATGTACGTTTTAGTGGATATATATGCAATTGCCCTTTAATTTCGATGACGTGACTTTAATTGTGATGATTTGGCTTTAGTTGTGATGACATGACTTTATGATGTGACATGCCTCCTCTTATATATATATATATATATATATATATATATATATATATATATATATATATATATATATATATATATATATATATATATATATATATATATATATATATATATATATATATATATAAAACAAGTACAACAACATAAAAAAAAAAAAAAAAAAAAAAACTTAAAAACTTACATATTTCCTCATAATACAAGTTTTTATTGCATGATGTACAATATATTTTAAGCATGTTTTGGGTATATATGCAAATATGTAAATTTTAGTGGATATATATGCAATTGCCCTTTAATTTCGTTGACGTGACTTTAATTGTGATGATTTGGCTTTAGTTGTGATGACATGACTTTATGATGTGGCATGCCTCCTCTTATTTATATATATATATATATAACAAGTACAACAACATAAAATAAAAAAAAAATAAAAAAATAAAAAAATAAAGTTGACGGCTATCAGGTGAACATAGCTCATATATTAACTTGATAGCCATCAACTGCTACAATTAGTGAACTAATAATCAGCCATATATACAAACATTTCTTTCTTTTTTTCTCCGATGTGGGACTATGAAATTTTAAACTTCTTAATTATTTTAAAAGAAATTTGTTCATTTTTATACATATACAGTTATAATAATTTCTGACTCTAATAATTAATATATTTGTGTTGTTATGTATTATTCACAATATTACTTCATTGATCTAATTAGTCACCACATCGTGTTTTTTGACAAATCAACACAATCCTGTAAGTATCTACGTTATATATAAATGTTTGCTTTTACCATTCTTCAATGTCGGACTAAAATTACACTAAACATCAAATTTTAAACTTCTTAATTTGTCGTAAATAATGATTCGTCCTTTAGTATTATAACAATGTGTGAACATAATAATCAATATATACGTGTTTTTAATGAAATTAACAAAAAAAGTTTTTGTATCTCTAAAGATCTAATTTAATAACCTCGTTTGTTGACAACCTATATAATTGGCCTTAGTTAAAAAAAAACATAGTTAAACTGCACACGGTTATATTAGTTTAGCATTTACATCTACATCTTGTAAGATATATGATCAGATATTCTCCTTATGTAATCCATGAAGAGACCAGACCGTCCGAAACAAGTCAATCTTGTCTGTCGGAAGATCCGATACTGGTCAAAATCAGGGTCCAACAAACTCAAGTTAAACCTGTTTGTCAACTTCAAAAAATTCTCAGATTCAAATTGCTATCACATTGTCAAACCGAATCAACATTCGAACACAATAGCATGAAAAGTGGCTAGCCGGGCTAACACCAAAATTGTCATATGTTTGTCTAGATATTTTCGCCGTCTCTTGTAATGACATCCACTTGAATGCTTTCATCTTTCATGGCCTACGAATATGGAAAGTTTAAGAAATACAAGTAAACGATTACACAAGAAAGGACCACAAGATGACAACTTTGACTTGAGTGACTCTATCTCGGAAAGTATTACTAAAACGAGTTTAACACTGAAAGATGCAATCAGAAATTTTAACAACCTTAATCCTATGAGGCTATGAGTGATGGAGTTTCAGATGCAGAACAAGATTCTGATGTCAACCAGGATCTTGATAGAACATTTGAAGATAAACATGAAGGTGAAACGATAACACGACAATGAGATATCTTTCGGAACATTTACATGAAAGATGTAAATGACAACGAGTCTAAGGAAGTGAAGAACGAAGTAATGATTGGGACTCTTTGGATGAAAACTAGAACCATGATGTAAAACAAAAGCTATGCTTAAATACCATGAGGTGAACATAGCGCATATATTAACCTCATGATATTTAACGGTACAGTAGTAGGCGTAAAATAAATCAAACAACAAGGACATAGGACCAACAGGGGGCAAGAACCACTAAAAAAACAAACTTGAAACATCATCAACAGTCCCAAATCGCAGCAATCACCGGGCATGACAACAAAAACCTGCAGAAGGGAAGCAAAGAAACTTACTGCCAAAACCACCAAGAACTAAGATGCTAGGAGACATTTCTTTGGATCAAACAACCACAATGAATATTACGACTTCTAGTGTTTTGAAAGGATTAATTTCCTTTCTATACATATAACTTTTAATTTAGTAGTTATCCACATTTTCTCACAACTTATATTATTGCGCTTAGTTAAAGAATGAAGTCACGTTTTTCTCTATGAAAAAAAAAGTTGTTACGGGATTCTACTGTGAACATTACATATATATTAACACTAACAGTACAACCATATAACAATTCAACAACTGGAGTAACTATCAACCTTATATATAGACATTTTGTTTTGCCTTTGTTCAATGTGGGAGTAAAATTACACTAAACATCAAATTTTAAACTTCTTAATTTGTCGCAAATAATGGCCCGTCTTTTAGTATCATAACAATTGTGAACATAATAATCAGTATATACGTGTTGTTATTAAATAAACACTATATAGGTTTCAGTTCTCTATAAATCTAATAACCTCGTTTTCTCCCAAGTTAGAATATTATTGGGCTTAGTTAAAATTTGATAGTTATAGTCCACATTAATATTAGTTTAGCATCTGCATCTTGTAAGATATATAATTAAATATTTGTGGTACATCAAGAGACTGGACCATTCGAAACAAGTCGATCTTTCTGTCGGAACATCCAATATTAGTCAAAATAAACACAACTAACTTTGTTTGTACACCTCAAAAGGTTGTTAGGTTCAAGTTGTTCATATGGTGAAACCGACTCAACACTTGAACACAAACAATATCATGAAAACTTTTCATTGAAAAGTGACTCGTCGGGCTAACACTAAAACTGTCGTTATGTTTTGTTCTAGATAGTTGGCAGTCTCTTGTGATGACATAGGCTTGGATGCTTTTATTTGTCAGTGTAGATAATTTCGCGGTCTCTTGTGATGACATCGACTTGAATGTTTTTATGTGATAGTTGTGAAATGGTTTGGCTAATTAACTTTGGTGATCGAAGCTCAAGTAAATGCTACATTTTAGTCCTAATTATAAATCGAACACATGCAACAATAACAATAAATCAGCAAAAAAAAGCGTTGACTACTTTTAAGATGAACATAATTAAATTCAAAAAACTCCAATAAATACAACAACCGGAGTAATGGAAATTGTTTGATGGTGATATTACAGAGAGTAAAAGACCAAAATCAAATTGTGGGTGTTTGGGAAGTTTTTCTTAATATTAACTACTTAACCAAATAGAGAGTATGAGGAAAAATTACTCGTGCTTTGCACATGAAGAGCACTAACGACCAGATTCAATGGGTATTCAAGATAAGGACGTATGGTGTTACAAGGTTTCAAAATAAGAACTATTCATTGCAAAAAGAAATCATAGAGTGTGGTAGAGATTTGGGCTAAACCACCTGGATGAACGGTAATACAAAAGTTACAACACCTTATTCGTTTGCGTCAAAATGTTTTACAACTTAATCCATGCACACCATGCAACAACAATTTACCAAAACAAGTGAAACAAAAAACCTTATGTATGTATACTCACATTTCCATCTATCTTTTTGCTTTTTTTTTTAAAAGCAAAATATTATTAAGTCTAAGCCAAAAGGAAACAAAAACAAGATGCAACATGAATAAGGGACACCAAAAGAACATAACATCATGACCAAATAACCATTAATTAAAAAAATCAAACATGAAACAGTATCAACAGTCCCAAATAACAGCAACCACCCAAGCATGACAACAAAAACTTGCAGAAAGCCAAAGAGAAGCAAAGAAACTCAATGCCAATACCACCAAGCACTAAGATGCCATGAGACTTTTCTTTGGATGAAACAACCACTAAAACATGAGTTAGATTCTAAGCCACATTTTACTGTCAAAGTTATAGATACAAAGGTAGGAAGTAGAAACGATAAATTCAACTTGTTTATAACTAATGCCATAATGAAGTTACATTTTATTCTTAATAACTAAACCAAGTACTAATAACAACAAAAAAATGGCTTTAAACAACTGGCAAAAAGATGTTTCCACAGTGTTTCAAAGTAGGGTTGTTCATCAGTTCGGTTTTCGGGTTAATCGGTTTATTCGGTTCGGTTTGTTCGGTTAATTTTTTTTGGGTCATAACCGAAAACTGAACCGAACCGAAAATATATGTGACCAAACCGAACCGAACCGATGAGGTGCATTTTAAAGCTACATCATGTTCTAAAAACTAGAACATTATTGTGCTTTGTATCGACAGGCTTCTGCTACATCATGTTCTAGAAACTAGAAATGAGGTGCATTTTAAAGCTAATTGAGACTAGTTAGTCGGTAACCACCTTTGATTATTAAAGCTAATTGGAATTCAGTAACCACCTTTATTATAATAAGTAGTAGCATTTTACACATGTCTTGTAGATACTCCTCCATTGGACTATGCAACAAATCTTTCTGTCCAAAAAGGCAAGTCAAACATATTTGTCAACTTCAAAAAGGTTTTTAGATATGAGACTCGAAATTGAAAGTTATATTTTAGTCTTAATAAATCAAACACATACAGAAATAACAATTAAACAAGAATCTAAAAAGTGTTAGACTTTTCAGAAGTAAACATATTAACTTCTTAAATAACTAACACTACATTAAAGGCAAGTCAAACATGTTTGTCAACTTCAAAAAGGTTTTTAGATATGAGACTCGAAATTGAAAGTTATATTTTACAGGGCCGTCTCATTGTTTTTGGTGGCCCTGTGCCATACTATAAAAGAGCCCCCCTAGTCGCTCATATATTTACATATACCGCAAAAGTTTCATTATATTGCAAAAAGTTGTTATGGGTATACAAAAATACATTAAAGTTAGAGGATTAAATGCATTCGTCTTTTACATGCAAATTAGCGAGTTTTATAGAAATCTGCTCATTTCAATTGAGATATGTGTGATTGTGTTCTAAGTTTTTGTATATTAAGTTGAATTATAGATCATTACTTCAGATAAAATTTATATACAAACAATTCTAGGCTCCGAAGTTTGATAAATAAACTATATAGATAAACAAAAAACCAACGGGCCTCTGGTCCAACGGTATGGAGGTTTTACCCTCCTAGGCAAGGTCTCAAGTTCGAGTCTTGTCTAGGGCGTCAGGGGTTTCCTCCTGCGTGCGTAAAGGGAATGGTGTCATTGCCTTCTGGGATGGACCCAACCTGGTTGTGTGGGCTCGCTACACCTTCTGGGCTAGGGGCCATGTAGCTACAATTGCCGTTCAAAAAAAAATATAGATAAACAAAAAAGTCATATTCGAATAACAAAAATTATAATACCTCAAAATAAATGTTAAGATGGATTAATCAATTACTCTTTACAACACAAAAAATAAGGACAAATATGGAATGTTTTATAGTGCACAATTCGTATAAACAATGTTAAATAGGCCTCTTAAACTTTTGCTCATTAAATACTAGTTTGGACTCTGTTATAACAGTATATTATAACATTATAATTATAATGTATGTATGAGTTTAATGCATGTATAGCTATTTACGAAAATTGGAGGCCCCTTAAAATGATGGGCCCTGTGCCGATGCACCTGTTGCACACCCTATTAGCCGGCACTGATATTTTAGTCTTAATAAATCAAACACATACAGAAATAACAATTAAACAAGAATCGAAAAAGTGTTAGACTTTTCAAAAGTAAACATATTAACTTCTTAAATAACTAACACTACATTAAAAAGTGTAACAATCAACTATATATACAAACATGTCTTTTCTTTTCGTAACGATGTGGGACAAATCTTACCCAATGTCAAGTATATATCGCTAAATGTAGCAGGACTAACATCAATATTTGTTTTGAAATTTAGTTAAAGCTACATCTCTTCAGAAACCTTATATAAGAAATAAGCTATAACACTTTGAAATAACTTATATTTGTACAAAAACTATACATATGTTGAACATCGAAGAGGTAATTTCAACTTAGTTATAACAAGACGTATTCTAAATACTATGTGTAACATCAAAAAATAATTTCAAGTTATAACTATAGCAGATGATCAAACCGACTCAACATCTGAACAAAGTAGCATGAAAAGTGACTAGTTCGAGTAAACACTTATATTGTAGCATGCTTTGTTTTGGATAGTTCGCATTCTCTTGCGATGACATCGACTTGAATGTAATTATTTTTCAGTTTCACAGTTCGCATTCAAAGCAATTGAAAAGGCAAGTGCAAATGGTGCGAGTAATATGCTTTGAACTTTGAAGACTGACGCTAAAGTAAAAAAAGCCATTCATTAGTTGAGTTAAAGCAATGTTATCCCCTTTAAAAAAAATAGACAAAGATAACCAAAAAAAAGCCATTCAAACAATTAACGTGTAAAAATGTGCACCATTCTCGGAGATGAACATCATTATTTGTATGCATTTCAAGACTATTACCTGGAGCGGAGCCAGGAATTTCTATTAGAGGAGGCCGAAAATTTCGAGATAGTAATAACGTTTAGTTTTTTAATTTTTTTTCGAATCATTGAGCGGATCGGTAAACTTGTTTGAACTCAAATGAAAGACTTGCATAATTAGAAGTATGTCTTTATATTTATAAAAAATATAAAACTTGAAGCAAGGGAGGTGATCGACGCACCCACATTTTTTATTGGCACAATCACTGTATAACCAGCTTTATTGGCAAAAACGTCCAAAAAATAGCTCAAATTACACAAAACTATCTTACGTTACGTAAAAATTGCAACAAAAGAACAACCTATGTCGTGTTAAAGAGCAACTTATTTACTAAAAAGAAATACTCTGGCTAACAAATTCAAAAAGAAATAAAAAATGTGCATATACGTACCATCGTACCAGTAAAAATAACACACAAATACTAGTAATATTAAACTCCAATTCTCTAACATAAATTATTGGGGTATAAATAAATAGTTTTTTTGAAAAAATTGATGTGAATTTAACATAGAGGTATAATAGTATCCTACATAAATATTTAATAAAGCATTTTTTGTCTCACACTTCTCTTTCTTTTAACAAAGGACACACACCACGGTATCATTCACCAACTACCATTGCCTTATAAATGGTTCTTTAACAGCATAGCTGCAAGTGTTGGGGGTGGCTCATGCCAAAATAGATGAAAAATGGCATGAAATTCAAACTATTAGCCGGAGAAGTTAGGCCAGTTGGGGGTGGCTGAGCACCCGCTAGCCACCCCACTGGCTCCGCCCCTGACGCACCCACATTTTTTATTGGCACAATCACTGTATAACCAGCTTTATTGGCAAAAACGTCCAAAAAATAGCTCAAATTACACAAAACTATCTTACGTTACGTAAAAATTGCAACAAAAGAACAACCTATGTCGTGTTAAAGAGCAACTTATTTACTAAAAAGAAATACTCTGGCTAACAAATTCAAAAAGAAATAAAAAATGTGCATATACGTACCATCGTACCAGTAAAAATAACACACAAATACTAGTAATATTAAACTTCAATTCTCTAACATAAATTATTGGGGTATAAATAAATAGTTTTTTTTGAAAAATTGATGTGAATTTAACATAGAGGTATAATAGTATCCTACATAAATATTTAATAAAGCATTTTTTGTCTCACACTTCTCTTTCTTTTAACAAAGGACACACACCACAGTATCATTCACCAACTACCATTGCCTTATAAATGGTTCTTTAACAGCATAGCTGCAAGTGTTGGGGGTGGCTCATGCCAAAATAGATGAAAAATGGCATGAAATTCAAACTATTAGCCGGAGAAGTTAGGCCAGTTGGGGGTGGCTGAGCACCCGCTAGCCACCCCACTGGCTCCGCCCCTGACTATTACACATTTAATGTCTTAGCATTCAACCTAGTATATATAGAATCATTTATTCTTGTTTCTTTCCAATGTGGGAGGTAAATTTCACCCACTATAATTTTACAGCTTTTTACTATGTTCAAAGAAATAAATTCCTGTATGTATAATTTGTTACTCCTATTTCGATTATTAAACTATATATGAGATGAACAAAAAAAACACAAAACATGTTTTATAAATCAAGTCACACGGTTGTTTGACTAATGGAGTACTTATATGTTGGGCCTATTTTACTATTTGATCGGACCATAGTTTAACATCGTATCAAAAACCTTATGTCCATGTTCCTCTGCTCCAGTTTTTCTTTTCTCCTATATTCGAAACCGCATTTTGCTTCTTCTACGACTATAAAAAAGAATTGTGAAATAAGGGTTGGTCATTTGATGCAATTCAAATTCAGAAAGGGAATGGAAAATGGTTTGACTAATTAACGTTAAAGGCTCAGCTTGAGAATATGTTATGCTCAATTCAATACAAACTATTTTTCACATCACAATTTCATACTTTAAATTACCCGGATTAACAACATTATATTTTATAATTTATTCAAGGCAACGTTCCTTCAAAAACCCATTGATAAGAAGTCGTATTCTTGTAAAAATTCAATATTAGTTATTCTCACATTTATGCATTGGGAGTATATTGAAGAGAAAGTCTAAAGTTAGGTAAAAAAAAAGGGGGTAAACGGATGAGATTTTCTTATTCAGGTTAATAAGATATGTTTTTGACTCAGTTGCACATATTGACTCGGAGATCATGTGATTGTTGCAAGGCTTTTCCTAACCACCCCAAATTGTGTATCTAGTAGCCTTTGAACCTGAAATCTCTTGTGAGGAGATTAGATACCTTAACACTAGGTCATTATGTGGTAATTTAAAGTCCGGTACTTGTACACTAATAAATTATTGAGGTATGTACAAAAGACGATGTTAAATTGAGTTAGGCCATCCAACAACATTAAATTTGTACGTCTCTAATATGTTGAACCGCCGTTGAGCAAATAATTTTGTTTTTGTTGAATGGGCTTTACATTGTGACGCAGAGTGAAAGTATTAGAATGATAAGTAAAATATAATTGAGTGAAAATCGTATATTATTGAATATTTTCTACTAATAAAGGGGGAAAATTAAAATTGATAGGCCACTATATATTGAACATACCTACATATGTACACCTAAGTAAAACAAAATGAATTTAGGTCTCTATAGCATAATTAAAAAAAAAAAAAAAAATGATGATGATAAACAACTAGACATTGACCATAGCTAAATATGTACGTAGTACAATACATATTACCTACCAGGCTACCATCACATGATAAAGCCTTAACCTTATGTATATATGCATACATATTTTTAATTTTACTTATCACATGATAAAGCCTTAACCTTATGTATATATGCATACATATTTTTAATTTTACTCTCGATGAGGGACATAGATTCTAGTATGTTGAAACTTTACAAAACTCAATTAATGTTTTTGCTGGGTTAATTTTTCATTTAGTTGGTTCACGTATGCATGGCTAGCTTTGATTTAATAAGTATTTATTTTTTAATTTATTGTTTAATGGTTAGAATTGGTAGTCTATTTCATGTACGTTGGACAAATGGATGTGAAGAGAGTGGGTCAAATGGGTAGTGTTTTGTGGCTATTTTCTTGCTTGCACGTTGTATTCACAAAGGCTATATATAAGATTATAGGTCTTCCTTTTATATGAGTAAAGATGACAAGTTTCCGTCATTGTCTTTGTTAGATTAGTGAAGCTTTTCCATTTCTATATTCTTCAATTATAGCTACTAATTGACATGGAAAATTTAAGCTTAACAAATTGTTATGTCCAATCCAACTGAAACAACTTATTCAATACACTAGAATCTGTAAACAACTTCGAAAATGAATGTTCTGTCCTATTTTTTGTTGCTTTTACGAAAAGTTACTAGCATGAAATCTGGATTTTTTTTCTTTTCTTTTTTATTAAAAAAAAGGAAAGAATCGGATAGATACCGATTTTTCAATACTCGAATCCCGTCTGATACGACACCGGTACCAGCCTTTCATGCTCGATAAGAAAACGGTACTACTGACTCAATACAGGTTCGGTGCCAATCTCGTACCGTGCTCATCCCTAGTTATATCCTTTAAAAACAAGAGACAAAGATATTAAAAACAATTCTAATAACTAATATTTGCGAGTAAAAACTATGTAGCATGCTAAAATGAACATCATTATAGGTGTCCATTTTAAGATTTGCTTCAAAATCAACACATCAAAAATCATCCTAGTACCTATAAATCCTTTATTTTTGTTTTCTTCCATTGTGGGGCTGCAAATTTCACCCACTATACTTTTACAACTTTCTAATATGTTCAAAGAAAAATGAATTTGTACGTATAATTTGTTATTTCGATTATTAAACTATATATGAGATTAACTAAATAAACACAAAACAAGTATAATCAAGTCACATCGTTGTTTGCCTAATAGAGTACTTATATGTTGGGCATGTTTGTTGTTTGATCGGACCCTAGTTTAACATCGTATCAAAAGCCTTATGTCTGTTTTCCTCTGTTGCAGTTTTTCTTTTCTCCTATATTCAAGACCACATTTTGCTTCTTCTACGGCTATATGTTATGTTCAAATTTAACACAAACTATTTTTCACATCACAATTTCATACTCAAACATATATGTGCTTAAATTACCCGGAATAACAACATTATATTTTATCTTTTATGATTTTTTCAAGGCAATGTTCCTTAAAAAAACCATTGATAAGAAGTTGTATACTTGTAAAATTAAATATTATTTATTTTTACAAGTATGCATTAGGATTATATTGAAGAGAAAGTCTAAAGTGAGGTAAAAAGACAATTAAACAGACGAGATTTTCTTATTAAGGTTAATAAGATGAGTTTTTGACTCATTTGCACGCGTCTTATTAACTTGGATATCATGTGATTGTTGTGAGTCTTTCCTTAGCCACCCCAAAATATGTACCTAGTAGGCTTTGAACCCCAAATATCTTGTGAGGAGACTAGATACCTTAACAATGGGTCATTATGTAGTAATTTAAAGTCAGGTACATAAATTTTTGAGGTATGTAGAAAAGACAATGTTAAATTGAGTTAGGCCATTTTGTGGTACATTAATGTCACGTACTTGTACACTAATAGATTATTCAGGTGTGTCGAAAAGACAATGTTCAAATCGCACAAGAAAAAAGGGTACCTGTTGATGAGGTACCTCCTCATGTTGAGAATGACCATGTTTCCACTAAAAGGTCCAATGAAGCTCCCATTACCACAGAGCAATCTGCTGGTGGAGCTGAGGACCCCATTACTCTCACATATGTGTATGATCTTGTGAACAGGTATGCAGCTGAGGTGTCCAGTCTGAAAAAGGAACTTGCACTGACCAAGTCTACTCTTGGTAGTAAGATTGAAGATCTACAGAGTAAAGTTAAGGACCTAGAGAATAGACTTGAAAAGGAAACCAAAAGGAAGTTTGTGGTTTTTTCTGAGGAGGAAGAAGATGAACCTCAGTATGGGTCTCTTGATATGTTAGCTGATGTGTCTCTTAATGATCCTTCATCAGTAATTACAGAATCTTCAAAGGAGAAGGAACCTGTTCTTTACAAAAGGAGAAAGAGATCGTACTTGAATAAAGCAACTACTGAAGTATCCAAGGAACCAGAGTTTGTCAAAGCTGCATCTGCTGATACCCCAATGGAGGATGTTGCTACTAAACTTGGTCAATCTTCAGTCATACAAAAACCTTCAGTGTCCACTCCTGCTGAAGCACCCTCACAACATGTTTCTTCTGAAAAAGACTTGGGTGTCTCTACTGAGACTCTTTTAGTTG
The DNA here is from genome assembly GCA_019973895.1 of Chrysanthemum seticuspe. Classification (NCBI taxonomy): domain Eukaryota; kingdom Viridiplantae; phylum Streptophyta; class Magnoliopsida; order Asterales; family Asteraceae; genus Chrysanthemum; species Chrysanthemum seticuspe. The sequence continues at coordinate 25,848,517 of BPTQ01000006.1, forward strand.
ATCTTACTGAAGATGATTGTGCTAAGGAGCCTGCTGATAAAGGGAAAGGTTTAATGGAAGAAGATGAGCTTGGTCCAGACTTGGTAAGTGAAGAGGAAAGGCGAGAACAAGACAGAATACTTGCTGAGTGTAATGAGAGAAAGAAAGATGAACTATTGGCTAAACAGATTGAAGATCAGTCTACGTCTGCCTTGCCTCCTGAAAGACAAAGGGAAATTGATGAAATGCGTACTGAGCTACCTGACTCTCATTGGGATGCCTATACTCAGCAAGTCATATCAAACCCTTCACTGGCTTAGAGTATATTAGGTGCAGACTTCAACAGTGGAAGTTTTGTGGATTTGATGATGGCTCGTGGAAGACAAATGAAGCAAGAAGCAGCTGAAAAGAGGAGAGCCATCACAGCTCAAAGGAATAAAGATAGACCTCCTACTAAAGCTGAAATGAGGCTTGTGGTGAAAAACCAGAGCTCATCTCTGTATAACTCTGGGTTGTCAATGAAGCAAGTCAAGGCTTTCCCCGATCATATTTTGATTCGCAAATATAATCAAATCATGAAGTATTCTTCTTCGCACACATCAAGCTTAAAAAGGATTGCTGGTATTTCAGGTGCTCCTAAGACTAAGAGGACAAAGACAGCTGAGATTGTGGACAATTTTGATGATATGTCATGTTCCTCCAAAGTCTCTACTGAAGTTACCATAGAGACTACACACTCAACTGAAGCAGATCAATCTACTGAACCTCATGGTGTTTCCACTGAAGCAATAGTCATGTCCTCTTCCACCCCAACTATAGCATCTGCTGAGGCAGAAGAAGATATTTTGGATAGGAAAGATAACAAGGTTCTTTCTGCTGAACCATCTAAGGTTTCTGCTGAAACTCCTACAGAGATTGCTAGCTCACCTGACAAAACTTCATCTGCTGAACCAGTTGCCATTTCTTCTGAAGTACCTAATGTACCAGCTCCCACTCCATCTGTGGCATCTGTTTGCTCAGAAGCTGATATAACAAGTATAAAAACGAGGAAGGCTAGAAACTTGCTAGTAAGGATGAATGCCATTCGTGAAGATGCACCATCTTTAAGAATCTATAAGCCTGGAAGGAAGAAGAGGATGGCCAAAATCATTACCCTGGATCTTGAGGCTGATGAATCAACCTTTATTAAAGAAGGGTCTTCTTCTGATTTTCCTGAGGGAGATCAAAATGTGCTGGTCAATTGGACTCTGAAGCATGATGAGATGAATGTCATTCATCGAAAGGATAAAACTTCAATGGAATTCACCTTTTTGAAGGAAATACTCCATTTGGTTGACAGGGCAGATTTGCTTACTCTGTACACTCTCGTTACCAGCCATTACTGCAACATTGCACCACAAGGTTCTGGGATGTTCTTACTAGGAGATCTTCAAGTCCTGTTTAACTCTCATTCTCCCAATAGTAGAGGACATTCCATTTGGGAGAACTCACATTTATGGCGAGTTGTGTCCTGGAGACTCTATCCTCTCCCTCGTGTG